>CASBWL010000001.1:600000-1145000 GCA_949130495.1 Sambucus nigra
TACGTATCGGACATATCGTATCGAGGGTAAAACAGGTTGTATAAATGGATGTATCGTTTTTTGCAAGTATCGGTGATACATAAGTAAATATCGCCTGATACATACGTGTCTGACGTATCGTATCGCCGATGCATAATTCTCTATTTTTGGGCAAAACGACACCGCTTTGCTTCTTTTAAACAGAAAAAATAATAGAAGAAGAGGGTCTGAGAGTTTGTAAAAGGGTTTTGGGATTTGGTTGAGCAAGTTGCGAGGGTTTAAAAAAAATAAGGAGAAGAACTTACAAACCATAACAACTTAGAAAATTTTGATATGTAATATGATGTGATTGCAATGTAATTAATGTGGTGATTGTCATTGGGGAGGAACAATTAGAAAATTTTGTCTTTTGAAATTATGTTATGAATTATGATATCATGAACATTTGATTATTATATTGGATTGGTTGATGTTGTAGACATTATTTAATCTTAATATTGCGTATAATTTGTGTTGATTTGTCTTCTATATTAATTTTAGATACCACTCTCACATATATTAATGTATATAATATTATTTTTATAATTATTGAATATCAAAGTGTATCCAATGAAACGATACGATACACATTTTTTGAGAAAACAATATGGTTCTGATACGCATTTTGACAACCTTGGCAAGTGCTATTAACAAACTATGTACGTCTCATCAATTAGAAAAAAATCACTCATAAATTCCAAAAAAGACATAACTAATAATCCTCTCCAAAATATATTAATAAAGTAGACTATGTCAACATATCTATCAGTATTTTTATTTTTAGATTTAAGAACTGCCGTAATATATCTCTCATGTCTCCGTCACTCCTTTTTCAAATCTATGAAAACCATATTGTAACAACCCGCCTAAAATAATAACGGGTGGCCAGCCCTATACTATATTAAATCAGGAGTTTCAGAGGGTCCAGTCTCAACATCAACTGCCGGTACTATATAATATAGGACTAACTACCCGATATCATATAGGCGAGATGTTAAAATTTAAATAAAATATGCAACAGACAACAAACCAACACTATAACACTACTAATAAAGGAAAGAAAAACGCATACAAGAACTGTGATAAATAAAATGCTAGAAATAAAATGGAATAAATAACTACAACGAAAATGTACTACAAAAAGTAGACCCGAATAAGCTGTCGGGTCACAGCCAATACAATAATTGAAATGGAATAAATATAAACATGTATATAAATATCCCTTGGGTACAAACCCGATATACAACATGAATCCTACCTAGAATTTTAAAGAAGTAGGAAGCGGCTACATGAAACATCCCGCAACAGTCCGCACCTGTCACGGCTCCCAAGACTCTGGATAGAAGGTCATCCGGCATCCATACGGTAGGACACCTGTAATAGTATATATATATACAGGCATGAGAGAAAAGTAAACGGGTCAGAGCGCGAATTGTGAAAAATATTTAGCAAGTACGTTAACCGTGCATAATAATTATCGGTGCACTTATTTCATAATTAAAGTGGAATCGCACTCTCGTGGAACCCCAACTCACCTCTCATCTAAAGGCGCGCACCTAATCGCGTCCTCCGATTTTAGTTAAATTACCCCAACTATAAAGACAACCTAACTTATCATAGGCCCAGCCTATACTCACGAGAACTGCCTTCCCCTCATAATCCAAGAATTCACCCTTTTTCTAATCCTACTAGATTATGATTACAAACAATCTTGCCATAATAGGCTTAATGGATTCCGATTTATAATATAATTTATTATAATTCTTAATACATTACCCTTATATATATATATAGGCTAAAATATAAGAATTAATTTTCTAAATAACATGCACATGAATTATTGGCAAAACTTATCTCTAATCCCAAAATTGTACTACGTTTCGTGCGTGGGGAGTCTCGTAAAGCGAAATCCAAACAAGGAACTGCCCCATTACACTACTCCTGACAATGTCAAGACCAGAGATCCCTTATGCCATATATGTGATTACTTCTCTCAAATCTCGACATTTCACTACGTTTCGTGCGTGGGGTGTCTCGCAATCGAAATCCAAACAAGGAACCACCCCGTTACACTACTCCTGGGCAATGTCGATCCTAGAGATCCATAATACTTAACATACAATTTACTATTTCAATCACTAAGTCTAGATTATAATATAAGAACAACTTAATATCTCCAATAATAACCTTGGGATGATGTAACCGAAATATTCCTCAAATACGATACATCAACCCCCAATTAATCTGGTACACCATAATCATCCAAGATGTACGCCATAGAAATACCATATCCTTTCACCTAGGATATATAAATATATATATATATATAGGTATTTTATTCTCACCATATATATATACATACCATCATCCATACCCATGACCAAGTGTACATACCATATATGATGTACAATGGCCATGCACATATAATACCTAGCTATATATAGCGCCGATAAAACTGCATCAATGCTATCATCTTCCCAGTGCTCGGCTCACGTAGCAATACTGGGGCCACCATGGTGGGACTAAACGACACCCATCTCATGGTAAAATCACGCACACGACGTCCTGGGAAGTGGTCATAGCTCCAAACCGGCAATGAGACGAAACATACCCACCACGTCTCATCCCAAAAATAAAAATCTAAATCACATAATAACACACGGGACGACTATGACCTGGGGAATATCCACACCCTGCTTTTCTAGCCAGGATGCTCACCCTCTACGCGCGCAACTTCCCAATGATAGCATGAGCGGGGTATGCTTAACCAAATAAGTATATATCATTCACATGCACAATATATACATCCATATGATCCAATCATATGATCAAATATTAAACCATCATATAAGGTTTAAATATCCATACCATGTATATACATAACATAAATATATCCATATATTCATATACATACAGATATATATCAAGACATATTCACATATCCTTATATCTATATATATAAACTAATTCTCGTTCATATGTATAAGATATATATATACCCGGTTATAAGTATACATAATCCTCAATATATAAGCCGTCACTACAATTTCCATTAAATTTACCTCGATATGTGAATACAATCCTTCACTTGAAACATATTCAATCATTTTTCCTATGATGAATAGTCTCCCAAAACCATATGTATATATCTATACATATATATTCAACATTAGGGTTATCACCCAAGAGTTTGTGTAGGAATCCATCACTACACATTTCACCTCTAAATGTGAAAGTACATAATTTCCTTTAGTACTATTTAACCATAGGCACACACATGACTTAATAGTCGAAAACCTCAATTTATTCCAACCTCGTTTCAAGTATTGGAATCTCAATGGTTATTTCACCACAATTACGTGTAAACTATCCTAACTAGAATTTATGCTACCGCTCATTCTAGTCGATAGTACGATCCCAAGCCGTTCCCAATTTTACCTATGGTTCAATTAAATTTATAAACCCTTACTCCTATCGGGTTATCATTTGTTCCTTAGTCTAAAAATTTCTAATGATAGGAGACCCCTCACTTTTAAAGAGTATGCGACCACTCTCTTCCATTTGGCCCCAAATTGTAACTTAACAATATCCTATCCTTATAAGGAGTTGACATAGATGTCGGCCTAGAAATTTCACAACATACATGGATATTTCTTATTCAATTATTCCAAGAAGTCCCCACTATCATATTAAGTCACCAAAGGATATCTCTTACTACATAAGAGAAAGCCCCAAATCAATAAACCCAACCAAAAAAGCTAGAGGTCCTCCTAGATAAACCCCATAAAACAACCATTAAGGAAGCCCCTAAGAATAAACTCCAAAAGAAAAAGGGGAAAAAGGATTTCCCATTCTAGGGATAAAAACAGGGGACCGGTCGACCGGTCCTAGACCCCCGGTCGACCACGGGTCCAAATTTTGCCTACGAAGAAATGCAGTAGGCTTTTCCCTTAAGGCGCGGTCGACCGGTCCCCTGGGCGCGGTCGACCGGCCATACCAGTTATCTTGGCCGATTTTCCTTTCTCAACAAAACCCACGAAATTTATACCCTAAAATTTCCATTCTAACCTCCAAATCTTTATCATAATATGGTTCTAAGCCAATAAATCAACCCAAAGTTGATCCCAGCCATTTCTACACCATTAAACCCATATTTAAACATTGGTTTCAAGATTTAACCCAAAGATTTAGATTTTGATATTAATACCCAAAAATCCATTTCTTTAACCCACAAATTATGAAATGAAATACACAAATAGCTATTTAGCAAGATTAAACACTTGCCTCAGATTTGTAGAGGTTGGATCGTCCTCGATGTCGCGGTTGGGCCGGAAATCTCCAAGCTTTCTTCCTCTCTCTCTTCTTTTCTTCTTCTTTCTCTCTTCTTTCTCCCTCTAGGGCTTTTCCTCTCTTTCTCTAAATGAGAAAGGCTTTATCCGTAAGCCTTAAATCCCTTAAAACAATAAACCCAATTTTAAATGTTAATACACACTTTAAAATGACTCGTTTACTCTAATTCGAGTCAGATTAACTTAAAATATTCCGGAGCCGAAATAAAACCCAATGACAAGTCATTTTGACTATCTCGACCCTTCCGGGATCAATGGTACCCTCAAAATCATCATCCGGAATACTGTAAAACGTCTTTTATTTTTGGACTTAAATTCCCAAATTTAAAATTCTCCAATTTAATTAAATTTTATTTTCCCAAAATTTAATTTCTCGGTCTCCAAAAATCGAGGGTTGTTACACATATGAATGCCTTCCTTTTCTCTTCTCTCAATACCTTTATTTTGATCTCCTCAAAATAAATATCTTACATTGTTGACTCCCATGCGCAAACTCAAATTGATTCTCAAATACTGTTATTTCGAGGCTGAGATTTAGTGTGTTTAATAACTCTCCCGCAAAGTTTAATTGTGTGACTCATTAACTTATGGCAAGTAGTAATTAACTCATTAATTGTGTTCAAAGTTTAATTACTTTGTATTTCCTCTATTTTTCTAATAGGTAGTAGAATAATCTTTCCCCATTCATCGTCCCTTTTAATCATTATAACTTTATTGTACAATTTAATCACCTAGTCCCAAAGCTCTCCATGTTTTCATTTTTGGAGCATTCTTAACCTTTAATACCCTTTTTCAACTAAAAAAAATGAATTTTCTTAAATCTCATAAAGCTCCATCATATCTTATTAATTTCCATTGAATAACCTCTCAAAATAGCTTTTTTGTATTTCTTACTTTCTCCATCCTTGACTAAGACACTTGAATTGTCACCTTTAAATGTTTAATAATGTTTAGTCGCTCATTATAATACCTGTTAAAAGTTTGAACCATTCATATTATCATTTTATTTAAATCCCCTTAACATATAAAGACATGTCCTTTATAAACTATTGTCCGCGCTAGCGGCACCATCCCCACTCCCCACCTCCTTTATAAACTGTCGGTGGTGAGTTTTCGACAAAGGAGGAGGAAGGGTAGGTGATTTTTTTTCTTGTTAAATGGATAATGTGATTCGTTTAATTGTTTAAGAAATAATATCTACGGATATTTTGTTTATTATCCCTTTTTAACAATGTTTATATGAATTTGGGTTCCAGTAATTATGGGTAATTTGAGATTGGGGTTCGAAATTTGGTATATATGTACTTTGGGGTCCATATTCACCTTTTGCGACACTTTTGGAGAAAAAGTGTCGCAAAAAATTATTAAAGTGAAAATGGACCCTAAGGTCACTATATGGAAAACTTTTGATCCCAACCTAAAATTACCCTTATTTTTTTTAAATATTTACATTCAGTACCATTATCCTTTGTTGAGTGTTTAAGCTCTCTCCATGGAAAATCTTATAGGGGAGATAGTCTTATAATCTTTACACCATCCTTAAGTATTAGTTTGATAAAGGGGCAGTTTCTTCCTCTGCACCACCACCAACCAACAAACAGTACTTGAAATCTAAAAGGTTAAATTGGTATGATCATCATGGAAATTTATAATTTGGAAAATTGCGTGATTTCTTTATTTATTTTCTATAGGAAATGAAAGTATTATTGTGATGTGAATCTATGAATGCGGAAGCGTTATTATTATAATTACACAATAACTACTAACTACACAAAACCACCACCACCAACAAATAAAACTAAACTAGGGAAATGGGTTTCTTTGTCTCTCTATATTCTCTTTCTCAATAATGCTAAGGGCCTATTTATAGGAGAAAAATTACTCGGTAACCAAGTAATGACCCAAAAGACCAAAAATGACAACTAATAAGTAAAAATAACTAATTTGCCCCAAACATTCTTGGAGACCAATTAAAGACTAAAAATTAAAAGGAAATGACAATATTACCCTAAACTAAAATACAAAATAAATGATAGTCTTCTCCCGGGATCACAACTGCGCGCTACGTGTTGCTACATATAACAAAACGCATCATTCTCTCGGTCTTCAAAAAGCTCGTCCTCGAGCGTGTAGGGTGACTCATCAATACTACATGATATAATTCTTGAAAAATTTTGAACCTCAATCAAAATCAACCAAAAGTGGGTTGTCCAAACTTTAGTTAGTCCCATGCGTATGAATCTCATCAATAA
The DNA here is from genome assembly GCA_949130495.1 of Sambucus nigra. Lineage (NCBI taxonomy): Eukaryota > Viridiplantae > Streptophyta > Magnoliopsida > Dipsacales > Adoxaceae > Sambucus > Sambucus nigra. The sequence goes on from CASBWL010000001.1 coordinate 606,620, forward strand.
TGAGTCTAATATACCCAAATACCGGCAATGTTCCCTACAAAATCTGAGTAACCAAAAATTGACGACCATATCTGCCTTTTCTACACCACGAGCACATGGTTGCAACTTGGCTTGGTGGACCCTTGAATCTGACCGGACAGAAACATTGACGACTATAACTTTGTGAGTACGGTGGTGCAACAAGCGGACTGAAGGCGGTGACATTCTGGGAAGCCGGACCTAAAAATGGCAAATAGTTGAAAATAGATCCCAAGTGGGATGCATTTTTCATGGAAGTTTTGAGTTGTGTCAAAAATAGGCGATTAGACAAATTTTGACCGGATTTGAGGTCAAATAGGGGGTAAGAGATCGCGTCAAAGTAGGGAAGGTCTGTTTTTGATCGGGTTTGATTGTGGTTGGGCATGGATGAGTGGAGAAAGGGCTAAAATAGGGTTAAAAGAGATTAGATTAGGGTTTGCAGTTTGGAGGTGTTGGGGTTAGGTTTAGGACTATAGAGGAGGGTGGAGAAGAAGATGGGGTTGCATTTCGGAGTATAGTGGTGGCTGTGTGGCGGCAGGAGGTGATGATGGTGGAGGAAGATGAGGTGGTAAAGGGTGGAAAAGTGGTGGTTAAAATGGTTGGTATTCCCTCAATTAGCAGTGATGGAATCTAGGGTTTCCATCCACCCGATTCCTATTTAGGCATTTATCAATCTAACGATTGAAGGGTTGCCCGAGTTGGAACCAAAACTTGATACCCATTTCACGCACTGCAACGAATACAAAGAACAGACGCTGCTCTGATACCAATTTGATGTGAATCTATGAATGTGGAAGCGTTATTATTACAACTACACAACACCACCACCAACAAATAACACTAAACTAAGGAAATGAGTTTCTTTCTCTCTCTCTATATTTTCTTTCTCAATATTCAAGTGTCATTACAAATGAATACCAAAGGCCTATTTATAGGAGAAAAATTACTTGGTAAACAAGTAATGACCCAAAAGACTAAAAAGGATAAATAACAACTAAAAATGACTAATTAGTCCTAAACATGCTTGGAAACCAATTAAAAACTAAAAATAAAAGGAAATGACAATATTACCCCTAGCTAAATTACAAAATAAAAGATAGTCTTTTCTTAGGAGCACAGTCACGCGTTACGTGTCGCTACATATCACAAAACACGCGTTACGTGTCGCAAGAAATTAGGAGCTAAAAGTGGAACGTAAGTACACCTGGAATCAGAAAAGAAAAATAAAAAGGCACCCAAAAGTTGCAAATAGAATGGAAAAAATGAATGGCAACGGAGAATGCAGGAGCTTTATAGTGCTAGAACAACAGCCTATCAGTGGTTTCCTTCTGATTGTTTCAAAAGGACGAGACATCACCCTCCACCACCAAACCCCCAAGCATTGAGCTCTGATCCCTGAACATCCATATCCCTTAAAGGCCACCTCAGGCTGCTAAAACATCCAAACCCAGCGGCCACAATTTTAATGCCTTCGTCATAAACAAAACCGGTACAGATACCCAGAACACATTTGAACAGCACATACAACCAAATCGAAGAATCACTTATCTCCAATTATTCATGATTGAGGACCCGTCCCAAATTCAACCTCCGGGGTTAATCCAATAGGATGGGCAAGTGATAAGTGACATAAGTATGAGTTTAAATCCCCGTAGAGGCATTAGCCCCAATGCCCCCCCCCCTTCCTTAGTTGTGTTAGGCTGCTTGGATGAGAGGGTCTGTACCAATTCATTCGTTGCATTCTTATAGACAACCCAAATTCTACCCACTCTCGCTCCCCTCCCCAACCTACTCTCCTAGAAAGCCTCGCATTAAGCAGAGCTAGGAAACTTTGAGCCCTAACAAACTCAAAGTGTCCAAAGCCTACTAACCAAAAATCCCTGGAAACACCCCCAAAATCATCTACTTGGCTAAAAGACCAAAAGCTGTTGGAAAGATCTTTTAATCGCATGTCAAAAGACTCGCTTGCCAATAGCCACTCAAGTACCATCATGACAACATTTATCGTGCGACAGACATTTATAAGTTTGATTATGATTATTCCTTGTTGAGAACTCCATTGCAATATCCCAGTACCATCATTACCAAATCTACAATAAAACATCTTTACTCTTCACGGCTAATCGCACGAAAAGAAAACGACCAACCTTTAACCGCCTGGCAGAAGACCCCTTATAAGAAAACTATAAATAGCCTCTCCCCCATGGTAGAAAGGACCCCCAAACCCAACATTGATTAGGTTTTCTAACTTTTCTCACGATTTCGAGCATCGAACTCTTCTCTGACTTTGACACTGACACTGACAGTGACTCTAATCTAGTTCCTTGAAAGCTACTTACAGAACTAGAGAAAAGTTTCATTCCCCCATAGGCAAGCCCGAAGTTCGAGCTCCGTCGAAAATTCTCAAGCCCCCCGCTCCCGAGCCGAAGCTATATTCGACCTAAATACTTGCTTCCGAAAGCAGTCTCAGCCTTAGTCGAATCTCTACTTCACAAACTCACATGAAAGGTACTACTGGTATTTACCTTTTTACTCTAGTTTAAAGTAGACTAATAATAATTTTCTCAGCGTGATTTAAACTCTTGCCCTGGCCCCACCAGGAGAGCGGGTGTATATCATTATCATGTGAGAAACTCGGTTCATCAAAACCACGCCCTTATACAACAATCCCAATCTATTTGCTTTATTACACTCATGCTCTAAAGGCATCTAATCCACTCCATCATGTAGAACATATTCTGAAAACATACTTTTCACTCACACAAACATGTTTTTTGGTAAGAGTTCGGACTCATTGAGAAAGTCAAGTCGAAAGCCGGAATACTCCGCACCTTCTCTCCAAAGTAACAAATAAATATTGCCCCAAAGTGAACCTCATCTAAACTATGTTTTCTAGAAAGTGACTATCGAAATGATCCCGAATATTTTCCTTCAGCACGAATGTAAGAAACACACTTAGAAGAATGCTTTGCTTGGGATCGACTAGGATGAACATATGCCATTCACACTCTACACCTAGTTTCCATGACCTCAATGTGGCTAACCGCACACCACAAACTATGTAGGCTTTGATCTCATAACTACACGAGTACATCGACACATCTAGTTGCACATCGAAATATCCCGAATCCCGATATCTTTTCGCGAACATTTTGGCATCGAGTTTCCGCTCGTGAGCACTTACCTCGTGATATGTTACCCCGACATATTGCTCCCTCGATATGTCGTCTTGCATTTTGCTTTCGAAGTTTCAAGATACATTATTTTCACCCCACGATACTACTATTCCCCGAGATACCCAAATATCTCCCCTTGCGGCTTCTTGCACTTACACCTATGCTACCAAAGTGGTGATCCTGAGATATTCTAAAATCTCCCCACGAATTTTTGTATCCCGAACTACGTCGACTTTGATCTCATGACTACATGAGTATGTAGGCGCAACACTGAGTCCTCGCTCAGGAGCACAAACCCCCACAAAACACACACTCAAGCCAACAAATGCATACACAAGCGACACTATGATGTCTCCCCTCTCCCAAAACAAGGAACACTCACCCGTGTTGCCCAACCCACAAGCAACACTCTGTTGTGCAACATTATGCCGACCCCCTTCTCATTCACACAAGCGGCATCTGGTTGCACAACTCACAAGCGACACTCTGCTGCCCACCCCGCACATATAAGTAGCACACCGCGGTCCACCTTGACACACCCGTGTCTATGTTTAGTAGAGCCTAATACTAGAATTTCTACATTCTTTCAAGCTAAGTAATAATAAGCGGTACAAAATAAACATACATGAGTGGGGTTCTGAACACTTTCCTCACTCGTAACACGGTCCCTAAACCTCACATCACGACTCAATGAAAACTCAACTCCGTACGCTGGAGGAGCCCTTAAACCTCACATCAAACACGCCCACTCGCTTCCACTTCGTGCTCCCCCTCACACTGGAGTGGTAACAATGCACCTAGGGGAAACCAAACCATCGCGACCTACACGATTTTTCGGGCCCACAACACCACAATGGTCGAGGAGGGCACACTAATGTGCCCGGTACATAGTACATTGGAAGTAGTCTTAGTTAAGACGCTGTTTTGGTTCGTGATCCGTTTGGAACTATTATTTTGATGGTTTGGGGTCCTACATAAAGTGTGCCTTTATAGTACACAACTATACTAATTTCTTATATTTTTAATTATTTATAATTTTTACTGGATTTATGTATTGAGCACTTATTATTGGAGTCCCTTGGTTTGGGATAGAGCAAATTGAGAGAACTTATAGCACATATGTTTTTCGTTCTTTATTTTTCTCTTGTCGTTTATAAAACCAAAGTTGGACGCAAGATAAGGAGATTTGGGATGCTTAAGTACACTACAAGGGTACACACGATCTGGAACACAATCAAAATTGGTTTGCGTATGTCCTTGGGATTTGTGAAGTTGAAGATCTAAGTCAGAGAAAAAAAGACTTCACAAATTGCCAAAATGTTGGAAGATCAAGCCCATTGAGAAGTCTGCATTTATAGTTCAAGCTCTTATCTCTTGACTCTTTTTCCTAAAGAAATCTGTAATTTCTTTCCAGCCAAACACTTTACTTTAATACCAAAGTCAACGCGGGAAATTTTTATCAGTTGCGATAAAAATATAATTTGCATTCTTTTCTAGTAGTATAGAGATACGTTGTACCTTCAAGTTTTTACTAAACACTAGAGAATATAAGTGATAGTACATTTTTAGAAAACAAACCAGGAAAAGAGATTCACTCATGCACATATGAAGTTCAAAGAGAGGCATGCAAAAAATATATCTAGGTTTGTACCCTCATACCTCAAATAAAGGGAATTTCGAATGCCCTACCAAATCTTGCATCTCACCCCACTTTAAGTTCAAATACTATTTTTAGGATGAGAGTACATAGGGTGAGGTGAAGGAATTTTTGGGTGTAGCAAAACTACCCCAAGGCAAAAGGGGTGATTTGGCCTTTTGGACCAATTATTTTTTTGATATATTGAGTTTGGCCTCCATTACTTTCAATTTTTGGGCCTTGATACCCCAAAGTGTCAAAAAATCTTATAAAGTATGAAAAAAGTCTCACAAAGCGTCATAAAAAGTGTATTCATGATACTTCTGTGGGTTAAAGTTCAAAAGTTGAAAATAGTTGGTGTCAAAGTCAATATAACAAAATAACTGTGCGCGAAAGGTGAAATAAGCTTAGTCATCTAAAGGGGGGTCAATATTCAACAGGGTAGACAACATTGATGTGATCTTTACTTTTCTTCCTATTTTTTCTCCCTCCAACATACCAAGCTGCCGACCATCAGCCAAGTGTGAATCCACACCTATTCATAAGTATCCACCCACTCCAGGCTAAGAGAACTATGCCAACGTTATAGCAAAAGTTCTAACCACCTCCTTCAAGAATTTTTTTCCATAAGAAACTAGGAAGTTAGCAACGAAGCAACAAATAGTGCATCGAAGTGATAAAAAACTTCTCAATTGCGATGATGAATTTAATAATTTGTTTATTTATTCAAACTATAATATTTGTCATCCTAATTCAGTTGTTGATTCAAAGAACAGAAAAATCATGGAAACTAGTTTTTAGCTCCGTGCAATGAGTGGGCTCTTTGTAGAGCTATTTTTATACTCTGTAATAAAAGTAATCCGTGTTTGATGTTTGAGAGCACATTGAGAAATGGGCTGGATCATTTTTGTAAGGTATATGAGCATACCTCACATCTATTAACATTGAGGGTAGGGAGGCTATCATCTAAAACATAAGGTAAAGAAATTAAGTTTTGTTATTATATGGTTAAACTAAATTTATATATAATTAACTATTTGACAATACCGACTACACCTAAGTTATGTGTATTTCATGTATAACTTAAATAAGACTGAAAAGTACCAACAATACTACTTGAAGTTGAGTTGTGAACCCAAATATTATAGGTTTAAAACTTGGCAACTTCTTGCGACTATGTCATATGGGGAGTTCTTATATGCATTATTGAATACTTGAGTGATTGAAGCAGTAACACACTTTACGTGTTACTTAGTGTGAGTAGATTATATACATATGATAAAGAAATTTGAGTAAATGCAAATAAAAATAGAAATAAGATCAAAATTGTTAATAAGTCCCCGACTATATGAATATTGAATATGCCAGAACCCAGTAAAAAAGAAGTCAAAGAATACGTGAAATGCATAAACTCTTTGGCACATGTGCATTACTTAATCATAACAATTTGATGGACAATAAAAATGCAAAAAATGTACTTGATTTAGACCAATTCCCATTAGCTTTAAAATTTCCGAAGTCGTATTTATGTGGGCATGGAGCGTGCGCCTTTAATTTTTTGATATGTGATGTATTTTATAGATTTATTAAATTAAAAATCACACACATATCCTTTGACACGCATAATTGTTTGTAATGGCACTAAAAAATAATGATTTTTTGATGTCATATGCCAAACGACTTCTACAAATATGCCTTTAAAAGAAATCAATCCTGAAAAATATATAATTAGAGTAAAAAGATGATTAGTATGAATAAGATTTCCTCAAAACAGTGTAGTTCAATCAGATATGAATACATACAAAATCTCATTTACATGATACCAATATAACATTAAATCAACTTTTATGTGTGTTGTTTTATAAGAGCATTACACAAAGATTGAAAAAGTGGTAAACAAATAAAGTAAAATAGGCTTACGAAAGAGCTCAGAATATGTCAGCAATTTGATCGTTAATCTCCGCAAACCCCTCGCTGATTTCAGATAACGGTGATATTTGGAAAAATCTAACCACAAATTATCACAACTACTTGTGTGTTATTGAAAATGAATATACTATTGAATGACCAACCATTAGAAAGAAGAGAATGAGAACCTCTGTAACCCGGATACCCACGACCAAAAACAATTACTTTCCACCTCATTAGGCAAACTTTTGGAAACTATTTAACCTGCACTTTATATCACTCAACTGACCTTTCCCCCCTTCACTACCCTCCCGTGTTACCCGTTTCTCTCATGCCTTTTGGCTTTTCAAGATAAGAGTCCCAAAATGCACCTGTTAGTGTGTAAATCAAAGGTCATAAGGAGTTCATAAGGCATTATGTAAAGCAACCTTTTACCTCCTTAGTTGTATTAAATGAGTGTGGCACCTGTTAAGCTCCATATTGGAGATTCCGTTTTTTAATATATATACTAGATTAGATGTATCATGTTGGAGATGGTGTTGGAAATATGAATAGAAAGGAATACGAGGATATCTTTTATGACAGAGAGGAATAGAAGGAGGTGGTGGGACCGAGTTGAAGCACGGGACGATTCTCGAAGATGATATAAATATGTTGAAACCATCGATCCATCCAAATATGAAATCCATAATTTTACGAACTTTATATAAGCAGCGAACATATTCCAGATTTATTCTCCATTCATGGTTATGATAAAAGGTTGTTTAAACTGATCCATCCAAATATGAAGTCCATAATTTTACGAACTCTCTATAAGGAGCGAAACATATTCCAGATTTATTCTCCATTCATGGTTATGATAAAAGGTTGTTTAAATTGAACTACCCATTACTTGTATAAAAGGTTAGAAGAAAAAACAAGATGCTATACAACTGCGCCCCGAATTAATTGCAAGATTACAAGTAGACGTTTCTTACAACCTGACTTTATTAGCTGAAGACTTTGAAGAACCATTGTTGTGTCATTGCCAGATAGTCCTGTTAATCCTACCATAAAAACCAGATATATGCACAAACTTAGGGGAACTTTTCCAGAACCATAAATATGGCAACATATTTAAGAAGGTGTTAAGTGCCTAACAACCATAATTGAGAGGGGTTTAAGGTAATTCACTATTTTAAATATTTTGCATTTAATTTTGATTGTGGTGAACTGAAGGCTTTTAAGAGAGCCGCAGAGTCAATGGAGAAGTTATTCGATGTCACGAGGGAAGACTTCCTGACACAATGGTTGCAGTTCGGTTATCAGGAATGGAGATCAGTGACCTAACAATGGAGCTCAGTGATTTGTGGTTAGAAAGAGAAATTTCAACATGCTAGTTTGCTATTTTAGGTTAATTTACAATTCACCTCCTTAAACTATGGTTATCCTGGCCCTTCATTATCAATTTGAACAAAAAATTCCCTCTACTTCTCAAGAGGGAATTTTGTAGTTAAATTCATACAAAATTTACAATTGCAAATTTACAAATCATTTGCAGGGAAATTTGGTTAAATTAAGTTAAACCTGCTCAAAATTCTTCAATTTGCCCCCTTGGGTTGGGGAGTATGGGGTCGGTTGGCCATGGCATGGGTAGTTAAATGTGGCTCGTGTTGGTCTTGGTTTTGGAACAAATCAACTTAATTTGACAAAATTGGCATTGCACATGATCTACATGCGTTCCATTTCTGTCAGAAATCTAACCGTGCTTGTGATTGGATCCAATCGTATAATTTTGAAAGTCAGAACAAAAAGTGTTCAAATTGATAATTGAAGGGAAAAGTGACAGGTACATAGTTCAATGGGGCAAATTGTAATTTAACCTTAGCATTATTTACCCTAATTCAAAAATCATGTTTAGGACAATTAATTTGTAGTGCAGTCAGGAGATAAGTCAAGGTGTTAAAAGCTCAACTCGAGCCGTCCGCTTGGCAGAGGAAAGATTGCATCGTCTGACAAATATGTCCCCATCAGGTTATTTATATTTTATTTTGTTCATCTAAACTCCACAAAATGATCTTGAGTCTTGAATATTACTTCATCTTTACTTGTTTAGCATCTCTTCAGGAGTTAGCCCCAACAAGAACCAAGATTGAAGGACCTGCGTTAGCTAAAAATGCAAGGGGAGTAAGGGAGGGCATTGTGAAGGGACGTTCAATCCTACAAATGTTTTTTATCTCAAAATTTTCCAGGATGGCCTTCAATTACCTTAGGTCTCGAGCTAAGTCGTAAATTCAAAAGTGCAAGCTTACCCAGTGAGAGTGAATTTTCGATGTGGCTTTTGCACGTTTTTATATTTATTTTGTTGGAACATTATGGCACCTTGACAGGATTGTTGAGTCTTTGCCTTTGCGATGTTGGCTATGAGATATTAATGAGAGTAATGTGTGAAGGGGAATTAGACGATTTTGCTCATATTTGTTGTTTCTTAAATTTATATTTCTTTGTCATATTTTGAAGAGTTTTGTCAAATACTAGCTGCTACTTACTATAAGCATGTGTGCAGTTGAGGATGTTATTTACGTATTGAGTTATTGGCAGGATTTTATCCAATACTAAAATTGGGGTGTGGTGAAATTAGAATGGAAAAATGTAGAAATTGACACATACTAGAGATGGTAGAAGAGAGCTTTCATGTGAGATAAATTCGGAGAGAGTTGTTTTATATGGTTTGGATATATGTAAAATAGACCGCCAATTGCTTAACTAAGAAAAGTGATCTGATAAATGTGGATGATCATGCTAAGGAAAAAGGTTTACCTATTGACTTGGCTGAAAATAATAAAGAGGACATGATAGCTTGCCAATACCCCTTTTTACAACTCTTCCTTTATTACATGAACTCGCCACTTAAAGGATGTTAGAGATAAATTGGCCGAAATTAAGGATCCAAGTTCTAGTAACAACTTTTTATTTTTATTATTATTGTTATTATTATTATTATTATTATTATTATTATTATTATTAATTTACTTTAAATAATGAAACACAATTTAAGTAAAGAATACAATTCACACTTTCAATAACATTATTGACAACCTCCTTTATCTGATTTATACTTTAATATTCATCCATTAATTTTTTTTAAGCAAACACAAACAAGAATGAATTAAAACTGGTTATGATGACATGTCCCATAATCTTTTATTTATTTATTTAATACGAATGCAATAATGAATTGGAATCTTATATTTCTAACCGAACATGAACATGACTCAATTAAAAAGCAACACGGCGCGGAATCCTATTTTTTGACCTAACACGAATACGAACCAATTACAAGCGGTACAACACAACAGGAAATTTATTTCTTTAACCAAAAAAGGAAACGACCAAAATAAAACGAGACAATATGAAGTCTATTTTTTTTATTGACACAAATGCAACGCAAATAAAAATGAGATAACATGCACAACACAACAAAAAATCTTTTATCTACCAAAGACAAACATGTCCACTTGAAACGTGACATGACGTGAAACAACACAAAATCTTATTTTATTATTTAACAAGGACATGACCCAAATACAAGCAAAGCGAGACCGACATTGACACGACACAAAATCTTAGTTTTTTTTAACCAAAAAAAAAGACTCCGTTAAAACAAGAGGCAAAACATAACAATACAAAATCTTAAGTTTTTACCTAATAGGATCACAACTCAAATATAAGCGAGACAATAAGGCACAATTTTTTTTTGTAACGAAACGGAAACAAAACCTAAATAAATAAAAGTTACACGGCATGAAATACCACTTTTTTACCTAACAATGTAATATCCAAAGTAAAAGGAAAATAACACAAAATCATTTCTTTTTCTAAACCAAACACGGACACGACCAAAAATAAAAGTGACACGAACATAATCGTATTTTTACTTAACACAAAATTTTCAAACTATCGTCATATTCTCAAACTGGGAGACTCGCCACTACGCGGTCCGTTCCTACAAGTTACATTGGTCCCGTGTGAGGTGTTCGTGCCTCTTACGAGACTGTTTGGGGGTTGGTTTGAGTTTTCACCCTTTAACTGCTTATTTTTAAGCCTAATTTACATATTTTCAAATTATCGTCATATTCTCAAATCGGGAGACCAACGATTACGCGGTCAGTTCCTACAAGTTACATTGATCCCGTGCGAAGTGTTCGTACCTCTTACGGGGCCGTTTGGCTACTGTTTGGATTTGCACCCTTAAACGGCTTGTTTTTAAGCCTAATCTAGATATTTCCAAATTATCGTCATATTCTCAAACCGGGAGACCCGCGACTACACGATGAGTTCCTACAAGTTGCATTCATTCCGTGCGAGGTGTTCGTGCCTCTTACGGGGCCGTTTGGCGGCTGGTTTGGGTTTTCACCCTCAAACGACTTGTTTATAAGCCTAATCTAGATATTTCCAAATTATCGTCATATTCTCAAACTGAGAGACCCGCGACTACGTGCAATTTTTCCCTCACGTTCATGGTCGAGCTTTCTCCGCTAGGAAATAATGATGTGCACGACGAATTTTGGACAATTTAATCAAGTTGATAAAGAGAGAATTTATTGTAATTTGTAATATTATGCTGGTGTATTAATGTAGGTATATACATATCCCAAGGGAAATTGGTCGTCACTACCCACCCTATTCAAGCACAGCTCACCAAAGACGATCAAAATGAAATTGCTCAAGTACCTCAACATGTACGATCTCACTAAAGGTCTAAGACAAGGAGTGTCACTCGCTGAAAAGGGGAAGCACACAAAGACAAGGAGAATCTCACACTTTACTTACTCTCTAATGTGGTGCCTACTTCCTTACCCTTTGTTCCATTACTCTCTGGAGCTATCTCATTGTGCTACAATATACATTCTCCAAAACATGTTACATCTTGGCTCTTGAAGAGCATTATCCCCAACTCAATCCCAGAAGCTCACTACCCTCCTACAATTAAAATAAAACACTCATTAAGTTGAACCCCCAAGTGTATTTGATACGAGTGAGACGATTCAGAGCGAACTAATGAGTTTGAGTTCATGAGGTTTAGAACCTAAATTGCACGAGCATTATAGTAGCTAGGATTTGATACGAGTGAGACGAAGACTCGATGGTTCTTACAGACCAATTATATAAATTGGATCGAAGTCGTAGCAATATGAAGTAAATTGGACAGTAACGAATACGAATTCATTCAATGTCACAGCAATACGAATTCATTCAACGAATATAAATTGGACCAATGTCGCAGCAAGCAGCTTAACTGTTATATATAATAGTTATATATATATATCAGTTGTTATATATAACTATTATATATAACAATTGTTATATATAACTGTTATGAATCTGAAATTAGATACCCCCATTATTACACGCTAAAACAAAAGCTAGTTTTAGCTCTTGCACATATCCATGTTTACATGCTAAAGCTAGTTGTACATATTGCCCAAGATTTGACCAAAAAAGTTAGGATATGATAAAAGAACTTTAAAGACACCTACCTTTACACACCAAAAAACTCATCTGTTAGTCCAGTCGAAAACAATAGCTTGTCTACGGAGACGACCAGTCCTCCAGGTGGAGCATCACAGTGAACCAAATCAACAGAAAAAGTAGAGTCCATTAGTATCTCGAGGTCATCACGACCGAAGTATTAAGCCATTCCAATGAAGACCCTATGGAAAAAATCTGAGCCTACAAATTGCAACACCCTACCAATTGCTATTAGTGAAACACCCTGCAAATTACGTAATTTTATACAAGCCATATACATCAACTAGAGGTTTTTTAGTATGCATATTGAGTAATTTTATCCGTCTAACAAATTCAAATCACCTAAAATATGCCAAACGAGATAGTTGGTGGTGGAGCAGGATTATAGAAGCATAAATTAGGAATATAAGTAGAGATTTTACAAATTTTTACCTTAGAGGTTGTACTTCGAAGCAAGGCGACGTAGGTGGAAGAGTATCTTGTGGAGAACCCTCTTGTCCGCATTCTTCCTAACCGTATATGTGTACCTCACAAGAAATAAAATTAAAAATTAATAACTAAATGTTAAATTGGAAAATATAGATGTTAGCGTCCAACATAAATTAAACTAACCTTTCTTTAAGTGATCCATAATCGAGTCCCGAATGCTCATTTTACTGAAGCTATAATCATCATCCATGATAAAAATATTTGATGCAAAGAAACAAAGGATGTGATAATAATATTTTATCCCAACACCACAAAAGCAAATATAATATGCAAACAAACAAAAAATAAAGATAAAAGTTATATCGTCAGAAGTGATAGTTACTTTTACACTTGCGACTACAAAAGTGGATGCAATACCTAATTAGCACCAAGACAACTATTTTAACGATGTAAGAGTTCCATGTTGATTAAACACAATACCATAAAAGTTGACTCAATTACATCATTCGTCGGTGTCACCAATGGGAGGACAAAGGTCATCAAGCCAATACATAATTCCATTTTTACCAACATCTTCCAAGTTCTCGTAATGAGCCTGTTTTCCACCCCAAACTGGATACTCAGGCACTTTGATGTCATCGAGTAAAACTCGCACTTCATTCTTTCTCAACGTATGGAAGTGAACGGTCGAGACGACTCCTGGTTGCGTTTTCCACCCATAACCAACAAGTTCACGTGTGTGGGATAGTATTTTGCATTCAATTAGAGAGGTGAAATTTAGAACCTCGAATGCAGGGGAGTAAAAAGAACACGAAGGAGTTCCAGTGCCTAAAGTAGGTAACTCCTGAACGTTGTATCCAACACATGAAAATTTCCCGATTTTAAAGTCAGTAATGAATTTTGATAATGAGGACTTTATCCCCTCTATGTCACTCCTAATGTTATCAACACGATCCTTCCAATTTTTGGTGTCCTCTTTCACCTCTTCAAGCATTTCTCTAGCAAATGCTGACCCTAATATAGCGGTTCTCGAAATTGTGGACCAAACACAACGAACACGTCCTCGCATATCTTTTTCAAAAACCTCAAAAATAGGCCCGACATCCAAGGTCTCCTCCTGACCACTCGCTTTGTATACATCCAGAAGCAATTGAATTTGGTCCTGTAAAAAAATATATTAACATTAGGTTTGATGATACTTTTTTAGACAAAACGAACATTAAAAAATTTAAATTACCACAAATATTTTATCATGAGGGGCATAACCACCTCCTTTAACTATATGAGTTGCAAACCACAATTCATCACGAGTGGCTGCACGCCCATGCTTCTTTCTCCAATTCTTTGAAGCTCGGGCATAACCATGACAACCTGTGTTATGAGTTGTCTTTCTCACACAATTTTGTTTAGTCTCTTTGTTCTTTCTTCGCAAAGTTTTTTGAACCTCTAAAGCTTCATTATTGCAAAACACCTCCCAGCCCTCAGATTTGACATTGCATGGCACTTTCTCCTTCCACTTTCCAACATCACCATCCTTCAAATTAACCCTTAGCCTTGAATTGAACTTTTTCCAAGCATCGTTCGCTTTTTGCATAAAAAATTTCTTCTGACTTTCGCGCACATCTAGGAACTCTTTCTATAATATATGAAGAAATAAAATTAAAACATCACATAATTGAATTTACTAACTATTACATTCTTTGGAATATAAAAAATAGTATACCATTAATGATGACCAAACTGAGTTCTTATATCGCATATCCACTTGTTTGCAACTCGTATAAGAAATGGGAACATGTGTCCTTGCTAAGTCTCCTAACCTGATTGAGAGTGTATATGAATCTTCGCCAACTGGAAGGCCGTGCTCATTAAATTTTAATTTCTTAGCGGAAGAGTCATCACCTACTCTTGAAGCACCTAAAGCAACCTTAGAATGGGAGATTGATATAGGTGTCGCCCCATTTATTGACGGTTGCAAACTATCACCCATATAAGACATTTATTTGGAAAAAAGTGACTATTGGACACCAAAATAATTAGAACAAACATTTACAAGAATATTACATGTTCAAATAGAAATATAAAGAAGATTACATGTTCAAATAGACACTAGTATATTACATGTTCAAACATCAGTAAACATAGGATTACAAGTTCAAACAGCCATACCTCTATTAAATGTTCAAATAACAATAAACTATTAAACGTTTACAACAACAACAACAAACAGAATAAACATAATATTACCCACTCAAAATAACAAAAAGTATAATATTGCATATTCAAAAATAAGTTCGGAACTAAATCATTGCACTAGAAATTCGTGTCCAAAAACTCCAGCAATTTATCATTTTCCTCGAGAATGGAGTCATACATCGTACGGTCAATATCAATTGCATCTATTTCTTTTGTCAGTCTCTTGGGAGAGTGTAAAACAACTGATCACCCCTTCAGCTTTACATCTTGATAATAAAATGCTTGACTGGATTGAGATGCAAGGATGAACGGATCATCGTGAATGGTATTTTTACTCACGAGCTTACTAAGATTCACCATCACCAATTTTGAGGTGGGTTCAACTTTGCAAAAATTCTTATCATCAACATCCACCCAATTACAATAAAAGATAGTATGTGTGAAATCAATGTAATTGAGGTTGAGTATTTGTCTAATAACTCCATAAAAGATTGTCATAATCCCCTTCTTATTAAAGGCCTTAGTGGATACACCACTACTCTTAAAGTTATGATTCTCTTCATGTCCAGAAGTACAAAAGGTGTACCCACTGCATTGAAATTTCTCATAACTGGTAACCCTATGGGGCGGACCATCGACATATGGCAAAATTCTCGTATCATTAAATCTTGAGGCCTATAAGGAATTGATAATTTTTTAGAGTTTCATTAAAAATAATTACGGTTGATAAAAAAGCACATGTATAAATAAAAACTTGCCTCGTTCCTTAGTCAAGGGATGGAATCAGCAATTTTATGCCTCAATTGAGTCTCAGTTACCACAGATTTTCTACAAGAAATTAGTTTCAAAATTAAGAAATATCACATTACAATCAATTAATATGAATTAACAAAGAACTAAGTGTGTATCTTCTCCATTCATCAACACCGTCGCATTGAGATAAAACCCATCTTCGCACTTGCTCATATTGCACATTATTTAAGATCAATTCTTTACTTTTACCCAATGCTCGTTGGCATTTCGAGTCATAAAACTCATCATCAAGAAAATCCTCAAGATTCCTCTTATGAGTTCCTTCACCTCTTTTCAATATGTACTCCATGGCATACAAAGAAGCTTCATGTAACAAATATGCATTAGCAATGATCCCTTCAATGTACCTCTTGTTTCGTGACCACTTTTTATATATTCCCATTTCTCTCTCAAACAACCACATCGCTCGATATCTTGGTGGCCCAGCTGTCAAAGCTTCATCGGCTAAATGGTGCATGAGGTGGATCATCACCACAAAAAAGGTAGGTGGAAAATAATTTTCAAAGACACAAAATGCCTCTACCAATGCGTTTTTAGCCTTCAAAAGATGTTCCCAAAATATCACTTTGGCACACAACACCTTAAATAATATGCTTATCCGTTGTATAGCTTTAAACAAAGGCTTATGATCCGGAAATGAATGCATAAGCAACGCAGGAAGAAACCGTTGCATAATGACGTGATAATCATGGGACTTGAGATTGGTAAATCTAGGTGGATCGAGTTTAACATTGTTGCTGAAATTTGATGAAAATCCAATCGGTACCTTTAATGTTTTTTGTGTACGAAAAAAGGCTTCTTTCTCTTCCTTTCCTAATGCGAAAGGTGCCTTTGGCATTAGCCTTTTGTTACTGCCTTCAACATATCTTTCATCCATAATTTCCTTTTAATATTCAAATGAACTTTCAACTCTTCACGGGCTTTGACCGTATCTTTATTTGATAAACCTTTCACCGGTAGTATTATACCTAAAAGAGTCTCTGTTACATTCTTTTCAACATGCATAACATATAAATTATGTCTAATATCATGATCCTTCCAGTACTTTAAGTCAAAGAAAATTGACCTCCTTGAAAAACCCTCGGTACCGCTCGATTCTCATCATCACCCTCACTTGGATAATCACCGTCTTCCATTACGACATCCTCCTTCCCCTTCCCCTTCCCCTTCCCCTTCCCCTTTGCCTTTCCCTTTTTGTCTCCCTCTCCCTCTCTTTGAACACCTTCTCGAGCGATAAGTGACACTATCTGCTTAACTTCTACACTTGTTAACTTTCTTGGAGCCATAACATCCTCTATTTTACCATTAAATGTTTGCTTTGATGTGTCAAACCTGTAAGGATGGTCTTTAGGAAGGAACATACAAGATCGTTGGTAATAACATTTCATTGTAACCATGAGTTGAACAACCTGCTAACATCCCATAAGCTGGAAAATCATATATACCCCTCATCAACATGGCTTTTAACTGAAATTTCTCATTTTTGTACGCATCCCAAGCCTCAACTCCAGACCATAAGATCTTTAAATCATCAACCAACGGTTGGAGGAAGACATCAATATTACTTGATGGTGACTTTGGTCCGGGAATCAATACAGACAACATTGAAAACTCACTTTTCATACACATTGGTGGAGGAGGGCTGAGAGGTTGAATTATCACTGGCCAACAACTATACTTATGGCCAAACATGTTATTCGGGCTTAAACCAATAGTTGCTATTACAAGTCGAATATTCTATGGATCTTTTGCAAAATCTCTCCACATAATGTTTGAATTTACCCATTCTGCTGAATCTCGGGGGTGACGCAAGAATTCCATACAAGAGCTTGCAAGAGCGTGCCAAGTCATTTTCTCTGCTATCCATTTTATGGCATACAACCGTTTTAGCCTAGGGATTAGAGGGAAATGTCGCATTACCTTCTTAGGAACCCTAGAGTACTTTTTTTCCAATAGTATTTTGAATTTATACCCCGTCCTCATCTAAACAAGTAAACTTGTAGCGTAAAGAACCACATTTTATACATCTAGTAGATTTTTCATGCTCTTTCCAAAGTAGCATACAGTTTTTAATGCATACGTCTACTTAACATAATCCATACCGAGATCTCTAACGGTGTTTTTCATTTCTATATGCCTAGTTGTCAAGTTGTTCTCTTCAGGAAGTAGTTCATTTAACAATCTAAGAATTCCACCTGTAGAACCATCCGATAAATTGAATTGTGTTTGAAATCAATCAAATTTATAAGAGAATACATTGTGGTATGACGCGAAGAACCAGTAGCTGGGTGCAATGGCTCCTGTGCGAGTTGATGTAAACGATCATAGTTCTTGCCTTTGTATTTATGTGTGTGCGAATCATTGGGAACCTCAAAAGTTGGGGGGGGGGGGCTTCATCACTGCCTACACAATTAGGTTCTCTAGGTTCCTCTTCACCCATAAACATCTCACAAGCATCATTCACAAGATCATTCAAAATTGGAATATTGTGCACATCAGCATGTTCTGTCGGTGTCACAGATTGCGGTGGTGGTTGGACTTGATCAACAACTAATGGCTCACCATGAAAATGCCATAAGGTATAGTTCATGTCCATACCATATGTCATTAAATGAATGAATATATCATCTATAACAACATGTCCTTTCCCATTTTGACAACGTCTGCGGGGACATGAATGTTTAGCATTCGAACTATTACTATGCACATAATGTAGAAACTGTAACACCCCATCTCTATATGTATCGGTCTTGATATTTTTCTCATTTATCCACTCTTTGTTGATTCCCGACGACATCCTGATAAGTTTAAATAACACACATTATAATATAAATGCTTACTGTAATATATTTAAGTTTATTCAAGTGTAAATATGTATATATTTGAGCTCCTATATTTCCTCCATCTCCTCTACAGGGTAAGGGTTCTATCCCATTCGAAAATGCATATTTTGTATTGTTCATAATGTCTCAAGCCATGTCCTAATCTAAAACATTTCGCCAGCATCTCCCTACAGTTCTTCAAGTACACAACTTAAATTGGAAGTGTTCATGTGTTACTTAAGTTTTTCAACCAAGAAAACACAAAACACTACATCAATCTAGTATGCACCCAAAGAATATAAAGAGATACCACCGAATTTTTCAAAATAGGACATGCATAAACATTCTGTACAATAAAAACTTTTGCATTTCCAAACTGTCCAAAAATGGGACAATTCAAGAGTTCTCACCACAGTCATAGTGAGACCTCTTGAACGGGTCTAAGGTTTTTCTACATGTGTAACATCATTATTGAATGTCTAGTATTAATGTCTACTTACTATTTAAATAGTTTTTTTGCTTTTTCTTAAATTTTCAACACATAATCTCATTTATCCATTTAATTAGTGGGGTGTCTACTTTTCAATTTGTTATTTTTACATTATTATTGAATATTTAGCACTTAAATTATCTTAAAACTCGGTAACCTATACGAATCAGATCAAATATGCATTTTAAATAGAAGGGTAAGAATATAAAAACATAGATTACCACTAAAAGATTCCAAGGTTCGTCCAAAAACCAATGATTTATTTTTTTTCATTATCAACATTCAATTTGCACGAAAAACTCACACATTAAAAAAATATAATAAATATTTAAAAATGTATATATAAAACCCTAAAAATGCAAACAAGAATCAAATAACGCATATCATAAACTCTAGGATAAAATTTTATACCTAACTTAGGTTAAAAAAATACAGATGCTTTAAACAATTACCTGATTGGGATGAGTGGAGTGAGAGAACAATGCAGTGACCGGAGAAAGAGAGATTGGGCCGGAGAGAGAGTGCGCCTGCCGTAGAGAGAGACTACGCCGACCGTCGACCTAAAGAGAGAGATTGGCCGCCGACCTAGAGAGAGAGATTGACTGCCGACCGTAGAAAGAGAGAGTGAGCGCCGACCGTCGACCTAGAGAGAGAGTGTGAGCTCCGACCACCGACATAGAGAGTCAGCGGGAACGGGGAGAGAGAGCGGGCACCGTGAGAGAGGGAATGAAAAGTGAGTGTAATGTTTTTTTTGGGTATTATATATTTTAGAAAGTGTGCCAAATTGCTATTAAATCGTGCTAAAATCTGGCACAGTTTTAATATCAGGGTGTGCTAAATTTTTGTTTTTGGTGTAGTGTTTGGTAAGTGACTGCACGATGGTGTGACTTTGTAGCAATCCCCCATTCTTTTGTTTGTGCATGTTCTGAATCCGTTAGGTGGAGGATCGCTATAGATTTATCGATAGACACACGAGGATGTCCTAAAAGGTTGAATCCTTCTGGTGGTTTGTAAGAATTATATATTTTGATTAGTCCATTGATGGACATGTTATATGAGGAAATAGTGTCGCATTATTGTGCTCATTATGATATTGTTTATACCTTATTATTCCGGTGACACGTGGGGGATATGGTAGTTGTATCTTTAGTATATGGATATGGATGTCATTGGTTGTAGTCGTATGATAGTATGAGGTATCTCACTCATTAGTCTTAGAGTTGAAACTTATATGTTATAGTTGGGACGTGGTTTGTGCTACTATTCTTAGTGTGATGTCATTAAGGTATCTCACTCATTAGTCTTAGAGTTGAAACTTATATGTTATAGTTGGGACGTGGTTTGTGTTACTATTCTTAGTGTGATGTCGTTAATTATTAGTTATAATGTAGTATATGGGTACAACGTACGGTAATTGCCTTTATTGCATAGTTATTTTTTACCATACCATGTGGAATTCTTTGAGTTTTATAAAGTAGATTGTTTGGTGGAACTTAATAGATAATTTTATAGTGGATTATTGGATAGTATGGCTAGTAATGGACTAGGTTGTGTGGATATCGTATAACATAGATTTAGACTAGTAACATGTATGATGTAGAGGGAAACTGTGTAGTACCATAGTTAGTCAAATGATGAGGGCTTATATGGGTAATGCATGGGGTAGTATTTAATCCTTTTGAAGTACTTAATATATTTGACATTACGCATGATGAGGATACCAGGAGTGGATAATAGTCATCATTGACGATATTATATTGTTTTACGAGTCATGTGGTATGATGGTTACATGGGTAATCTTCAAAATTAGATGCTTACGTTGTTTGTTATGCCTTAAGTACAATGGGCAAGTATGGTTTGGACTATCTTATGATAGGTGCAGCGAGGTATTTTGATGCAAGTGTTAATAAGAGGTTATGAGACGTAATCAGTCGCCTTTAATAGTGTTATGTAAGGTAAGATATTTCTTTCTTATTTGTTCGATATAACCCATGTGATTTTCTAAAAACTAATTTTCAGGTACTCAGCAGCTGCACCAGCATGGATAAGCGGACTGTAAGATTGTCTGTTATTATTGCAAGAGAATTAAAGTTACTTCTCTGTGTATTTATAATATAGTCAGACCTTGTGCATTTTGATTTATTATTCAGAGACATTTGTGCTGTGGACTTTTATTCAGGATATATACGTATTCAGTTATCTAGTGTCATTCATTTTTTTATTGATTCGGTTATTGGAGACTTGTATATATATATTTTTTTAATTTGCATCTTTTATATACTCTAGTGGGTGGTTTTATTTTCCTCAATTTTTAATTAATGCTTAGAATGATATAAATTGTTCGATATCCCTTATTGTCGGTGTTTGAGAGGGGGGGGGGGGGGTTGTTACACAAGAGTCCTCTTCGAGCTATTGAGAATCTACGAAAGGCTCACTTGCCTTCCCCACAAGTCAATATAGTGAACTAGAGAACAAATGCATATCATTAGAGGTCTAGTTCAGATACGATAATCAAATAGCAACCTCAAGAATGATCCCCAAAAGTCAATCGAGTATGGACCTATTGGCCCATGATTGAAACATCATCATCACCTCATTCCACCAACCACAATGTCAAGAATGCTCGTAGACAATCCGACTAAGTTCTCTCAGTCATTCTGACGTGTTGGTGAGAAACTACTCTCACAATTTTACCAACCACCACTCAGTCAATGCACGTTGTCCTGGAGCTTTAATTTAATTATTCCAACAACCACCACTACCGACCAATAGCTCCTTCGATCAACACTTCACCTCTTTATTATAGAGGCAGAGCTAGGGGATGGTTTCCCATGTTACAAACCTCCAATCTCACCAGATCTAGAAACTGACTATATAATGTGCACTTGGGAAAAGTAAGAAGGGATCGAATCCATGTTATTCTAAAGCAAAGTATTGAGTAGAGCATATATCATTCATATTTATAAAGGAAAATAACCACTTTCACCCTATAAATTGTACTCATGGTGTTATACTTAAGTGTCCTGGACATATTTGGGTCTCGTGAGTCCTAAATGATCTAGTAGTACTTTAAAAAGTCATTCAGTTATTTATTAAGGGCTTTATGGTCCTTATGAGACCCGAGACCCCCTTAGCCAAAGCTTAAGTATCATCTCTTTGAACTATACTTAATATACAAAATAAACAAGAGAGAAACACCTTCACAGTGAACGTATCTACCTCTACAAAGGTACACAACCAATTTGTATCATTTGTCATTGTTATTATTAGCTTAATAACACATCATGTACCTCCTCAGATGCTCATTTGGTGAGGTTAAGGTCTTGACCAATTTCGGCCCCATCGGCTTTGATTAATCTTCTTTGTTTTTATTTGACTTGATTAATGGTGTAAGTCAATATCTTCCTTGCAAGATGTTGATGTTTCTCTTCAGACCTTGAATCTAATTGAAGATATAGTTTTCTCGTTATGTAGTTTGAGTTTCATATATTTGTTGTTTGATCTTCCTTGTAATGTTTCTCATTGTGTCTTGAGAATATTATTCTTACCTTAAAGACATTTAAGAGAAATAGTAAAGCATTAATTATTAATTGGATTGTTGTCATAAAAGTTATATTTTCATTCTTTTAAATATCTTGGTTTTACACTGATGAAGCATGCTTACAATTGCGGGAGTCATATTTTTCATCATACAAAACAAATTTGGTGCACTTATTGTACAAATACGAGATAATCCAACATTTCATATTTTGTTCATGATTATTATTAAATGACACTAAATAATTACATTTTAGTTGACATTATATTTTGATTGGTCGAGACCGATCATAATCGCGTGACCAAGATTTATCACATCATACCCAAACAGATTTGGTGCACATATTCCCCAAAAGATGCAATGATATCATATGTTTGGAACTTGTACAAACACACTTGTTCGATCACAACACCACTAATGCATCACAACAATCACATTACAATAGCTTGTGAATTGTAATGGATCGTGCACAGTCATGATCGACGATCCAGATTTATCGAGTCCTACTAAAAATGACCTTGTGCACATGTTCCACAAAGACGTGACAATCCAATGGTTCAGATGACCCGTTTGGCGCTCATACGTACCAGATCGCAACACCACTTAACCCATTGAACTCTCACGCTCGTGTCTATATCCCACAAACGATGTTTGACACCTTACGACACACTAACAGTATGATTATCTTATAGAAGTACTATACTTCCTTCTGTCTTATTCATATTAGGTTTTTCATTCTCTAATACTTTTCCATACAAGACTTTGCCATGTCAATAGGCATTGGAGGCTTTTACACTGTTAACTCTTTCCATACTAAAAGTTTTTCCAAATCTTTAAAAATAAGTCATATTTATTTTGACAATCCTTTTACATATTCCTTTTGTTTATTTAACTTACTTTTGATTCATTATCATTCCTAGGTGCGTGGAATAGGGTTTTTACCATCTCTAATTGAGCAAAATGGGTTCAAACCCATTTTTCCTGGATGAAATAAATATAGATTGCCAAAATTAATTTTACATATTTTTCAATCTAAATCTAGAGCCGTTTGGCCAAAATAAAATTAGTCTAATAGCGCTAAGTATAAGTCATACGTTACAACTCACTTGTCGACCAACATTTTCCTCCTATTTTTTCAATTTTTTCGACAAGTGAGTCGTCACTCGACACAAGCCTTAGGATGTGCTCCGTGGAAAAAGAAAATGGTCAAAATAATCTTTAGTATGGCCCCTTTATAAAAACGAGTTTGAATCATACTAACCCAGAGCTCTAGGAATTCAATAAGAATCAACGAGACTACGATACAACACGCGTAATAGTAGAGAATAATTCTTGAGCAATACATGATTCACACACATTTTGAGTGACACACTAATATAACATGTCTACATTGATTGGTGTCTTGGATCTACATTGGTTAGTGCCTTGTATCATAACCAGTGGATCCCAAATACTAACCAATGAGAACGCAACATGTCAATTTATTGTCCAAAATGTATCAAAATCATGTGTCCATTTAGAATTACTCGATAGTAAAAGAGTAATTCTAGAGAGATACATAATTCTAACACATTTGGACATACACTGAGCAACTTTAATTGAACAATCTCACAGGGATGCATATATACACACGAAATTATATGCATTCGGATAAATAACTTTGAATTCTCACTTACTTTATATATTATTTTAGGGTTCAATTGAATGGGATTTTTATTAAATTTTGTGGAGATGGTCTCTTCCATCATATTTCATCAAAAGATCCAACCATATCAAATAAGTAAAATGCAAAGTTGACATACATGCCAATTTTCGGCCAATAAAAACTTTGGATAATAATCATATGACCTACTTCATCTCTACCATATTTCATCATGATACTTATTCATTCAGCCCCTAATTAGGGAGGTTCGCACCTAGTCTGGACTATACATATGCATTACAAGGGGGGTCTCGAGGGGAAGAAAACATCAACGCTCTTTTCTACGTTTTCTATTAGAGGGGCTCTCGAGGGTGGAATCAAAACCCAAACACTTGAGAAAAGCTTGTTTAGCTAGCCCAAAAATATGGCAAGGATCATGGGGCGAATGCCCTAAAGGAGTGACATCCACTGTTGAGAAGTCTTCCACTTCTTGGATTTCTTCTTTTCTTGTTGTTCCTCTGCTTGTGCTTGTCTCTGCATCTTTGATGCTTTGGTTTTCTTCTAACTGCTGGGATCATTACAAACAATTCCATGTCTTACATTCCAAGAAAATAAAAATCATGTTAAGTCTTTATTAGTTCGAGTTTTTTGATTTTCCAAAATCTCAAAAGGTAAATTTATATACTACCATCCCAAATTAATAGTCGCTATGGAAAAATGACGGTTTTGAAGGATGTACTTAATCAACAGTGGACTTGTTAACTACCAAGAAATTTGATTTATTGATTACGTTCAAAAAAGAAAATAAACTATGAATTTGGAACATCCAAAATTGAAAAGCAAAACTATTAATTTGGGATAGAGAGATTATAAATTGGAGTATTAGCTAATAAATCTCTTAAAAATCTATTTATTTATGATCATTATCTTGTTAGTATCTTAAACCCATAAATGTTTTAATTAATTAACGATACGTTCAAACCATCTGCCTACACTTATTAATGTAGATACAATTACAATTGTTATCTACATTAATAAGTATAACTCTATTTACATTAATTCATTGTAATTGTATTTACATGAATAATTATAACACACGTGGACTTATTGAAAAAACGGTTCTTAACTTGTCCTTATCGTTAATTTCTAAGAGTTTAAAGATTTATCACAATATTCTTCTTATAAATTATTATAATTCCTGTGAATTCAGTAATATGATATTTCAAAAAAGAACAAATGTAAAATCAATCTTCAAGCCAAAGATCCCAACAAAATCCATCGATTTCAGTTTTTCATTTACAATAGAATGGTAGCCCCTTTAAACAGGCATTTACAAAACTTGGAACCAAAGACGCTGACACATAAGGAATATAATAAAGGAAATCAAATACTTACCCAATAC
This sequence comes from Sambucus nigra, assembly GCA_949130495.1. Taxonomy (NCBI): domain Eukaryota; kingdom Viridiplantae; phylum Streptophyta; class Magnoliopsida; order Dipsacales; family Adoxaceae; genus Sambucus; species Sambucus nigra. The sequence continues at coordinate 632,201 of CASBWL010000001.1, forward strand.
CATAATACCCAATTAGCTATTATAAAGCGTCCTAAATATCTCCAATATATATCAAAAATTAATTATTATAAAAATTTGGGAATCACGAAACCTAATATGAACTAAAAAATATTTAAGAAATCCAAAAATACCATTTTTTCATAACATTTCGAAAATAATGGAAAAATATTGCAAAATTTATAGATGGAAAAACGTATAGAAAGTACAAAGGATATTATTTTTTACTTTTATAAATCTTGAAAAATAGAAAAAAAATTTGAAAAATTATTTTTAAAAATGTAAAAATAATAGAAAATTATTTGGACATTAGGAAAAATTATCGCTCGTGCAGGGACGTTAAAGTAGTAAAAAATACATTTGTCAAATAAAAAAAATTCATGGTAATACTAAGCAATTTTGGAGAAATGAACAGTTGAATGTAAATAAGAGGAGAGAGACGTGTATATTCTTGAGTCATTTGAAAAGCCACCAAGAAGAAGAAAACCAAGGGTTTTTCATTTTAAAAAAGTAAAAAAAATATTAAAAATTAGTAATTAACCTTAATTAAAAGCTGCATTAATTCCTCTAATACTATCGTATTAATAATAATAATCTGTCTTAACCCAAAATCCAAAATAAAATATTACAACTGTCCCCTCTCAAAATCCGAAATATACAAAGCCTGCTACCTAATTAAAATATTTTGTAATTTGTTGACACTTTGATACTCATCTTTCACAAGGTTCACTTCAAGCCAAAGTCCTGACCAAGGACAATTCTGTCTTTGTCCAAGCCTAATTAATTGACTTTATAAACCCAAGGGCGATGTTGCTGATCTGACTCTAGCAAAAGGATCACTTCCCAACATTTTATAAAATTATTATCATTAAATTAAATCATGCTTAATCAAATGAATAAAATATGTGCTTAACTTTAACTACAAGTATATATATATATATATATATATTTTGGTAAGATATTTTTCATACCACGAGGTATCCGGGCAGCTTACGCGCACATCAATTAATCCCCGCTCGCGGTTCGTGGCTTCCGCTGGCCAAGTATTATTTTGACATTGCCAGGGATCGAACTGGGGACCAAACCCAATCCACCCCCAAACAGTGTCCCAGTGGCAGCCTTATACCACTGGGCCAAGAAGCTTGATTACTACAAGTATATTGTTGAAAGGAGTAATAAAATGATAAATATGAGTAATCAACATGCAAAGACATTCTTTTTTGATTAAATTAGCAAATTTAATCACTAAATAAAGCTTAGTCTCAGACATGCATAAATGTTTATGTAGCAATAATTCAAAGAGCCCACATTACATGTAGGGATGGCAATTCGGATCAACGGGTTGTGTTTCGGCTCGACACGACAAGGGTTTTTCGGACACGAACACGACACGACCTCGTATTTTTTTAGTTGACACGAACACGACATAAAAAATTAGGGTTGTGTTTCGGCCGGATCGGATCGGAAAAGTATGTTTCGAAATTTTTTTCAAAAAAATCGGCGTGCCGAATCCGATTTTTTTCGAAAATGTTTTTTTTCCCCGAATTCGGAATTTTCGGCAAAATTCGAAAATTCAGAAATTCAAAAATTCGACAATTTTTCAGAAAAAAACTTTGGAAATTATTTCGGAAAATATTTCGTGGCAAAATTGGAAAATAGTTCGAAAAATATTTCGGAAAAACAATTGGAAAATAGTTCGGATAATATTTCCGAAATTCGTATCGGAACAAATTTCGGAAATTCGGATCGGCAAAAATCGGAAATTCGGAATATAAAAAAATTCCGATTTTCGATTCGATTTTTTTCGGAAAAATCGGAAATCGGCAATAAAAAATCTTTCCAAAATCGGAAAAAAATCAGACCGGAATTCGGAAAAACGGAAAAAAAACACAGCCCTATAAAAAATAACACGGCACAACACGACACAAATACCAAAATTTCTTAAATTTCACGCCTTAAAAACACGATAACACGACACGACTTCGTGTCCAAAAAACACGACACGAACATGACATGTCGTGTCAATTTCGTGTCATTCCGTATCGTTTTTTCGTGTCGTTTCTAAAATTATCACCCCTAATTACAGGCACCAACTATTTTCACATAATAATTGTACTTTTGCCCTTTTGGGGTTATTTGGGATATGTTCCCCATTCATTGTTTGATATTGACATTGACTTATGCCCTCCAAAATCCTCATTTCTCATAGTTTGACCCCAAAACTAGCTTTTAGTCCCAAGATGTCATTTTGGGCTTTCAAACCCAAGAAATAAAAATCTACTTTGGTTAGTTAAATATAAATTGTTCCACCCAAATTTTGTGGGGGAAACAAACAGAAAAGAAGAAACGTGAAATAATTACACACCTTGGAATTATTTGAACCGCTGTTAACGGCGGGGATATGAAGTGGGGTAGAGATTAAAGGCGAGCTCGTGGGTGTGGAGTCTAAGGAGAGATCTAAGGAAGAAGTAGAAACAGTAGAGCAAAATTACGAGGAGTAACATCACCAGTATTTGGATCCAAATTAGCCATGGTATTCTGTAGCTGTCGATTATTAGCTCATCACCAAAATCAAACATCAGATATATTTGTTGATGTATATGTATGTATCTAGAGAGAGAGAGAGAGAGAGAGAGTGTGTTGGAAAATTGGAACTTAAATGGGTATTTAAAGCTGTCCAGATTTTTCTGGACAGATTTTTAAGCAACTTTGAGCTCAAATTTAGGTGGGACCCACACTACGAAAATTGTGGGACCATATACGAACGCGTTCACCTCCGCAAGGAGATTAACGTAGTATATTCATATGTCCAATTTCAATAAGTTATGAATGATAATTATGTCCCTAAAGTGACTCACAAAGCAATGAAAGTTAATGAATTGGGTGTGTTTTAACTCTTGTCCCACATTGGAAGAGTAGTGGAATTTTGATGAGTTAATAACACCCCAAGTATGGACTAAGGCTTGGATGCCTTGGGGGTATCCCAACTCTTTGAAGGGGAGATGACCTAAGCTATGCTCGGCTCGGGCTCGGGCTTATAAAAATTCTTAAATTTTTGGGCCGAATCTAATTAACTTTCTGGGCTTTAATTAATTAATTACAGAATTAATTAATCTTTTCCAAGAGTCAACAGTTAACCAAATTAACTGCTTTGACAGTTAATTTCGGTTTTGACTGTTCCCAACAGTCAAGACATTTACTATAAATAAAATGTTTCCCCCTCAGTTTTAATAACAGAAAAAATTCCGAAATTGCTACTGCATTATTTCCTCTGCCCAGAAAATTCTTTTCTTCATTTCTTCATTGCATGTTCTTGGTTGTGTTGAGTACAAAACACAGAAATTGTGTTCGCTGGGATTAGTCATTGTTGTGCTGCTTGATTAAATCCGAAAATCCGTTCTATCTTGGGAGGCAATTATTCATTAACTCAAGCACGTTGGAGGAATAATTTTGTCTTAAGGAGACTGTTCAACAGGGCTCGGATTTCTTTCTAATTATTGTTATTTCTGCAAATTCTAGTAAGTATTTCATTTTTATAATTCTGTTTCAATTCTGTCATTATATTAATTGTTCATAATTTTGTACAATTGTTTTTTTATAAATAGTAGACATAACAATCCCCACGATAAATTTCTTCAGAGAGTTTGGTAGATGAATGGGTGGAGAGAGATGACGGTGAAACGTTGTTGTGTGAGAAGTGAGAGGACTGATTTTTATTTGTATGTTTTTGTTTAGGTTAAATTGAAAAGCGATTCAATTGAATAACATTTTGGAACCGCCCTAAAATTACACGCAGCCTCTTTATCAAGGTCCAGTCCACACGGCAATGACGACGTGGGATAGTCTAAAAAAAAAAGGTAAATGTAGATTTTTTGGCTTATATTGTTGAAGTAGTTTTAGATTGGATAATCCAAAAGGTGAAGTTGATGAATTTGGACGGATAAAAGTTAAATCCTCATAGTTGGGCGGATAACTGTTCCACGCCTAATTTTTTTTTTTAAAAGAGGGGTTTGACGGATAAAAGATCCACGCCCAACAAATCTGGGCGGCCAACATTTTAACGCCCAACCTGGGTGGCTAACTTTTATCCGCCCAACAACAGTGGGACCCATTTGCACATTGTTTATCGGCCATCTACATTTTCTCTTACCTAAATCTGCACATTTCGTTACCCAGTGTGAGACCCAAAAATCTAAATTTACACATTTACACATCCCACTACAGATGGTCTTAGTGTAACTAGCCGGTCACGTGTGATCAGTGTTTTTAGTTATTAACGTTATAAGTGTCAAACTTATATTTCATATTTATTAAAGCAAAAAATCTATATGTATCGTATTTTGAAATCAAATTAAAATCGCATGTCTATGTAACGTGCGGAGATTGGTTAATTCTTTATGGATGTGGATCCGTGTCAGTAGAATTAACCAATCTTCCCACACCACGTATGCATGTGGTTTCAAAATGCGGTACATGTAGAATTACTATTAATAAAGATGTTTTAGAATGTCTGATTTCGTATAATTAAGTATAAATTTGTGCGATGCACGGATAATAATATTTTTATAGTCGTTTATAAAAATCACACTTATATCTTATATAAAAATCATTAATACTTACACGTATAAATTTTTTCAATGCACATGTACTAATTTCTATACTATTCTAAAATGCTTTACAAACATTTAAGATCCCCGATCAATCAGACTATCCACGTCAAATGCACCAAAATAGGTTTTCAAAGAGTCGACATTATAAAAATCATTTTTCCTCTACTTTCTGTCTCTTTCAATATTTGAGTCATCCTCTTGTGCAACTCAAGAGACTTTTATTTCTTCATCTACCTCTAAATCTTTTCGTATCCCTCTCTCTCTATATCCTCACTTCAATCTCCCCTCAACCCCCACCCTAAAAAGAAACGGAGATTCTCACCGGTGAGATGAAGAGGACACTTGAAAAATTAACCATAGAAAGGTATTTGTGTACAGGATATTTAGAGTGACAAAGTGGGTCATCTCCGTATGGTTTGGTCTGGGATACGAAAGTTCCAGATGTGGTGATATGAGGCAGGGGCATATTTATGTTATGATTTTTTCGAAATTAAAGGAGGGAGTTGGTTATTTGCAACGGGGTTCTATCAGGGGAAGTGCGTTTACCGGGGTTTGATTGGGAAGATGCTGGTATCTCGACCACCGGAAGCAATGCACCCGTTCGAGAGGATATTTGTACATTTCAGGTAAGGTAAAACACCAACGCTACCCCTGAGAGCCAGTTATTCCCCTGCAACAGGTGGGCATAAGGGGGCCATCTCTGATTCCAACCCACCCTTGCAAAAGGGCAGCGGTTGGTTCGACTCATGGTAAGCAGCATCAGATTGATATTTGTTTGGGAGTGGTATTTCAGATGATTTGTGGTTGGGTGGTCTTGGTTGGATTTTTGGAGGTTCCATGGTTGTGGATGCAATTTGGAGGTTTTTTTAAGTTTCGATATGTTTTAGCTATTGGGTGGCAAATAATGGCCCGTCTTCTTTTCTTTGATTAGTTTATTCAGATGGTGGTATACGTGTTGTTGAGATATATTTGGCAAGACTACCCATGTGGGATTGACGCAGCTGGTTTTAGTTTGATGGTATTGCTGAAACTAGGGGTTGGTTTGGTAATGGTCTGGGCTCGGGTTAATTGTTGGGTTGGGTAGTTGATTGAGTTTTGTTAGTAAGGTTGTGCTTTGTTAGATTCTTTTTGTTCAATTTTTTTGGGGTTTGGTTGGTAAGTGGTTGGATTTTGTTTTGGGTTTGTGGCATGCATGTCAATTTACGTTTGTGGCATGTGTGTCAATTTGAGTTTTATTTGGGCCTGTATGTAGGCATGTGTTGTTTTTTGATATGGGTCATAACTTATGTATTTATGAGCATTTGCCCTTAGTGTTAGTTAAATTTTACGTTTCACCAAGAAAAATGTGGCACCTGGAATGGAATTATGGCTCTTCATTGGAATTTGTTTCATTATAAATTATCCTATTTATGTGGACATCCACTTAAATCGAATAAATACGATATTTATAACACTTCATCTTGGATGTACAATATATCCACAATTCAATGATTATTGCCTCATTAAAACCTTACTAAGGAAAACCCATTGGGAAAAAATGTAGTGAAGGAAAAATAGTACAATTTATTGTGATCATTGAGTTGGTGTTGAACGTGCTTAATGCTGCTTCGTTAAAACCTTGACTAGAAAAACCCAGTGGGACAAAACCTAGTTAAAGGAAAAAGAGTACAGTGCAAAAATGTCCCAAATTACATGTTCTTGTATCCTCCCCCTGATAAGATGCTCCCCATGATTGATATGTTCAATTTCACTGGAATCGACGCATTCCAATCTCGTACACAAACTTTTGAAATGTCGCCTTTGGTAGTGACTTTGTGAAGAGATCAGCTTAATTATCACTTGAACGAACTTGCATCACTTGAATCTCATTTCTCTTTTCAAGCTCATGAGTGAAGAAAATTTTTGGTGAAATGTGCTTGGTTTTGTCTCCTTTGATGAATCCTTCTTTAATTTGTGCTATGCATGCTGCATTATCTTCATCGATGTTACTTGGAATATCTGTAATTGAAGGCAATTGACAAGAACTACGAATATGCTGAATTAAAGATCTCAGCCATACACATTCACGGCTAGCTTCATGAATAGCCAAAATTTTATAGTGGTTAGAAGAAGTAGATACTAAAGTTTGTTTAGTAGAACACCAGGAAATAGCAGCATTACCACAAAGAAATACATAACCTATCTGAGATCGAACCTTATGAGGATCAGAGAGATATCCAGAATCTTCATAACCAACTAATTTGGAACTATTAGAATTATATGAATAAAATAAACCCATGTCAGTGGTTCCACGTAGATATCTTAGGATATGTTTGATACCAGCCCAATGCCTTTTGGTTAGTTCAGAACTATATCTAGCAAGCAGATTCACAAAGAATGAAATATCCGACCTAGTTCATTGTGCCAAGTACAATAATGCGCCAATTGCACTTAAATAGGGTATTTCTGGACCCAATATTTCTTCACCTTCTTCTTTAGCACGGTATGGATCTTTCTTTATGTCCAAAGACCGAAAAACTATGGGGGTACTTAGTGGGTATGCTTTATCCATATTAAATCATTTTAATACATTTTCAGTATAATTAGACTGATGGACTAAAATCCCACTAGAAGTTTTTCTCGATCTGCTGGCCGAGATAAAATTTAGTTTTTTCAAGGTCTTTCATCTCAAATTCCTTTTTCAAATAGTTAGCGGTTATTTCGAGCTCTTCTGAAGTCCCAATTAAATTTATATCATCCACATAGAATGCTACTATTGCATTTCCTTTTGAGGATTTCTTTATAAATACACAAGGGCAAATTAGATTGTTTTCATACGCTTCCTTAGACAAATATTCACTAAGACGATTATACCACATTCTTCCAGATTGTTTTAAACCGTACAATGAACGTCTCAGTCAGATCGAGTACGTACTCCTCGGCTTTGCTTCAGGTAAAGGAAATCCATCAGGAATTTTCATGTATATTTTTGTGTCTAAGTCCCCATATAAATAAGCGATCACAACATCCATGAGTCTCATATAAAGATTTTCAGAAACCACTAAATTAATCAGATATCTGAAAGTTATACTATCCATAACAGGGGAGTATGTTTTCTCAAAATCAATCCCAGGTTTTTGCGAGAAACCTTATGCCACAAGTCATGCCTTCTAATTTCTTTTTCTTACAAAAACCCACCGATAACCTACCAAGTTAAAACCTTTTGGGGTTTGTACTATAAGTCCAAATACACCATGTTTATTTAGAGACTCGAGTTCTGCCTTGATGGCAATTTTCCATTTTGGCCAATCTACTCTTTGTCGACATTCATTTAGAGTACGTGGTTCATTATCATTATCAGTGTAGCTACTGCGTATGAAAAACGTCATCAATGATAGTTTCTTTTTGATCCCATATTTCTCCCGAATATAAATAAAACATAGAGATCTCGTTATTATTATCATGTACCTTTTCCTCTTCAGGGGCTTGTATAGTCACTTCAGTGACTTGTGTGTTTTTAGAAACAATAATCTCTTCAGGGGTGTCAGAGAAAGTGGATCTTTTATTCATAACCTCTTCGGGAGGATGATTAAGGCATGATTTTTCATTTGATATCCACTTCCGGGGAGCAGAGTCTTTGGAACCTATAGATCTTCCACGCTTCTGGCGTGAAACATATTCATTTGCTGCTGATGTCAATGTTTGTCCCACTGGTACATTAATTATTGCGGGCACATTTGTAGTGGGTACATGAGACTTGGTTACTTTTGCAGCATCATTAAATGTATCTGGTAATTTATTTGTAATTTCTTGAAGATGCAATATCCTTTTCACTTCATGCTCACATTGAGCAGTATGGGGGTTTAGATGAGACAAAGTGGAAGTGTTCCATGTTAATTCACTTCATGCTCACTTTGCCTCTATTGACACTTTCCACCCCATTCTTTCAATTTTTTCAATTTACACCCTATAGTTTCACTTACAATTCAAATTACTCAAAAACATAACGGTCGTTTATTTTTTGACGGGAGAAAGGTTATGTGCGTGCACATATATTTTAAGTAGGGGTAAATTGGTCATTTAAGAGGGTATTTTAATTTTTCTGAAAAAACCTACACACACGCACGATCTCTCTCTCTCTCTCTCTTTGCTCCCCCGCTCCCCCCTTCTCTCACCATCTCTCTCTCTTCTTCCTTTTTCTCCCCCTCTCTCTTTCTTTCTCTCTCTACACACACACACACGAACAGATCTGGAGAAAATCTAGGGCGCAGTGGTTGCTTGGGGGTCGTGAGGTTGATTGGGGCTGGTGGGAGGGGCAAAGGGTTGGGGTTGCTGGCGGCGCTGGGGGAGGGGGCCATGTTGATGATTTTTTTTAAATGGTTATGTTGAAGAAAAATATGGAATTTGAAATAGTTTCTTCAAATACGGTTATTGAAGAAGAAATATAGTTCTTTTTTTGGCATCTTGCTTTTATTTTTATGGAAATTTTGTTTTTTTTTCTGCAATTTTTCTGTCAAACATGGAATTTCTCAAAATTTTATATTTTTTTCTTTTACAATTTTTTTGCAACAATCTAGTTATTTTTCTCGAGATTTTGTAATTTTAGAATTTGCTTTTTTCAAACTTGATATGTATTTTTTTGAAAATCTATTTTTGTGCTAGATTTGTTTTGCTGGAAATCTATGTTTTTTCTGGAAATTTTTTGGAATTTGTTTTTTGAGCGTGGATTGTTATTTGTTGGATTACGTTTTTTCTGAATATATGTTCTTTTTCCTGCAATGTCTTGTTTTTGTTTTAAATAAGGATATACTTTTTCTTGAAAATATATTTTTTTTGTAAATATGTTTTTACTGGAAATATTTTTAGGGGAATTATTCTTTTTGTTGGAAATGAATTTTTTAAGAACCCCATTTTTTTTAAGAAATGTGTGTTTTCAAGGTAAAATGGTTTTTTTCTTAGGGTTTCTATTTTTTGCTATTGAAATAGATTAAGGTTTTTATTTATTTTTTTTCTTTTTATTTCCTGAAATTATGTATGGTAAATATTTTTTAGTGGAAATCAATAATTATTTTTTAGTATTTTAGTGCATTTTATAGTGTATTCTTTAGAATTTTAGTGTATTTTCCAATTAATATTAGTATTTTAAGTATTTTAGTGGAAATCAATAAAAAAAATTCTATTTTAGTGTGTTTTATAGATTTTTTTTGTATTTAGTGTATTTTCCAATAGATATTAGTATTTCAAGTTTTTTAGTGAAAAATTAGTAATTATTTTTTAGAACTTTGCAGATTTTAAATATTTTTTCAGTATTTTTAAATATATATTTGTATTTTTCAAATGTTTTAAAAATTTGTAAATTTTTTACGCGGTTTTTGACATTTTAAAAATATTTTTGGGTATTTTCTTAGTTTATAAATGTTTTTGTTATTATTTAAAGATTTTCTTCAAAAACAATTAGGTTTGGACAAAAATACCCTTAGTGAAGGTTATGTGCCACGCAGATGACTAACGGTTTGTGTAAAAAATTAACAGAGTTAGACGGTCAGGGGGGTGGTACTTGTAGCTGTTTTCAAAGCATGGGGTATTAATTGAAAAAATTGAAAGAATGGGGGAGGAAAGTTCCAATAAAGGCAAAGTATAGGGGGCGTTAGTGTAATTTCAAAGTATGGGTGTTATTTAAGTTCATACATTTATAAATATCAAACCGTAATATTGTGTGTGAGTGTGTGTGTAGAGAGAGAGATGATTGTTAAAGAGTATTATTGGTATATATTGTACATTTACATGTCTCTTTCATACATGAACCAAACACAATTTTGAATCTCAATCGGAATCCATTGGTTAACCGAATAGAATGAAAGGATTTAAAATCCTGATAATAATTTTCTCGGTAATCACAATCCATTCAAAATATTACCACAAACCCAACGACCGTTTTATCAAACCGTATTCAAACTAATGCATCCACATAAGCCATAAAAATCGATATAAAGTAACCCAACACCAATACAAAACCACTAAAAACATTTAAAAAAATGAGACTAAACTCTCACAAGCCCTTGATAAAACATTCAAATATTATTAAATATACAATATTTTGAAATTTGCAGTGCTTACCATACCTTACACAAACTAATTCATCCTCATAAGCCACACAACCAGTATCAAGTAAGCCACCCCAAACACAATACACATACCCCACTTCACGTAAATACAATAGACAGAATTACAACAACCGCAATCCATATCAGTCGCTTCCATCTCAGGGGATTCAATGTCAATTACAACACCCTCACATATGTATTTTTTATACATAGTTTCTTTGTATGTGTGGATTGATATAATGAAAATAGGGCGTGGTAAAAGTAAATGAAATGAAGTTGAATTTAACAATATATAGCTGTGTTATACAAGGAGGTGTGGCTTCTCAATTCCCATAATGAATTATTAGGAGGATACGGAAGATGAAAGTTAGAAGGACTCTTGGATGATATTGAATGCATGATGGATTAGTTATGGGGGTTTGAGGAATAAAATGACTTCTCAACTTTTCACTTTTACAAAATATATATATATACTAATGTATGCCCGTGCCTGAAGGCACTGCGAAAATTTTCAAAGTACATAATCGCGAAACGACAAAAAATTCCAAAATACATAATTACAAAACTGAAAAAATTTTGTTCCCCAACAAAACAAAGTGTAATTTTAAAAAAATTGGTCATAATATCTTTAGTTTATATGACTATCCACCCTAATTAACAAATAGCAAATAATCCAACAACATTCAAATAGTCTAAATTCATCAATTAAAATCACATGTAGCATGAAATATTCAATATTCTTCAATCGAATTCAAATTATGAATCAAATTAACAAAGTATCAATTTAAAAAAAAAATTGGCATATTCTCCTTCGTTTATTGGACTATCCATCCTGTTTAACGGGTAAAACCAATTGTACAATATTCAAAAAGTCAAAATTCATCAAACAAATACTTCAATATGTATCAATTGAGGCTGTCCCATGTGTTCCACTATAATGATTCTCCGTACTTTTCAAAATGCGACCTGATAAAAAATAAAAAATATAGTTAGTCAATTGAAATAGCTTTCGATAATGTCACGACTATGATAAACATCTCAAGACATGATTATATGGACCAATATGACTATGATACTGTCAGGACAATGGTACAAATCGAGATGCCTTCGATATAGTGTTGTTTGCGATTTATCCGTGCGATACTTGTCATTTAACTATATCGTATTGTCTTACAATACATATCGATTGTCATACAATACCTATGGTTGGTGGGTTTTATAATGAATGTGGGGCTTTAAAACCGTAAAATATGTTTAATTGTTTCCAAGTGATGTATGAGGCTTCTATGAAAGTTCAAAGATAGTTCGTATAATTGGAGGGTGACATGAATAAATGGATATTTAATATCACATATCATAAATCACTAACAAATACTACAATAATAACACCATATTATTATATACCTTATTTATAGTGGTATTTTTTAGTAGAGTAATCCCAATATTACTATAGACCATTCCAGACCCCGGCCAGAGTAAATATTACCCTCGGACCCAACAGTCAATTAATAAGTAGACTACTCCCTGTCAGCCCCAGTAGTCAAATTATTAAATCATAGATTTTATTCATTAATTAAATATATACGTTGAAGTAAACCACACTACTATAAGTAGGGTGACAATTTTAGAAACTACACGGAAAAACAACACGGAACGACACAAAATTGATCCGAAATTGATGTGATATGTCGTGTTCGTGTCTGAATTATGAGTCGTGTCATGTCGTATTATCGCGTTATCGTGTTTTTATGCGTGAAATTTAAGAAATTCTGGTGTTCGAGTCATGTCGTGCCGTGTTGTCTTTTATTCGGGTCGTGTTCGTATCAACTAAAAAAAATACGAATTCGTGTCGTGTCGTGTCGTGTTCGTGTCCGAAAAAACCTTGTCGTGTCGTGTCATATTGGCCCGAAACACGACCCGTTGACTCGAATTGCCACCCCTAACTATCAGTTAATACGGAGTAGTTAATACAGACCGTGTTACATTAAATTAAACCACACTGCTTACATTAAATTAAACCACACTACAATGTAAAAATTAAAAAACACCAAAGACTTTTTCATTGGACAAAACAACCATTAACATTAAGAAAGGATCTGGAAAAAAAAAGATCTCAAAACTGGTCTCTTTCTCAAGCACCCATTCACAAAATACAAAGTTAAAGTAGTGCACTATTAGAGTAAAAGAAAGACTCTAATGTCATAAACCCTAAAACAATGTGAACATCAAACTAATATATTGGTCACAGAAAATCATCTTAATGGAAAGTTTAAAATTGTAGATCAAGTAAAATTAAGAAAAATTAGAATACTTTTAAGAGTTGTAAAATCAGTCAGGCCTATTTAGATTAATAAAATAATAAAATGACTCTAAACTGTCAAAATGTAAGCCACAATAATAAATGGAAGCTAGAATTTGAATTAACATATTATTGTCTTTCTTAGTCAACCATTCACAAAATATAGCTTTTACTTTTAAAGTAGTGGATGTTCACGTATGAAAATCATAACTTGGTAGATGCTATAATCAAATAATTGATAGCAAATAGACATAGCTTTTGTACATACCTTTTTAACAGATAGCAAATAATTGACACTATAATTAACATTTTTAACTGCTCAAAAAAATCAAATAGACGTAATAGTTCAAATATTTGAAACCACCATTCTGTACATACCTGGAAGCTTTGTTTTTCACTGCGTGCAACTTTTTAATTGTAAGAATGAACAAAGTAAGGAGAAGAATGAGTCAAGGAACTACATTGAATGAGTAAATAAACTATACAACCCGAGTACTCTATACAAACCGAGTACCCTATACAAACAAATTATAAAACCTAAAATTCTATTTCTTAAAAAGCAAATAGTGTACCCAAAATTTTAGAACGGTCCATTGTAGAACAGTTATTTGCACTTGCACAAAACCATACAATAAACCCCAAAAATCAACAGTCCATTGTAGCACAGTCCATTGCTAAAACCATACGATAAACCCAAAAAATTAACAGATCCATACAACCATTTATATACACTTCTGCACAAAATTTTGCTCTTGCAACCCCCTGTCCGAATCTACTATAAAATTAATCACAAACATGAAAAGATAATACAAATTTTATAATATAAACTACATGATTATTTGGACAGTTTAGTGATACCCAAAATATTGGTAACAGTCATATCATGATAAATTTAACGTTTCACTCCTCGTATTTTTTTGGGATAGATTCGGCCCATGTATTTTTTTCTTCATTTAATCATTATTAGTTTTCATGGAGAACGATCAGAAGCCAACAGTGGACTATGGCGCTTGCAGTAAATATTAATCGTATTAATTTAAATCTTATTTAAAAAACAGTGCATATAGCATGTCCAAAAAAAAAGTCCAAATAGCATGTCCAAAAAACAGTGCAGAAAAGCAACAAAGATTGAAAAACACTCTCATCACGCTTATTAATTTAAATCTTATTTAAAAAACAGTAGCAAAATGGGGCTTAAATCATCCCCTGACCCTTTATTGAAAGACATTCTCCAAATACGGCAATAAAAGATGTATTCCTCAAAAAGGTTTATGCTTTTACCCAAACATGCTGCACAAATTATATTAAAACATGCTACGAAGATTTTTTCTTTAAAACATGATACACATTATATTAAATAATAATATGCCATGATAAGAGCAACACCTGTTCTGTTTGGTCTGTCATATTTCTCCATTTTAATCGCAGACAAAAATACACACAAAAAAACATTAATCAAAACGGGTTGGATCTGCAAATGTTCGGGTACACAAAACATATATTACCCACATAATTATAGATCTGGTGAAATTGAGAAAGTTCGTGTACAGAAAACGGATCGAGCGATGGATGGAGAGAGAGAGATGATTGTTAGAGAGTATTATTGGTATTTATTGTTCATTTACATGTCTCTTTCATACATGAACCAAGCACAATTTTGATTCTCAATTGGAATGCATTGGTTAACCGAATGGAATGAAAGGATTTAAAATCCTGATAATAATTTTCTCGATAATCACAATCCATTCAAAATATTATTGCGAGCCAAACGACCATTTTATCAAACCGTATTCAAACTAATGCATCCACATAAGGCATAAAAACTCATATAAAGTAACCCAACACCGATACAAAACCACTAAAAACATTATAAAAAATGAGACTAAACTCTCACAAGCCCATGATAAGACATTCAAATATTATTAAATATAAAATATTTTGAAATTTGCAATCCTTACCATACCTTATACAAACTAATTCATCTTCATAAGCCACACAATCAGTATCAAGTAAGTCATCGTAAACACAATACCCATACCCCACTTCACGTAAACATAATAGACAGAATTAGAACAGCCGCAATCCATAGGAGTCGCTTCCATCTCAGGAGAATCAATGTCAATGTCAATTACAGCACCCTCATATATGTATTGTTTATACATAGTTTCTTTGTATGTGTGGACTGATACAATGAAAATAGGCCGTGGTCAAAGTAAATGAAATGAAATTGAGTTTAACAATATATAGCCGTGTGACTTCTAACTTTTCACTTTTACAATATATATATAATCTAATATATAATATCTAATATATAATATAAAAAATGGTGTTATGCCATGCGGCGCTACATTAAATCATCAAGTCCTCTCACCTCTGAACCCCATTCGTAACCTCTTAACTCCCCAGCTTCTCCATCAACGTCTTAACTCTCTACATTCCATTCAAAATCCCATTTGTAACCTCTGTTCTCTCTCTTAACTCTCCAGCTTCTCCATCAACGTCTTAACTCTCCAGCTTCTCCATCAGCGTCTTAACTCTCTACATTCAATTCAAAATCCCATTTGTAACCTCTCCAGCTTCTCCATCAACGTCTTTAACTCTCCAGCTTCTCCATCAACGCCTGAAGTCATTAACCCTCTAGATTCCATTCAAAATCCTACCTTCTCTTTACCAAACAATTCTTTTGTCCTCGCCTCTCCAGATTCCCTATGAATCTGAAAGGTTATCCAGGTACATTAGGAATTATGCCATGCGGTGCTACAATAAATCATCAACTCCTCTCACCTCTCAACCCCATTTTTAACCTATGTTCTCTCTCTTAACTCTCCATCAACGCCTCAAGTCTGTAACTCTCTACATTCCATTCAAAATCCTACCTTCACTTTACCAACCAATTCTTTTCTCCTCGCCTCTCTAGATTCCCTATGAATCTGAAAGGTTATCTAGGTACAACTTTGTCTCCTCTAGAACTAAAAAGGTATCATGTCCATCATTAAAAATCTAGAATATTTAACAGAATGTGGTTGTATTTTTCATTCAATACATTATTTTTGTTAATTTTCCATTCCTAGTTGATCACTGTTGGGAAAACATCACCAATTAATATTTTTTGTCATTCTTAAAATCACACCAATGAATCATCGAAACTTTTCATTTTTTTTAGAGTAGCCAACTTCTTCAATCTGAAACAAGTGATCAAGTCTTTAATTTGAAAGAAATGGCAATTCTTATTTTATTTATTTTTATATATTCTTTGTTTCTTTAAAATGATATACTTGATTTGATAGATTTTATTTTCAACACTCTAATTAATTTCTCTTGGTCAGAAAGAAGATTTTAAACGTTTAGTATTGACATTTTGCAAACATTCTTCTTTTTTGGAAGAACCTAATGTGATGTATACGATGTGTATTATTTATTATACATCAAATTTTAGCATATTCTTTCCAATGTCTACTTCTAAAATAAGTCAAGAATTTCTAGGTTGGCACTAGGAGGTCTTCAGGGGCCACAATATTTTATCCTGTAGAAATTTTAGTATGTGGTTATGTTTATTTACCAACTTTTGTTATATGATCTTCATTAAAAACATTGATGTAAATTGTAGTCACTTCTTATCCATTAGAAATTTATTACATGGTTATGTTTACTTTTATGCGTAACTTCTTTTAGTAACCATTTAATAAAATGTCACACAAAAGATTCTCAACATATGTAGTAACTTAGTCATCTCCTTTCATTTTGCTATTTTTTGAGTATTAGTTCGTCCAATTTTGTTGTCTCGTGATAAATTAAGATTCGAAATTAATATATGATGTAAAAGATATATATTATTTATTACTAACAATTTTATTTGTTAATTTAAGTGATTATAACGTCAATTTACATAAATAAGGAATGGAGAGAAAAAGTCAAGAACATTTTAGATGTACTTATTTTTTCGTGTAATACACTTTAGTATCGACATTTTGCCAACAATTCTTTTTTGGGAAGAAACTTTACTCTGTTTCATCACTATTATGGAGAGAACTTGAATATGGAATACGGTATACCAAATTTTGGCATATTCCTTCCAAAGTCTGATACTAAAATAAGCCAAGAATTTCTAGGCAGGTAGTAGGAGGTCTTCAGGGGCCACAACACTTTATCCAGTAGTCTTTTAAGAAGTAATAATGTTTCTATGTTTGGTTGATGAATTTTTCAATAAGATTTTGAATGTTCGACCTATTAGAAAACAATGCTCTACATCAATGTACTTTACATAAGTATTTTTTATTTAGGACAAATTTTTTAAATTCATTTTCTTTTTTAATAGTCACTGTATATTTTCTTTAATCGGCCAGATTCATAAAGTTGGTACAAAATGAAAATTGATATCACAAAAGAATGTGAGTAAATGGTCACTTACAAATTACTTTTATATGTTAACCATATATTTTGAATTTACAAGAAAGTTAGCATACCTTACAGTTTCTTATTTCGACTATTTTGTTTTTATAAAAACATAAATTAATACAAAGCTCAAATGGTTTTTGATTTTCAAAACATTGAATATTTACCACATTTACATTTTAACTATGCTTTAAGTAGTAATGTAGGTTGTGTTCTATTTTACTGTACAGTATACTTGGAAGAACTGTATTCCAAACCCTACCACCCCTATAACTACTACTGCAGTTTTTATTTTGTTTCACTATGCAGTACGCACTATTATTTCTCTATGTATTATTGGTGTGGGTTTGGATGAATTTATTGTTACATTTTTTTCTCTATCATGAATCATTAAAGGTGAAATTTATATCAGATCTTGCTGCTCCTTTCAGCATCTTTTTCAATCAGAATTCGGCAATCTTTGAATGTAATCTAAGAAAAAACGATAAACATGTGACAAGGGACTATTTTATGTCTCTTAGTGTTGAACATTGATTTTTTAATGGAATTTCAAAATGTTATGGATAGTGTACAAGTAGCTATGACTTCAGTACTCACTCCATGGCCAAACTAGATTTCTCATTAAAAAGATGTTAAAATATAATAGTTTTATCCCCTGCTTTATTTATTTCAAATAAGGGGGTGTGGTTTGCTGTATATTATACAATTTAGTTGTGCTTTGATAATTCTTTCTTAAATAAAATGGACAAAATATTATTTGTGGAATCTCCTCCAGATGGAGATTAGGCTATTTTGGAATAAGGCGATTGTTGAGCAAGTGGCATTAGTTGAAGTTCAATATGAATATGCATAAACATTTGGCAAAGAAATATGAAGTTCTTGCTGAAGATTTCGATGATATACTGGCTGGTTGGAGAGACATGAAATCAACTTCTCAAACATTGCTTCCAAGATGGATAACTGTAGAGCTTTCAAATATCTCAACCAACTATGGCACCACAACTCTAAAAAAAATAACCTGCTTGCCCATACCACTATAACAGTAACAAAGCCGGCTAGAGATATTAATGACTGAGGTTGTGACTGCTTCTTTTGTTTCCTTTTCTTGCACATGTATGGTATTCATTCATATTATATGATATTTAGGTATGTGTGCCTTGGTAAAGTAGGTCGAAGTCTACTTCTGTTACATGTATACACTTCCAGCTCATTGTTACAAAATTTCAATTCAAACTGCAGTTCAAATATTCAAATGTATGTTAATTATGAAGCTTTTTTGCTATTATTCTCACAAAACAAAATATTAGAGTTTCTTTTCATATATATATAAAGTCTTGCTCTTGTGCGGACTAGTCCGCATTTTAAGAGTGCGGACCGGACATGTGTCACCTGGCGGTGAGCTCAGAAAAGAGAGATAGTGTGCCTATAATTTAGGCGATAATTTCTAGGCGCACTGTTAGGTGACACATGTCCGGTCCACATTCTTAAAATGCAGACTAGTCCGCACAAGAGCATTATTATTATATATATAACATAACTATACAAAGAGTCCGCGCATCGCGCGGGGCTAATACCTAGTCTAATATTAAAAATGGTGTTTCCTCCCGAAATTTTACCACGTGTCATTGTATTGTTTAGCCTTTATTACCCTCTACTCGAAATTAATTGATACTCAGTTTTCTCACTACTCCATTTTTACCCATCCCATGCTATTAATTTCTTTTGCCTTTCTATATTCCCTAAGCAGCCTTTGGAAAACGCTAATAATTTCTTTTATCTTTCTATATTCCCTAAGCAACCCTTTGGGAAGCCTTTCCAATTCACTACACATGCTTTGTTAAAGGCCCTATTTTCTTTCACTTAGCATATCTTCGCTTTCTTTTGTGCCCCTTTCACTTTCTTACACTTAATGTTATCAAATCTTTTTAGACTTATAAATCTATAAACCTTCATATCCTTATTCTCATTGCCACAAAGAAGAGACCGGTTCTCATCCCGTCTACCTTAAAATATCCAATTTGAACTCACTAAACATGTCTTTTTTTACTACGAATCAAAGAGAGCCTAAGGAAACATACTCATTAACCATGCATTGGTATGCAAATTATAGTCGTATTCTCAAACCGGGAGTCCCGCGGCTGCGGGGTCAGTTCTTGCGAGTTATATTGGTCCCGTGGGAGGTGTTGGTGCCACCCACGGGGACGTTCGGGGGATGCTTCGAGTTTTCACCCTCTAACGCCATATTTTTAAGCCAAATTCTAGAAATATGTAAATTATCGTCGTATTCTCAAACCGGGAGACCCGCGGCTACGCGGTCAGTTCCTACGAGGTACATTGGTCCCGTGGGAGGTGTTGGTGCCACCCACGGGGCCATTCGGGGGATGTTTCGAGTTTTCACCCTCTAACGCCATGTTTTTAAGCCTAAGTCTAGAAATATGCAAATTATCGTCGAATTCTCAAACCGAAAGACCTGCGACTGCGGGGTCAGTTCCTACGAGTTACATTTGTCCCGTGGGAGGTGTTGGTGCCACCCACGGGGCCGTTCGGGGGATGTTTCGGGTTTTCACCCTTTAACGCCATGTTTTTAAGCATAAGTCTAAAAATATGCAAATTATCGTCGTATTCTCAAATCGAGAGTCCCGCGGATGCGCGATCAGTTCCTACAAGTTACATTTGTCCCGTGGGAGGTGTAGGTGCCACCCACGGGGTGGTTCGAGGGATGTTTCCAGTTTTCACCCTCTAACGCCATGTTTTTAAGCGTAAGTCAAGAAATATACAAATTATCATCGTATTCTGAAACTGGGAGTCCCACGGCTGTGCGGTTAGTTCCTACGAGTTACATTGGTCTCGTGGGAGGTGTTGGTGTCACCCACGGGGCCGTTCGGGGGCTGTTTTGTGTTTTCACCCTCTAACGCTATGTTTTTAAGCCTAAGTCTAGAAATATGCAAATTATCGTCGTATTCTCAAACCGAGAGTCCCGCGGCTGCGGTGTCAGTTCCTATGAATTACATTGGTCCCATGGGAGGTGTTGGTGCTACCCATGGGGCCGTTCGAGGGCTGTTTCGGGTTTTCACCCTCTAACGCCATATTTTTAAGCATAAGTCTAGAAATATGCAAATTATCGTCGTATTCTCAAACCGGGAGTCCCGCGGCTGCGCGGTCAGTTCCTACGAGTTATATTGGTCCCGTGGGAGGTGTTAGTACCACCCACGGGGCCGTTCGGGGGCTGTTTCCGGTTTTCACCCTCTGACGCCATGTTTTTAAGCCTAAGTTTAGAAATATGCAAATTATCGTCGTATTCTCAAACCAGGAGTCCCGCGGCTCTGGTGTCAATTCCTATGAGTTACATTGGTCCCGTGGGAGGTGTTGGTGCCACCTACAGGGCCGTTCGGGGGATGTTCCGGGTTTTCACCTTCTAACGCAATGTTTTTAAGCCTAAGTCTATAAATATTCAAATTATCGTCGTATTCTCAAACCGGGAGTCCCATGGCTACGCGATCAGTTCCTATGAGTGACATTGGTCCCGTGGGAGGTATTGGTGCCACCCACGGGGCCGTTCGGGGGTTGTTTCTAGTTTTCACTCACTAATGCCATGTTTTTAAACCGAAGTCTAGAAATATGCAAATTATCGTCGTATTCTCAAACCGGGAGTCCCGCGGCTGCGATGTCAGTTCCTACGAGTTACATTGGTCCCGTGGGAGGTGTTGGTGCCACCCACGGAGCCGTTCGGGGGCTATTTCGGATGCTAGATCTTCAATTTTCATGTTGGTCCCTCGTCCAAACTCTAGATGTGTAATGGCTATTTTTGACTTTGACTTTCCCTCCTTTGTTGATTTCTCGAATTTGGATTCCTCCTCTCTTCACTTGCATTAAATAGTTGTAAAAAGCATAAAAATAGACAAAACTCGAGGCACTATATGGGAATTGTCAGTAGCATACAAATGAGATAAATTAATACGAATTACATTATTCGAGGTGCTAAAAGCTACTAAATTAAGGGGATAATTCAGAAGAATTTGTGCCTAATCAAACCCTCAAACTTAGAACTTTACGCGTCCCGAGCAATGTAAAAGAAATTCACCAAGGCTCAACTCTTGAAATTTATTTTATTAAGATAGAATACCTCTTTCGTGGGCAAGCGATTGCATTTTGCGTATGAAACAAGCCTTTAAATCCCTAGGTCTCCCTAGTAGGACGAGTTGTGTCTCGTGAGGGTTTGCAGTGAATATACCCACAAAATTCGGTTTTTGACTCAAACAAAATTCAAAATACCTAAAAATTACATCATTCAAACTTTTCAAAAAATAATCGCCATATATTTTTATGCTCAAATATCAATTTGTTGGGTGTGTGTACGAAGCCAGAAATTTAACCGCAAATTTCCACCTTTGTACCTACACACATGAGATAAAGAAAAAATCTTCGTGACGAATCGAGTTTGAAATGATATAATCATAAATCAATAAATAATCAAATCTCCCCCATAATGCAAACTCCTCTATGAAATCATAATTCGTTATCCCCCTTTTTATTTTGTCCCAAAATAGAGAGATAAGAAGAAAGAAACTGAACATGGAGTGTCACGATAAAACAAAGTAAATATGGATCAAACTACACATGCAAAGGAGTAACTCAAAGGAATCCATAAAATATTTTTTCTTTTCAATTTTTTTCACACAAAACAAATTTACAAAAAATCACACCTTGAATTTACACTAAAACAACCACATCATAGAAACGGAATGAATGGTTGTGATAAAATTCAATAGGTAAATCAACTCAATTAAGCATATGTGCACGATGCATACGTGCACCCCTAATGAATGAACATCAAAATAGTCCTTAGGTGTAAAATTGTTGAATTTAGGTGACATTGTCTTAATCATATCAACAAATCCCAGTTTAAATGATTTCCACACCAATAACGTCCAAAACTACTTAATGTGGTTTCAAGAATTTTTCAAAGGACGTGCAAACCCATTGATACATATCCAACCAAACACCCTCATAAATAATAATCATTTTATTTTTTCTAATTAGGTTCTAAAATTCTCAACTTAGATGAAACCTATTGGCCCAAATTTTGGCATATTTAATCTTTTTATTGCCTTAATTTTTTGTGCGGGGTCTTTTCAAACAATGGCTTTCACGACGTGATTATTCTTCACTTGCAGCCATTTTCCGTGTTCACTCATCTTTTTTCAAACTAAACAAATTCCTCACGGGCAATGGATCTTACAATGTACTATTTTTGTTACTCTTGTATTATTGCACTTGGTTCATTTTAATAACATAATTGAGATTAAAACACCCAACCAACATGTGATAAGACAATCATAATAATCAAACAAATTCGTGCACATGTGCAATAAAGAAAATCATGAGTCAAATATGTTGGAAGTGATAATAAATTACATCTTAATGACTTCAAACATTCTAAAGCACGTGGATGACATGACCTATTGTCTCAAAACACTATCAAACTGTCACATGTATATGGAATGAAGTTGTGGCTTGGTCATCCTAAGTGTTGATCCATAAAAAGTGTAAACAAAATACAAAACTCTTTTTGGATTTTTCGAAATTTTATAAAAATAAAATCTTTTTAGATTTTTCAAAATATTTCAAAAAATGGAAAACATACAAACATGGTACACACTAGAAATAGGAAAATAATAACATCATGAAAATCAACCTATGCTAGCAAACAAATCAAACCTCATCCACTATCTTCCATTCGAAAGTCCCATAAACATCAGCAAAACTAAACACTTTACTGTTGGTGGGTTGTCATTGAAACGGAGACCTATGTGAAGTGTTTCAAGGCTGCCTCATTCGGACGCAAAAACCATGCCCGAGACACGACCTGAATCCACATTGGCATCTTTGGCTTGGGAATCTAATTTTGGCCGTTTGGCTTGGGAATCTAATTTTGGCAGTTTGAAAATATTCTTGAGAGCAGTTGGTGGGATAATTTGGCCGTTGTAATTGTAGGATTTTTCAATAGTCATGTGAACTTCATCTTGTTTTGACGTTGGTCCAAGTGGGCACGAGAATATGTCTAGTGGCACCGGTGGTCTATAGGTCTATGGGAATTCTATTTCTTTTGAGTTGGTCAGTAACCACAACAAATGGGGGTATATAAGATGTCAACTCAACTTGTTTTTTTTTTGTTTGCATATAGGGAACGGAATTTCCATTGGATTGAATGTGGTCAATCCATTCACACCACAAACAGCCACATGAAGTGTGCAAGTCTTTTTAAGTGAGGTTTTTTTTAAAGTCTTTTTTATTTTGTTTCTATGAAGGAACGGAATCTCCATTGGATAAAATGAGAAAACGTGCTCTTTCTCACCCATTTACTAGTAAGGGTTGGCAATTTTAAAAATAATATAAAAATATGTTATGAAATTGATTCGAAATTAATATGATATATCGTGTTCGTATCGAAATTTTTTGACACAAAATCGTGTCATGTCGTATTTGTGTCAAAATTATGAGTCGTGTTAATCGTGTTTTTATTCGGGTTATCGTGTCTATTTGTCTTTATTTTAGCGTAAAATTTTAATAAATCATGTTATTCGTGTCGTATTGTGTTATGTCATTTTTATTTGGATCGTGTTCGTGTCAACTAAAAAAGATACAAATTCATATTGTGTCGTGTTCGTGTCCAAAAAATTATTATCGTGTTGTGTCGTATCAGCCCGAAACACGATCTAAATACACGAATTCTCACCCTTAATTTCTATTTTTTTTGTGTAAGTCATTGCACTACAACCCATGGGTATAAAAAACAAGTTAAAAATAGTGAAGTCTTTTTTTAAGTACCTAAATTAACGTGGCCAACTCATACTTGAGTTGTCAATTTTATTTTATTTTTGGCAACGTCAATGTTGAATACAAATATACTCATTCATGGTATAGTAACGCTTAAGTTGATAAAATTTTAATTTTCTAGATTGCAACTTGCACTATGCGCAAGCAGTTGCTTATAATCTTCAATAAATTAGAATTCAATTACAATTAATTGATAAATCCAAAGATATAATATAACTCAATCAATAATTATTTGAAGAAATGTGTGAGAATTATGTGATGAATTTGAGGAATCTTAATATTGGGTTGAATTATTTGTTGTGAATTTGAGGAAACATATCAACTAATTTTTTTTAATAGAGTTGAGGGATTTATTCAAACTTTGTAATGATAATACATGAAAAAAAATATATTAAAATTTAACTTGTAACTTGTTTAAGTTAAAAAAAGACTTGAGTGTTAAATTTTGTCAATGTTATCATTTGAATTTTTTAGCGCAATGATCATTTTATTCCCACCTTATTTCATTGTACCAAGCATCCTAATATAAAATAAAATAATATGGTCATCACTTTAACATGCCCAAAGTGTTACGAGCTATTATAAAAAAATTCAAATCAAATGCATATATTTATATATTATACAAAGAATTATATTCGTGTTTCATCAAATCATGCAAAATTTCATCAAAATTCCAAACTAATAAACGGTAGAAAAAGATGAAAAGAAGATAAAACACCAACACCCAAATGATAAACCCACAAAAACGACATCAATCTTCGTATTCAAGCATAGCTCTAAGGTAAAGGGACTCCATTTCTATTGTCAATACATTAAAATTATTCATAGTGAACTTATTTTGAGATAAGTAAGATGACTATATACTATAGGCTCTTCATCTTCTTGTACGTTTATGTTCCCTTTTTAGGACAAATATCAATCAAAATTTTCTTAAATAGAATGAAGAGACTTCTTCAAACTTATCAATGATAATACATGAAAAAACTTTAAATATTGAAATTTAATTTGTAACTTGTTTAAGTCTAAAAAAAAGACTTGAGTGTTAAATTTTGTCAATGCTATCGTTTGATTTTTTTTAGAACAATGATCATTTTATTCACACTCATTTCATTCTACCAAATATCCTAACACGAAATAAAACAATATGGCCATCACATTAACAAGCCCAGAGTCTTATTAACTATTATAAAAAAAATCAAATCAAAAACCTATATTTATATATTTTGCAAAGAAGTATATTGGTGTTATATCAAATCATACCAAATAAAAGCCTCCAAAATTCCAAACTATAAGCAATAGAATACGATGAAAAGATCATAAAACACCTACAACAAAATGATAGACCCACAAACCCAACATCATTCTTTGCATTCAATCCTAGCTTAGAGGTAAAGGGACTCCGTTTTAGCTGTCAATACAGTGAAAATACCGAGTCCGGTTCTTCTCCTATCTGTATCGAATAGAACATGCTGAGCCAAATCTTCTTCATGTAAAACTTAATTGATTTAGATCAGAAAAACCGTGCGATCTTATTAAACCATGTGTTATGGCTCGAATATGTAGTCAATCCTATTTTCGATAGGGACAGTTGACAACATAATCCAATTTTTCCCATTATTTTCATATCCGTAATAGTGTGAAAAGAAGGTCTGGCTCCAAGTTGTTCAAGAATAATGGTGTTGAGTTTCTCAACCTTTTGCCTTAAGGATTAGTCAGTTCTATTCATATTGAATTCATTTTACAAAGAGGAGATGAGCAAGATAACTCTATATTATACGCGCTCTTTGAAAATCTAAAATCCAAGCTTTGATACACATACAAAGAAAGGGGGATGGATTAGGTGCTTCATCCCATGGGTAACCTTCTTTTGTTTGTGTATATATAGATAGATAAATATATAAATAGGAAGGTAAATAATAAAAAGACATCATATCTTGGAATGTAAAAAGCCTCAAACATTTGAAATCTAAAAGGCAAAATTAAAAATGTAAAAAGGCTCAAACATTGAAAACCTAAAAGGCAAAAAGCAGAAAAAGGATGCCAAGCTAGTAAAGCAAAGACGTAGAGTATTTATCCCCGAGAAGAACCAAGCTAATCAAGAGGAGGTGGAGAAACTTAAAAAGGCCTCATTTAATGAAGATGTCAACGTGGTTGGCCAACGTGGTTATGGTTAAAAAGAAAAACAGCAAGTGGAGAATGTGCATAGACTTCACAAATTTGAACAAGGCGTGCCCAAAGGATCACTTCCCTTTGCCAAGGATCGATCAACTCATAAATGCTACATCGGGGCATGATTTATTAAGTTTCATGGATGCATATTCTGGTTATAACCATATTAAGATGAAGCCTGAAGACAGGGAAAACACATCTTTTATTACTCCCCGAGGAACTTACTGTTATAATGTTATGCCATTTGGTTTGAAAAATGTAGGTGCTACTTACCAAAGATTGGTGAATAAAGTATTTAAGGAGAAAACAGGCAAGAATATGGAAGTATATGTAGATGACATGCTGACGAAGAGAAAAAAAGCTTTCGACCACATTATCGACCTCAACCAAGCCTTGGATCAGCTTGAGAAGCACTAAATGAAGTTGAATCCGACCAAGTGCATATTTGGTGTTCATGAAAGAATGTTTCTCGGGTACATAGTAAACCAGAGGGAAATTAAAGCAAACCTATACAAGATCAAGATGTTGATTGAAATGCAGTCTCCGACCTACATAAAGGATGTGCAAAGGCTCACTGGCCGAGTTGCAACCTTGAACATATTCGTGTCCTGAGCTACTGACAAGTGTGTACCATTTTTTAAAGTGCCTAGGAAGAGTTTTAAGTAGAACGATGAATGTGAGAAAGCTTTTATGGAATTGAAAAAGTATTTAGGTGATTTTGTGCCTAGGCACAAACACTCATGTTGTAGCGCGAAGTTTCTCGCTAGATGCGCCTGTCACGTGAAGTCGTTCACACGACTTATCATTCTCGTTCGAACGATGCACCTATATCGTTCGAGTGACGCACCGACTTATCATTTTTTATAAAAGGGTTATGCAACTTTATTTTTTAGAAGAAAAGAAGACCTGTAATTTTGAACTACTTCAAAAATGCTTTGGCAGATTACTTTGTCTTCTCACTTTTAGGGCTTTAAACCCTTTAGTTTTCAATTTAAAACATTCCAATATAAAATTGTTTTGGAACCCAAGAACACATCATTGTTCAAGTTTTCCTGTAGAGAAGATCTCTACTGCTGATCTAGGTGCCGTTTGAGGGAGGTACTGGGGTGACTATGACTGCGCATCATTGGGAGCACTCAAAGGTGTGACTTGCTGTTGAGACTGCGGTTCATGTGGGTTCACTATGTGGGATCCATTACTGACTCTAGGCTGTGTGTCTATGTGGATTTTCTGAGGTTAATCCAGAGCAGATTTCATTGTAATCCGTGTAAGTTGATTTACAAATTATAGTGAAATAAAAGTTTTTTTCCTTTGGGGATTTTTCCTGAATTCTACGAGTTAGAAATTATTTATGTTGGTTTGATTCATCCACACATAGTTGCATGTTTAGGGGCTGATTTAATTTGGTTTAAAAATAGACTCCAATTAAATAAGGTTAAATTGGAATTTTACGAGTAAGTTATTTTTAATCAATTATCACACATAACATCATTCTCATGCTTTCATTTCTTGAATGTAATATCCAGTGAGGATTGATTTATGCATGCTTTAATGCTTATCAGATTTATTTAAGTTTTTTCCAAATCATACTTTGCATGTGCTCGCTCCCCTCCCACATTTTAAGGTTTCAGTTCTACGAAGTTCATTCTATAATGTTAATAATATGAACTTTTGTGTTAACTCATTCACTTTGCTAATATTGTGTTTGAAATCTGTTTCATTATTGTTGGGCTTATCGCATGTGGTTGGGGTATTTTTACGAAAACCCTGATGTTTGTGGGTTTCATCCCCAAAAAACCTCACGAGACGACACACGCCCACTAGGGTAACTTAGGGGTTTAACGGCTTACTGCATTCACTAAATGAAATCGTGTTCCCTACGAAAGTGGAATTTATATTTTCTATGCTTATATATTTTTTGTACCGCCTTTTGTGGATTGGTTTTGTTTGTTTCATCATAAGGGGGTCGCAATGTCTAAGTTAGTGGGTGTGATTAGTCACGAACGCGCCCATTATCTTCATGCATTCTAGCACTTTTTCTGTTCCTTATGCCTATATGTATGCTCGTTAACCATAAAACCTAGGTTTTGGATATATATATATATATATGCTTTGCGGGACTTAA
Source organism: Sambucus nigra (assembly GCA_949130495.1). Classification (NCBI taxonomy): domain Eukaryota; kingdom Viridiplantae; phylum Streptophyta; class Magnoliopsida; order Dipsacales; family Adoxaceae; genus Sambucus; species Sambucus nigra. The sequence goes on from CASBWL010000001.1 coordinate 660,713, forward strand.
TTGAGCTTTTGTAGGTATTGGAACACTTAAAGTGAGGATCGATTACATGTCGGAGAAGTTCCGTCATTGGACGCTACCTCAAGGGCATTATTTTCATTTCACACTTCATCTCTAGCTAAGTGGGAATCAACTAAAGCATATTTCATTGAGTTAACTTCGCGTGGCCATGAACAGTACATCATTCTGAGATCGAACGAAGAAGTTAGAACCAATTCCCTATGCACCTTCTCACCCTCATGTTGGACCGAATGAGCCATAGAAATGGAGGACCGGTCAACCAGCCCCTGGCCACCGGTCGATCAGTGAATTTGATTTTTCCTTCGAAACATTCTATTATCTTTTTTTACTTGGACCGGTTAACCGGGCCTCCACCCGCGGTCGACCGTGGTCGTCAGTTTTTGCACTATTTTTCATTTCTTCATTTATTTTTTCTTTTCTTTATTTGTAACTTAATATATAGAGGGGATTTTTGTCTATTTTGTGGATATACTTCATTTTAGGTAAGTTTAGACTAGGAGGGTATTTTGAGTGGGAGCTTCTCTCTCCTAGGGTTTGTGCCATTTGTGTATTATAAGCTACTATTTACTTTCTTCTCCATTAATATAGTTTCCATTATTGTCTTTTCTTGCTTTAAGATTTGTTATTTATTTTACTTTCTTTGATTAATTAGGTTTACATACTTTCTTTACATGATTTATTTGTTGCTTACCTTTATTTCTTGCATTTAATACATGTCATTTATATTTCTTTCAAGCTAACTTAAATTAGGTTGTGATTAATGGAACTAACCTTGCGTTGATGGGTTGATTTTCTATGGTGATGGGTTTTATGCATTTAATTTGATTAGGTTGTTCTTGATTTTACGCCTAGGAGATTTAACGGGGTATATCATGTATGATCCGTATTTACGACCTTGCGTGTGTAATTTCTGAGTTATGTGTTGATGCCAAAATCATATTGGGCTTTTATGCGAAGGGAGTGACAACTGTACATTTAATTACTATTTTAAATGAGATTAATCTTGCTAAATTCATAGTCCGCATAACCATTTATGCGTGTGAATCCGAGGTGAGGGATATTAGTCGCAACCTATAGTTTTATTCCCTTTGTTAATGTTAGTTTGAATACCCATGCCTAGTTGTCTTTTCTTTTGGTTTTTCGATATCTTTTACACTTTTATTGGGAAGTATTAAACTAATGTAATTCCAGAAACTAGTCTCTGTGAATTTTTGATACCCGAACTCGATGATGTACTCCCTTAAAAGAGTGCAGACGAGCATAATGATCGGCGTATATCTTTACACACTTGCGTTGCGGTTTCCCCTGCTGATCACACCACGTTAGTCTTATCAGGATGATACTGAATATCAAATTGGTAATCCTTTACGAACTCCAACAACCTCCTCTGCCTCACGTTCAGATCTTTCTGCGTTAACAAATACTGAAGCGATTTATGATCTGTGAATAAGGTAAATTGTTCCCCTAACAAATAGTGCCTCCAGATCCTCAAGGAAAATACAACTGCGACTAACTCCAAATCATGCGTGGGGTAATTATTCTCATGGGGCTTAAGCTTGCAATATGCATACGCTATAGCCCTCTCCTCCTACTGCAAGTCCCTACAATGATGCATCAGTGTAAACATAGTATGCCACTCCTCCCTTTGGCAGTGGAAGTACGGGTGCTAAGGTTAATTTATCCTTTAGCTCATCAAAAGATTACTGACAATGGTCGTCCAATTAAATTGCACCCCTTTACGAGTCATGTTTTCTACATACCCACAATCATCGAGAAACCCTTAACGAACCTCTGATAATATCCCACTAACCCTAAAAAGCTGCGGACCTCATTTGGTGTCGTAGTCTTTCCACACTTCCTTACCTCCTATACCTTACTCAGATCAACAACAATACCCTTATAAGACACTATGTGGCTTAGAAACTTCACCTCCAGAAGCCAGAACCCACATTTACTAAACTTCGCATACAATTGATTTTTTATTCAATCATATACATGAGAATTTAAATAGGTCTAAAAGTCTTATAATTACATAAATATTATGAGCCTTAAGTTCCCAATTACAAATTAGAATTAGAACTTAAATTTTTTAATATGTTATTTAAATATTATAATTAAAATTTAGGGCCTGAAGTTCCTAATTTTCTATTTAAATTTTGGACCGGAAGTTCCAAATAAGATATAAACTAAAAACTTGAAGTTTTTATTATTTATATATTAGGGTAGGAGACATTAAATGTTCCTAAATAATTTTTAATTAGGATATGAAGTTCGAAATTATTATGTTTTCTTCGTGATCAAACCTGAAGTTTTGACACAATGGGGGGATTTTAAAATCTGAATATATTAATAAAATTAAACTTAAAGTTTAATTACTTTATGTGTTGAACCCGAAGTTCTCACAAATAAATCGCATAATCCTGAAGTTCTATTTATTAAATCAAGGACATGTAATACCTCGTATTTTAGGGAATATTTAAATTACACATAATATAATTCATTTGAGAAATAAAGTAAATTAAATCAATATTAATTAGTTAATATTGGATTAATATTCACGTGTTATTATATTTACTTGTGTGATAAGTACATTCAATTGTTTTATATTATATGACGCCGTAAGTGGGTAAAAGCGACGGGTTGATAGGATCTTATTCGGGATGCGCTTGTGGGGTCGTGTTGGAAATAAGATGGTAAATTGATGATAGGTAACTCGGATGGTGATTTCAAGTACACAAATGATCTGAAATGGGTCGAGATAGTCGGAATTAGGTGCCTGTGGATTTTGACTCGGTTCAGCTGCCCTACTGAGCCTAGGTTAGGTGTTTTGATATGTTATTGATTCAGTTGGGATCCGAATTAATTTTTAAGGTCCATATATGGTGTTTAGGACTTCTGGGATTTTTGGAATATAGTATTACCATGGAGTTAGTTGAGAATAGAACTGGGGTATGGATTTAGGAGTGTTTAGGATGAACGACACTCAAAAATATATTTATGGATTCGAATGGAAGTTTCAAATGGAATTGGGGAACATGTTAGATTGAGATAGGTTTAGTTGCCATAATAAAATATAATCGTGATATAAAAATAATTATGTGACTACTTATGGATTTGGGAGTCGGATTTAAACTGAGAGAATATATGCCAGTGCTATGAGTGACACGCACAGTTAGCCAGTTTTTAATTTATATATAGGCGGGTATAAAGACAGTATATATATGTATAAATATATTTGTGTGTGATTGATATATGTGAAACATATCTATTATAGTGGATGCTATTGGTGGAGGTTGTGCGCAGTGGGTGGTATATCTTGGTGAATCCCAACAGGTGTTGTATTGGCTCCTAAGTCATAGATATGTTGCACGACCACCCTATGTGAGTTTTGAGTCCAATGGGGTAGTGTGGTATGGTTATGATCTATGGATGTATGAGTATGAACACCTTCTGTTTAGGTTACGACTTAGGTTCGGTGGTGTGATTCCGACCCGGTGGCCTAAGTTGAGATATGTATCCCTGGTTCTTGATAGCGTAATAGAGAATGCATCTGCGAGGTAATGATCTAGGGATTGTGGTTATACACATATAATGAGAGAGATATGTGTGTATACTTGATGTGATTTATATATACGTGTGTGTGTGTAAATATATATACGGACGAATTGAAGGATATTATGAACAGTAAATTTATATGCATCCGGGAGGACAGCTCGGGGACGCTATGTTTAAATATGTATATAAGAGTGATAGAAATATATACGGTTATATGACACTAAGTTGAATGTTGAATTAATAACTACAATAAATTTATGTGAAGTGAATTGATAAATTGTAATTGAGGATTATAATTATAATGCGGATGTGAAAGCTAACTGAGAATTTAAAGTGAAATAAAGTATACACATGATATAGGGTAGCATATGGGACTAATATTAGTGTTGAGGTACTAGTTAGGTTAGGTAGTGTAAATAGGGAGTTTAAAATACACGTGTGAGGTGTGCACTATAAATAAGGGGCGAAGGGTATCTCATGGGAGTGCAACACCAGTTTAAATATGAAAGATTGAAGGACATATTTCTTAATATAATTTAAACACTTACAAAACATTTCCAAAGGTGTTTGAACTTTAACCCGTGTCAAATTATTTTCAAAACTTTTGGGGTTCAGCCATCGAAACGCCTAGCTTAACCATCTTTCTAGTGAGATGATGTAGCATTAGTTGTGGTGAGCGTGAGGCTTATACGATAGACTATAATGCTGAAGTAAAACAATTTGCCGAAATAAACTCCAATTACCTACAAGTTATCGATGTTATTCAAGAAGGGACCAATTCAAACTTTTCTTGAATTGCTAACTTTGCTAAGATAGGTTTTAGTTTGCCAAGTCAGTTAATAGTCCTAATTATTATCTTAAGTTAACTAGGTGTCAAACCAAATAATATATGATTCAATTAATTAGGTGCGTTTCTAGTATTAAACCTACTTTTTCGTATGAGGCGAGATATTGCAAATTTGTAAAATAAAGCACAAGGTGTTTATTTTATATCGCAAAAACCCTTCCCCGGAAAAAATGACGGACCCTCTAGGGTCACCTAATCTACTTACACTAAAACAATAACAACAATTACAGATCTAGAAAAATAACACATGAAATGAACAAATAACACAAGAACAACAATTGGAGATACTTACAACCAGATTTTGCAAAATCAAAAATCAACAAGAACTAAGAGATGATGTTCTGAAAAAAACTTCCAAGATTGACTCCTCAAGATTTAGAAAAATATTGAATAAAAACAGCCTTGGTTTAAAGTATACACTCTTAAGATAAATCTTTTTGAATCAGGTGTATAATCTCTCTCTCAAAATTTCAGCAAAGGTTTCGCTTAAAAATAATTTTTCTCGAATTGAAAAAAAGAAGACCCAAAAGGTTCTATTTATAGAGAAAGTGGGTGTACTCTGATTTGTGAACAAAGGATTCACAGGGATTGATATAAATCATACACAGACGTTGATAAAAATAGATCGAACGGTCAAACAAGAAACACAAAATGGTGTCTTATAAATAAGACACGTGTTTGCAAGTTGTAAACAACTAGAAATACATGAATGTTATATTTTAATAAAAATGATGGAATTTATTGCAAAGATGGTACAGCTGCAAACCATATAAAAAATGTTACCGTTTAAAAGAAAAAGAAAGGTATACACAAACCGTTTATGGGAATACATATCAATAACAATTGATAAGACCTGATATGGTCTAGGGAACCTGCTACATGCCTACAACTAAGGTATAACGTTGTATTTCTAGTTATCTATGACTACAAGCCTAAGTCTTTTCAAAAAAAAAAAATATATATATATATATATATATATATATATATATATATATATATATATATATATATAGCTGTATGGGACACGCCAACAGTTGGTCTAAGGATTATCACAGGCCAAAGTCAAATCGACAATAGGTATAAGCCAAAAGCTTGGGACCAGCCACGAATACACAATAATATATATAATATAATTACACGCATACCTAAATTGACATATCACTATATGAATCGGCAACACTAATTGCAACATTTAATAACATATATTATATAAAGACCATGCATGAGGACATACATAATATATTTATTTAATAACATATAAGCCACGTACATATATTACTCCATACACACGGATTAAATATTTAAACAAACAAATTAATTTAGAAATTTTATTAAAGAAAATATTTAATCTCATTAATAAACTTTCCAATTAATTTTTAAATTGTTAAAAAAGTTTTTTTTTAATATAACGTACATGCTTAATCAATAATCATTACTTAAATGATATGTTGTGTCGTGTTGTGTCCTACGTGACAATATAAAAGTCCTACAAGCCATAGAGGGTGTGAGAAACAACTTTATGCAGGATTGACAGACTGATTTGATTGCCGAGATGATGTAGATAGTAGTAGGAGCTTGGCGGAGGTAACGACACTCACTCTAATTACAAGAATAATTTAGTCAAAATTGAAGTCCAACTAGATGAAGTCCTATATAGATAAACCACTGAACACAAACCCTAAGGGTGCTCTATACAGGAACTTTCAAACTCCCACATTGGACTTATTTTACAAAACCCTTGAGTCAATCAAATGACATACTAAGGAAAATGAAAATCCTATAATGTCTTATACAAAAGAGAAATTTTCACGTGCCTAAATTGCAACCACAAAACAACATCATTCAATCCCATGTAACATTCCAAACAACGCTATGGAAGGTAATATATATGGTATATAACTCCAATTCGAAGTTGATTATGGGAATTGGGGTTATGAAACGAAAGGTTATATTTAGGCACAAAGGGGTTGACGAGGGGAAACATATAAGAAAGATTGCCTATGATCATTTCATAAAGTTTACGCAATTCTCGAGTCAAAACAATATATGAAAATCATGATCAAGTAATGCATTTCATATATGAACTCAATTAATGAACGATCAAATGAAAGAATAGAGAGATTACCAACGACTATAACGTTTTCAAATAGGAAAGAATAGTGTATACACTCACACAATGACGAAAGGTACAAAGCTTACTCGGTGTAAGTATATACAACGCAACAAAAGATTACCGAGTTATAAAAAACTTAAACCAAATCAATAAAGCAAGAAAAGTGCATGTGCTCATGGGATTAAAGTTTAATTCATGAAGTTATTCATAATATCAATGATTGAGGACTAAAGTCTAATAACTTCTAAAATCGAGAATATGCATCATTGAATTGTCTATTGGATCGAGCAATTATTAAAATTTATCATCGAAAACAAAGGCAAAATTCCCAATAAAGGAGAAAAAAGAAAGAAAATATTTTTGAAATTTTTAATTTTACAAGAAAAGCATGCTTGGAAATAAACATATAGTCAAATCAAAGAAACTACCAATGAATGGATAGAATATCCCACACCCCTAACTTAAAACCTTACATTGTCCTCAATGTAAATTAAGAACCAAGTTAAAGAGAGAAAAATAGCGATATTACCCACAATGGAGCGATCTTCGGAAAGTACGAGTCCAAAGATTATACAAAACATGTTAGTACCAAAGCATAACAAAAAGAAAGAATAGATTTTTTAACTAATTACAGTAGACTATAAGTAAGAATAAAGAAGAAAAATAAATAAAATAACAACTAACCATTTACTATGAAAACGTCGTATGCGACTGTGTGATACCGATTAAGAAATAACTCGCAAGTTTTCAAGTAACCCTTATTTAATTAGATTCTACTTTTAAACCAAATAAATTCAGCCCTTAAACATGCATCTAAATCAACCCATCAAATATAAAGCATGTGACACAAAGTTAAGGAAAAAATCCCCGAAGGGCAAAACCTTTTATTTCTAGAACTTTAAAGAATTTACAAGACCATTGACTTACATACAACCTGATAATCGCCCACAAGTGTAACGCACGGTGTCTTAGGTAAACCTTCAAAGCAACGGCTAGAAATAGTGTGACATAGAAATACCCGCAGGTGTCGGTTCCTATGTCGGCGGCTGGAAGTTTCCCTTTCCAGGAGGGCAGCAATGAAGAGGAAGAAGCGGTCCACTTCACAAGGGTTGAACAACAGTAATGGTGTTCTTGGGTTACCAAACTTTGATTCACATAGATATGGAAGATGTGTGAATCTAAAAACCTAGAATCATAGGACTCAATAGGTGAAGACTTTAGGGTTGATATGCTCTGAAAATCGTGTGAAAGTCTTAAGAAAACCAACTGCTGATCGAGGTTTAAATAAGGGATCGAAACCCTACAAAATCGGTTGCACGATCTGGCAGTGATTATCCTCGCCGGATCGGTCCGGTCGATTAGGCGGATCGGTCCGGTTAAGTCGGATCGGTTCTTTTTCTGAAATCGGATCGGTCTGGTTGGCATCGGATCGGTCCGGAACTTTTGCCTTCATCGGTTCGCTAAGGATCCGGGTGCACTGGACTTAGCTCAACAGGCGGATCGGTCCGGTCCCTTTATCCGGATCGGTCCGGTGAATCCGGATCGGTTCTTTTATCTGATCCGGATCGGTCCGGTCCTCAGTAGTCAGATTCCTTCTTCTTTTGATCTTCGGATTTTGTTGATGACGATGTGATCATTTCAACCAACAATCTTGTAACGGCGTATGACATAACATATACATAATGGACAAATTGTCCTTACAAATCTCCCCCTATGTCTATGCCGGAACATATATAAAAAATCCGAATTATCAAGTATGAACAATGCCTATACAAATCTACCCTTCCATGAACCCAAAACTGAAAGAGGTACATATGACTAAGGCTGCATCGTTTGTTCTTCAATTCTTCAGGAATCTTCACGCTTTTCTCATCAGGGTGTGTAACATGGGATTATCAAAAGAAGTACCTACACACATGAGACAAAGCAAATACCAAGTGACGTATCGAGTTTGAAATGAGATAAACATAAGCATATATATCAATTTAAGATGATATTCTCAGAATTTCAAAACTCCCCCATAATTAGATAATTCATTCTCTCCCCCTTTTTATGATGTCCCCAAATAGACAAATGAGAGAAGTAAATCAAGTACCGGGGTGACACAAGGCATAAAATCACACCATAAATGAACATAAAACAAACAAGTCGGTGATAGCGTACATGAATGGGTGTGATCAAAATTCGATAGGAAAATCAAAGCATACAAACATGACATATGTGCACGATGAATATTGGATGTTCCTAACGAATGAACTCAAATGCTTCCTTTGGTGTAAAAGGTTGGAAATATATGACATTGACTATATCAAATCTACAAATCAAAGCTCAAAGTGATTGCTACCCCAATAACGTCCAAAATGATTTTCATGCTTTTTCAGGACTTTCAAGGAAGTGCAAACCCGTTTTTCAATCTCCAACCAAACTCCCTCAGATTTATATTTTAAATAGAGGTATACTAAATTCTCAAACTTTGGAGAATTGATGGTGAAAACCTAAATGGCCCATTTTTGGCATGTATTGCTTTTTATTGCCTTTTCAATTTTTTTGGGCTCTTTTAACCTCTTAGGACCTCGGATAATAAAATTCCTCCATTTTTTAGGTCCTTTTAAACGGTGGCTTTTGCGCAAAGGATAAAAATCAACTTTCGCAGCCCCTCCCCGTTATGAAAATATTCACACAGTCTCACCAAAACAGTTTTTACATGCAATCCAATCTTGTCAAGTTTTATCGCATTTTATACATTGTATAGACAGGATTGAGATGGAAACACTTAAGCCAACAAGACATTGACAAGTGCAACAATCAAATATAGCCGTGCATGTGTGCAATAAAGGATATAGGAGTCAAGCATGTAGGAAATATCACTAATTACATCTCAAGGACTCCAATCAATGTTAAGCACATGGATGAAATGATGTAGCCTCTCATATCTCTATCAAACAGCCACATGGATATATGGAATGAAGTTGTGACTTGGCTATCTTAAATGCTCATCCATAAAAGGCAAATCTCTTTTTTGAATTTTTCAAAAATTTTATCAAAATAAAATCTTTTTGTATTTTTTTCAAAATTTTTCAAAACAAAAAATATATACAAAAATGATACATACTAGCAATAGGCAAATAATGACATCATGAAAATCACCCTATGCTAGTAAACAAGTCAAACCTCAATCATTAGGCGCGGAGGGGTTTTCCAAAGGTGGTGACAACTTATGAAAAACCTCCATCAATTCTTGTGAAGTTTTGACTAAAAACTTAACTTGCTCACCTAAATGTGCAAACTCTCTCATGTAGTCTCCGGGAGCATGTAAAGTAACATGAGTGGGTGCATGTGTGCCAGAAATACGTCTAGAAGCAAAACGTGACACATACCCCAACTTAAAGCAAAATTCCCTAAGGTGTCCTCTCCTCTTGCAATGAGAGCAAACATAAATAGGCCTAGGAACACCTCTCTCAAAAACTCTAGTACGCACTTTCCTAATAGGAATGGGACGCCTAGGTGGGTTAGGGTGAGACTCATGTGAAACTGTCACTAAAGTGGGAACCGGCTCGGGTGCTAATTGGGAAGAAGAGGCACCGTCATGACTTATTCCTAACTTCTCACTTTTACCCTTAAGAACCACCTTTTCAACCTTCTTAGGTGCGTTCTCAAACTTGACTTTGACCACCCTAGCACGTTCGAGATCACTCTCGAGTTGGGATACACGTGTCGTCAAACTAGACAACGTGTCGGTCAAATCACACTTTTCTTTTCTCAAAATCTCCTTCTCTTTCTCCAAATCTAAAACCCGACGACCTAAATCCCTATTATACTTTTTTGTTTTCAAGGTCTCGGTGTACAAATCTCTAAAAGCTTTTTGGAGCTCACTTTCATCTCCACTTTCACTCTCACTTTCTCCCTCACTTGAATCGCTCAAAACATCACTATCACATTTGTGTGCACTATTGTGGGACAAGGTGGTTGTGCTCACACGACTAGAAAAAGCTACACACTTCTCACCAATAGTCTCATCACCCTCACCTTCCCTACTATCACTGAGTGTGGCGGGCATAGCAGTCTCTTTTCCCTTTCTCCTTATCCTAGTAGGACACTCTCTAGCTATGTGCCCTTTCCCTTCACACTCAAAGCACCTGATCTCATCCTCCTTTTCACTATCTTTGGCCTCCTCTTTCTTTTTATTTTTCTCAAAGAAATTCTTTTTATTGGAAGAATTATTTTTGTTCATGTTGAGAATTTTTTTAAAATTTTTCGCAAGCAAGGCCATATCATTAATATCAAAATCTCCCTCAGAATCGGACTCACAAACTTTTTCTTTCTTTTTCTTAAAATGAGTCTTTAAAGCAATGCCATTATCCTTAGCTTTAATGGTTTTGCGAAACATATCAATCTCATAGGTTTGAAGATCTCCTACAAGTTCTTCCAACTTAAGTGATTTCAAATTTCCCAAAGAGTTCAAAACAGTGACTTTAGGAATAAAGCGTTTTGGGAGAGATCTCAAAATCTTTTTAACGACACGCGTGTTATCAATCACTTCACCCAAATTAAAACATGTGTTAACAATGTCTGACAATCGTGCATAAAAATCATCAAAGCATTCGGACTCAGACATGGTGATAGTCTCAAATTGGGTGGCCAAGTTTTGTAATTTTGACTCTTTAACCGCGTTCGTACCCTCATGTGTCAATTTCAAAACATCCCAAGCTTCTTTAGACGTGGTGCACGTCATAATTCGGCGAAACTCATCAGGAGAGACAGCTCCAGAAATAACACTCAGACCGCGGGAATTAAAATTGGACAATTTATAATCATCTTCAGTCCAGGCTGACACAGGTTTTAAAGAGGTGATGTTATTAACAGTGACCGTGGGAGGAGTCCAACCATTTTCACAAAGTAACCAAACACGCTCGTCAATAGATTTTAAAATCGATTTCATACGAGCTTTCCAGTAGGCATAATTAGACCCGTCAAAAATAGGCATCTGATTATATAAGCGCTCCATAGGAAAAATTGCGATTTTTCACAAAACTGATTTTTCAAAAAAATCAATATCACACGATTTTGCGGAAAATAGGAATACGCAATAAATTAGCGTAACCTGCTCTGATACCAATTTGAAAACGTCGTATGCGACTGTGTGATACCGATTAAGAAATAACTCGCAAGTTTTCAAGTAACCCTTATTTAATTAGATTCTACTTTTAAACCAAATAAATTCAGCCCTTAAACATGCATCTAAATCAACCCATCAAATATAAAGCATGTGACACAAAGTTAAGGAAAAAATCCCCGAAGGGCAAAACCTTTTATTTCTAGAACTTTAAAGAATTTACAAGACCATTGACTTACATACAACCTGATAATCGCCCACAAGTGTAACGCACGGTGTCTTCGGTAAACCTTCAAAGCAACGGCTAGAAACAGTGTGACATAGAAATACCCGCAGGTGTCGGTTCCTATGTCGGCGGCTGGAAGTTTCCCTTTCCAGGAGGGCAGCAATGAAGAGGAAGAAGCGGTCCACTTCACAAGGGTTGAACAACAGTAATGGTGTTCTTGGGTTACCAAACTTTGATTCACATAGATATGGAAGATGTGTGAATCTAAAAACCTAGAATCATAGGACTCAATAGGTGAAGACTTTAGGGTTGATATGCTCTGAAAATCGTGTGAAAGTCTTAAGAAAACCAACTGCTGATCGAGGTTTAAATAAGGGATCGAAACCCTACAAAATCGACTGCACGATCTGGCAGTGATTATACTCGCCGGATCGGTCCGGTCGATTAGGCGGATCGGTCCGGTTAAGTCGGATCGGTTCTTTTTCTGAAACCGGATCGGTCTGGTTGGTATCGGATCGGTCCGGAACTTTTGCCTTCATCGGTTCGCTAAGGATCCGGGTGCACTGGACTTAGCTCAACAGGCGGATCGGTCCGGTCCCTTTATCCGGATCGGTCCGGTGAATCCGGATCGGTTCTTTTATCTGATCCGAATTGGTCCGGTCCTCAGAAGTCAGATTCCTTCTTCTTTTGATCTTCGGATTTTGTAGATGACGATGTGATCATTTCAACCAACAATCTTGTAACGGCGTATGACATAACATATACATAATGGACAAATTGTCCTTACATACTATCTACAATTTTAACTTCTAATTAACTATACACTAGAAGTTGAAATTTTTGAGGGTCCACCCAAAATACGGCTTGGCATTGAAAGATCCACGGTGGACCCTCCCTTTCATGCATGCCTCCTGAAAAATAGGAATTCTGTTTGAACAACGGAAGGCATGTGTAAGGCGTAAGAAATGAACCATCCCCAATTAAAATTTTTGGCCGGAGGATGGGGGATTTGGATAAAACGGGTGACAAATACACATGGGGGCTAAGAGAAAATGAATCATCTCCCAAGTATTTTGAAATTTGAATGGGAGAGGGTGAACAAGGAGGCAAAGATGCCTTCATGGAAAGCAACTCGAGGAAGTACTCCTCGTCGGTGAAAGGGTTGAACGTTTTAAAGTTCGGCACCGATTCATCAGGTACTTGTGATGGTGTGATAACGGAGAATGAAAAGGGGGAGGAAAGAAATTCAAAATCAAGAAATGAGTTATCATCGCTCAAAGTTGGAATTTCAAAGGAGATATGATGATTTTCAATGAAATTTTCTTCTTTGGGATCCAAAGATGAAATCCTTTCATTACAAATGGATACTACATCCATTTCATCCTCACTTTCATTCTCTATTAAACCATAGGCCAAGTCAAGAATGGTTTGTTCCAAAGTAGGCAAAAAATTCTCATTTGGTTCAAAACATTCCTCGACTTCAAAAGTTTCGGAAGAAAAATCATTGTCGGATTCAAATAATAAATCCAATTCATGTTCCCACATACAATTTTGTTTCTCGATAAAGGTCTTCATACCTCTCATTCTCAAGCATGAGTAAACCCTCACCGAAAATCATAGGTCGGGGTGCGGATTCTTGGAAATGAGAAGTTTGAAAATTATTGTCGAAACTATACTCAAACTCCTTATTATAAGAATTTTGAAAACTATTGAAATTTTTTTCAAAATTCCTATTATAAGGAATTAGAGGCCCAAAATCGTTATCATCCTCTTAAAAAATACACGCACTCTAAAGCTTGACTTTTGTAATACTCGCCCATAGTCATTTTTGAATTTGTAATTTTTTGGGACTCTAAGTATTGACCAAAAGTCATAGGTTTACGGAGCTTTTGAGAATTATCATAATGATTATCGAAAGGATTGGAATAAGACATGCTTACCCCAAAGATGACTCGAAGTGGAGAAATCCACAAAGTCGTGCGAAAAATTCAAGCAGTTCTTGGCGCTCAAATGTAGAAGTCCTACAAAAATGTTAGGCAAAAAATACAAATAGAAAAAAAATACTACGAAATACTAAATCAAATAAATTCTAAAACATCAAGTCCCCGACAACAACGCCACTTGATAGACAGGGTTTTGTTGCGGTGTCGCGTCACTGACGTCAGATGTTTGTTATATTCGGTTCACCAACTCTATACAAAAATCTAAACTTCTGACTACACTCAAAAAGGGAGTATAGCGGCCATGTTCGGGTATCGAAAATCCACGAAGACGAGTTGCTAGAATTTAATGGATTTACTAACTCTAAAATAAAAGTGTAAAAGATAATTTTCTAACTAAAAATAAAGAAAAGATAAACTAAGCACGAGTGTATTTAAACTAGAAGAAAAAAAGGAATAAAAACTATAGGACGCGTCGGATATCCGTCACCCTGAGTTAATTACTATAAAATGGTTACATGGTTTCATGAATTATTAAGATCGTGTATCGTTTCGTCAATTAATTAAATCAAGAGTTGTCACACCGCTCAATTCGCAAAAAAGCCTACTATGATTTTGACGTCAACAAATACCCCAGAAATTATGCACGAAAGGTCATAAATACGAAGCATACATGATATACCCCATTAAATCTCTTAGGCGTAATAACTAGGAAAACGCAGTTGAAATAAACACGTAAAACTCCATCACCAAAGCAAAGCAACCAAATAAACCCTAGGTGAGTTCAATCCGACACAACCTAGATTAAATTGTTTAGAAATCACGGTGAAAGACATGTATTTAAAGCAAGTATGTAAATTAAAACAAGTAAAACTAATTATCAAAGCTTGTAAACTAGTTAACAACATAAGAAATAAGCAATGGAAGCTTTATTAAAGAGGAAGAAGATGAATAGTAGCAACTTACATACAAAATGGGATGGAACCTTAAGAGAGAGAAGTGATTACGAGTGAAAGGTGTGTTCGTGTAAGGACACAATCTTTGTTTTCGTTTCACCGCGACAATACAAACAAAAATCCACAGAGACGAGTTGCTAGAATTTAATTGGTTTAATATTCCTAAATAAAAGTGTGAAAGATGATTATACATAAAAACGAAAAAGATGCATAAAAGGGAAATGATAAATCTAGGAGAGTGTATTGAAACTAGATTAGCAAAGCGAGTAAAACTATAGGTTGCGTCGAATATCCCTCACCCGAGATAATTAGTATAAAATAGTCACATGGGTCGAAGAGTTATTACAAATGCGTCTTGTTTCGAAAGTTAATTGAACCAAGGGTTGTCACGCACCTAAATTCGCATAAAATCTTAATACGATTTTGGCGTCAACAAATACCCCGAAAATTACGCACGCAAGGTCATAAGCAAGGGACATAAATGATATGTCCCGTCAAATCTCCTAGGTATAATAACTAGGACAACGCACCCGAAATAGACCCGTAAACACCATCACCAAAGCAAATCAATACGTCAATCCGAGTGAGTTCCATTCAAACCCAACCTAGACTAAATTAGCTAGAAAGCATGAAATAAACGCGGTAAATAAATGCAATAAAACTACACTACAAAGCAATTAAATCAAAGCATGTAAACCTAAATTAGAAAGCATGTAAATTAACTAGAAAGCAAGAATAAATGAAATACACACTATATTAATGGAGAGGGAAGATGAAAGTTCCAATTACAAACCCTAAAGGGTGTCAAACCAAGAGAGGAATAAGATGAACTCTCAAATCCCCCAAATCCTAACCTAAAACTCTCTAAAATCTAATATATCTCATATTTACACAAAAATTCCTTTATATAGGACGTTACAAAAGAAATAAAGGAAAAAAAAAAGAAAAGGAACGAATTGCCAAATATCTGGTATGATCAAACGATCGATCAAAGACCATCAATCGATCGATCGAATAGGTCCCAACCCACTGTCTCAATTCGTAGGCTTAAATTCAAACCACGGTTGACCAGGGGCCCAAGCCCGGTCGATTGGCACTCTATTTTTGGCAGCCCTTGGTCCATGAAGAGTGGGGAAATGTTTGCAAAACAGAAACGGCTATAACTTCTTTGTTTGAACTCCAAACAACGCACCGTTTGCGGCCACGCGATGCTAATCAATGAACTACACATACAAGGAATTTCCATGAGCTAGAGAAGAAATGTCAAGTGACTAAAATGCCCTTGAAGTAGCTTCCGATGACGGAACGTCTTCGAAATGCAACGGATCCTCACTTTTAGCATCTCAATACCTACAAAAGCACAATTAACCCCTACAAAGCATGTATATATCCAAATCCAAGGTTGTCTACTTAATGAGAAAATATAGGCATTAAGGACCGTAAAAGCGCTAGAATACATAAAGATAATGGGTAAAAATATGCAATATTTGATACGAATCAAGAAGCTCTAAGAAATAACACCTAAAAACTAACCTAAATGAATTATCTCCTCCAAATAAAACCCTACAACATTCTATTAATACCCCAAAACAAACCCCCAACAAAACCAAGTCAAAAAACCCAAAATAAGTCATTTTTCATCCAAATTTAATGGGACCGGTCGACCTCATGTTTGGACCGGTCGACCGCATGTTGGAATTTTGCACCCACTTTTCTCTTCGATCCAATTTTGACACATCGCACAAAAACGGCTATAACTCCCTCATACTGAATCGAAATGATGCGTGGTCGAGAGGCGGCTCGATAGGGAAGGAATGGGAAATAGTCAATGATGACTTCTTTGTTGGCGAAACGAAGGGCTAAATAGCGCCAGTGATTCTCTGAGCCGGTCTGGATTTCCAACGCCTCGGGAAACTGGTCGAGATAGATGACAGTACCTTTTTCCCCTCTTCCTTACCGGGAGGGCAATTTTCTCTTATGGCCTTCAACTCCTACCCGGCCCGAAAATAGAGAACCCAGCCCCCTTCTAATCCATTCATTTCTATAAGCAGGGAGGATCCAGAGCTAAGTCCCCTCCTATTCGAGGCCGGGTGGCCTCGTCCCACAAGCACCCAACCTTCCTTTTGCTCTTCCTTCGGTTTGCCTCCACAAATGCGCCACCTAAGAGCCCTACTCATATTCCAAAGGCGCTACTTCAATTCAAGCGCAAGCCTCCCTTCTATTGCATAACCTAAAAAAGCTATAAATAAAGGTTTTTGGTTTACCCTAAAAATCTTGTACTAAGGAAGTTGCAATCAAGATTTCTTCTACTTTCCCTTCATGGTATGTCATGGAAGTTAGAGAGAGGGAAAGTGATCAATCTAGGTTCCTTTGTATTAAAGCAGAAATGGAAGTTCTTAAACCCATTCGTCGCACAGTTATCGTTAATGAGGAAATGGGGGTCGCTGGCACGTTTGGATAAGAGGGGGCTATCCTATCATCCGCCTTCCTCAGATGACACCTCCTCCCTAGTGTGCCAGATAGCTACTTTTGCCATGTTTAAGCTGAAGCATAAGAAAGCCATCCTTGGCATAAGCTCTAGTGGATCTATCTCTATATTATGGCATTATCATATACTTTCAAATTCTTATTTATACAACTATGCCAATTCCTATATGTTTTCATATTTTCTATAGTGCTATATCATTCTCTTTTTTCCTTTCTACTTCGGTCCTCGGGGTTGATAAAAGGTCTGTAAAGATCTTTTTTTTCTTAGGTTAGCTCATCTTCCTAGCCTGGCTGGTCTATGCCCATCCAAATTTCGAATTGTGTCTGGATGGCAATATCTCATTAGGTTGAGTAAGAAGCAAGATCTCCATAGGTTTTTTTTGTCTCAACGCCCTTTTCTCTTCAGCAACAACTCCATGACTTCGTTTGAAGAAAAAGTGATAGTTTCCAACCTACACTACGAGCGGAAATCACCAGGTGTCAAATTTCTCGGGGTGGAAGGAAATGGTTGCTGTTTGCCAGAAGAGAAGGTCCTTTCGATAAAACCTGTTGCTAGCCATTTTATAGGGGTTGCATCATCCGATCTCGAGTTGCCCAAGTCATACTATACTAGTGAGGCTAGTTTGCAGCCGCCCCATCCAGTGAAGGGGATAGCGATTCGGCCAGTTCTACGTCAGTTAGCAGTGCCAGATCGTCATCCGGCCTTATACATCTGATAGTGTCCGCCTTCTTGTACTCATTCAACCCTGTTCTTCGCTTGGTCTTATTTCCTTTTTGTTTACAAGACAAGCTTTAAGGTCACTGTATTTTGCAATCTGCCCTAGACTCTACTCTGAATCTAGGGACAACTCTCTTGGGAACCAGGAAAAGCACTGCAGCGCGTTCCTTTAGACAAATAGCAGGTCCCGAACAGTTCGAGCGATTTCGAACACCACTTAAGCAATTGAAAATTGTCTGTAAAGGTCCTTCTTCAACTCAAGTAAGTTGGTAGTAAATTTCCCTTTCAACAGTTTATTAATTACAAACCGGGAATAAATATCTACTGTTTCTTATTTCTGATTCACTTTCAACTGTTTATTTTGTAATCCCCCCGGGAATATCAATAGTTTTTTCTCCGATCGGAGAATCTCTTTACTTTTTGATTAACAGATCGGGATTAATTAACTAACAGCTGAGTGGTCTGAACCAAAGCGAAGATAATTCAATTATCTACACGATTTTGTTTTGAAACCCTCCAAATTATGCAGCATGAAATTACCAAAATTCCCTTGAAGTAGAATAAAACACCGAAACCTTCCAAAAAAGAGAATAACTTCCTCATTTGGGGTCAAAATGTTGCATGGTCATTGTCCATGCAAAGATAATTTGATGATATACATGTTGGTAACTTAATTCCATATAAAATAGTGAGTTTGAAAAGACCAAATATCCCTTGAAGGTCCTTTTACAACGAAACAATCTCGAAACGAATCCAACTTCACACTATGCATCCATAATACCTACAAAAGCTCAAATATACTTCATAAAACATATAAACATATAGAACAAAGGTTATTCAATATATGAGCTTAAATATAGGAATTAATGGACACGATAATGCTAGAATGTGCAAGAATAAAGGGTACTAAATGTAATATTCACGACTTATCAATTAATATCCAACTTAAATGGATGATTGCCAAGCTGCAGTAATCCTAGATCATACCAATACCACAAAGAGTCACTCCCATACACCTTCATCATAGTTAAAGTATTTATCCAACCCACCCCATTTGTAGGATTCATTTTGAGCTTGTTGATGTCTATCGTCATAATGTCCCAAAGCTTCATTATACCCACCCATCCAAAATTCTCTGGGCTGTTTATGGAATTGAAAAGTTAATTTATCAACTTGTAATTGCAGCTTCTTTAGTACCCCATCCTTAACCTCCAATTGGGAAGACTGAGTGGACAGTTGTTGAGATAAGGTCTGCAGCTTTTGGGACATCTTAGCGATAGCTTGCTCGTTTTCTTTTAGCTGTGTAGCTTGATTGGCAATGGCCTGTTGGGTCTTAACTTCCTCTATATTTCCTCGACCAGGTCTATTTCTAGCTCGGGAAGAAGGAGCAGACTTAATGTTTTTTAAGGCATCCAATTCATCTCTCAATGTGCCATTCTCAGCTTTTATAAAGGAGTAACCTTCATCACTAGTAGTAACAAAATATCCAGAGGAAGACTTCAGAATATTCACTTCATGCCTCAAATTATTATTCTCCTCTTCTAGGATTTTGGCAATAGTCCTAGTTTCTTCAATTTCAAGCTTAAGTAAAGCTTTTTTTTATTATTATAAACATATACAAATTTATCAAAACCCCGATCTACACTCAAACTTTGATACTTCTGCTCATAGCTATGATGCATTAGTGCAATGGATTCCTTATACTGTTATTGAAGTTCTTCTATCATTTCATAATAGGCAACATTATTTTCTACCGCCCGACCAAGTAAGTACTTCAAATACTTATAGGATTCGTTAACCTGCTCTGAGGCATCATCACCGATCAACTGAGTGATTTCTTCTTCGAACAAGTCTATATGGCTAGCATTAAAAAAAGAATTACATTTCCTCTGTAGCTCGGTATCATGGGAAGACAGTTGTTCCATATTTGTAATAAAATAGCAAGAAGAAATAATCACCAATCAATAACAAGAATGGAGAACATGCATAATCAACAGGAAATAAAAAAGAATAACAAAAGGTTCTTTTATTGATAACAAAGAGTCCAAATACAGTCAAAACAAAGGAAAAAGAAACAACAAAAGAATAAGGGGGAAATTTCGAACAAATTTACACCTTCTCCCTATCATCTTCAACCTTCTTGCTCTGTTTAGAAGAAGGGGCTACAGGCTGGAGTTGCTCGGTTTGCTTGCCTGGAGGAATAGAAGACTCATGGACTTCAGGTTGTTTGGAAGAAGATTCAACCACAAATGAATACTCTTCAGAAGCAGCTTCATCTTCAACCTCTTTCTTACTCAAATAGCTCTGGTTTTTAATTTTTGCTTATTAGCTCATATTTGATATAATTTACGCGCTTTAAAATTTGTTTAAATAGATTTTGCCCAATTTTATTATTGTTATAAACATTTTGAGCATTTGGCCGAGAGAAGACTCTAGGATTATTTCTTGTTAATTGCCTTTTAGTATTAGATCTTCTCTTTCTCTTTCGATAGTTAGAGTTTCTGTCTAGTGGTTTAGGAAGGACATAATTGTTACGGCTTCTCCTAGAATAGTTAAAATTCTAATAGGTAAAGGAGGGATAGGTAGGTTTGTATAGGCGTTTGGAATAGCAACCATCTAAAGAATGTCCTTACACATCATAGTATGAGCAATAAAGATTGCTCGTTGCAGCTAAGTCTTTAGGAAAGTTGTTGAACATAGGTTTCCCTAAATTATTACTTTTGGCATTATTTCTGGAGGGAATTGAAAAGTGGTCTCACTCTTTCTAATGGGAGGACAAACGTACTTCGTTTTAAGATGAACATTATTCTTAGAGGTACTTGTCTCATCAAATTTTAACTTTTGCTGATTTTTATGAAAATCATTTTTCAAAGATTAAAAGTCAGGACAAATTTCCATAGGTCTTTTCCCACCGGTAACAAACTTTATTGTTTCAAAAGGTTTGGTTTGCTTGATATTTTTGGTGTAAAAGCCTATTCCAGATCTGTCATCAGAATTGGTCTTACTATCAGAAACACATTCCTCAAAACAATTCGAATTGCTTTCAAATTTTGAATTTTTTTTGAAGACTGTTGAAGTCTTTTCTTTTGTTTGTTCCAATTCTAATAAATATCCTTTATACTTCTTTTCCAAAACATTATTAGATTCAATCAAGTCTTTCAATCTTTATTCAAAATCCCTTATTTCCTCATCATGAGTTAAACTTTGAGACGTATACTCTTCAGCATTTTGCTTAACTATTTGGTTTAAGGACTCTAATTTCTTGGAAAGATCTTTGACAAGCTTCTCTAGTCTAGCACTTTTCTTGAGTGTTTTAGTGTAAAGTGTGTGAATGTCAGGAAGGTCTTAATTATCGGAGTCACTAAGTGAGTTATGTGTTGTGTCCCCTATCGATTCAATTTTAGGGCTCATGCACCTATTGGCATCATCAACAAAGCGTACATTTTACTCACACACACATGATTTTTCAGTACTACAATCATTCTCAAGAAATAAGGCAGACACAATAGTAGAAGCAACATCAATCATGGTATGATCAATTTCCTCATCCTCATTGTAGATTATCTTAGCAAAGAATGACATGCAAGGGTCATAAGAGTTGGATGACTTACGTTCATCATTTTCAGAATCACTTGAGTCATTCCAAGTCTTGCATAGCTGAGCCCTATTATGTTTGGGTTTTTTGTCTAAGTTAATCCTATAGTCACTAGCCATGTGTCCTAATTTACCACATCTATAACATTAAACATTTTTAAGGTCTTTCTGAGGTCTCTTGTGATCATCAGTATTTTGTTTGTTATATTTTCTCTCATGAGGCCTATTATTAGAAGTGTTGAAGTAATTAGGTTTCCCTTGTCTGGAAGCAAATTTGTATCTAAAGTTTACAATCTTTTTTAATTGCTTATATATAAGAGCAATCTGATTATCCAAGTCACAGTCCTCATCAGAGTTAAGGTCAGGTTTGGTCAAATTAGATGAAAAAACAAGATTAGAACTGCCCTATTTTTTATTGGTCTGGATCAATTGTTTCTTGAATTCTAGTTCCATTTCCACAATTCTTAGTTTACTAGTGATGAGTTCTGGGGTAAGATTTTGATCATCCATTTCCTCAATAGCATATCTTTTATTATCAAACTTCTATGGAAGTGATCTTAGAATTTTTGAAACAATCTCTTTTCTATCATAGGTTATACCGTTTGCATGTAACTTAGTTACAATGTCAGTTAACCTAATGTAGAAATCATCAAAGGATTCAATCTCAGACATGACAAGAGAGTTATAATGTTGGGTAAGCATTTGAGTTTTAGCAGCTTTAACTCTTGTATCACCCTCATGTGCAGTTACAACAGTATCCCATGCTTCCTTAAAAGTTGTGCAAGATGAGATCCGCTTAAACTCATGTTCGTTAATAGACATAAATATGGAATTTTTGCCTTTATTGTTACATAGTGAAATTTGTTTTTAATCTTTAGTAAATTCACTTAGTAACTTCCTGATTTTCACAGTACTTCCTTCAGCAGCTGGTTTAGTAGGAAAAGTGTAGCCATTTTCTATAACTTTCCAGATTTCATCTCAATCATCCTTACCTTTCAGTAAGGAAAATTGGTTCCATCAAACAGAAGGGGTCTGGACAGGTTACCTAATCTCTAAAATATCTCGTCCATACTTTTGTTTTGAAAAAATAATTTCAGAAACACGGGATCTAAAAGATTTTAAAACAACCAAGCACTGATACCAATTGAAAAACTGCCACTTAAGACGTTTAATACAGGATTAAACTGTTAAAATGGCTCCAAACTGTTTGTTGAAGAAACTCTATTAATCAAAACAAAACTTAACACAAGATGTGTTTAAAATGATTATCAAAGTAGTTTGAATGAGTTATTTCAGAACTAGAATGAACCAGTTTTGAAAAATAAACCTTAAACTATTAAATAAGCACATCTTAGAAGAAGGTGATGAGAAGATGAAGAAGTACACAAGTATTTTTTAACGTGGTAAAATCCCACCCAATTGGGGAAACATCCACGGTGACCTCTACGTCACAAAACAAAAATCCACTAAAATCAGAATAACAAATTACAAGCTATTTAACAATCAAACCACACAAATACGCCTAAACTAAGTTCAGAATCGTTACCAACTCCTCTAGATTAGATCTGACTTCTCTGAAGGTTGTTGTTGTTATTGTTGATGTTCTCTCCAGCTTCGTAATTTTACTCGGTTCCAGTCTTTACGTCGACTCAAACAAGTTTAAGATCATACAACCAACACCTTAAGTGGGGTAGAGTGAAAGTGTAGTGGTCATGTGCTCTCTAACATACGCATGCAACACACTCACACTTAATACAGACATAATGACTTATCAAATTACAGAATCACTAGATATACAAGAAATTCAAAAATCAGTTTAGTCAAAACTAAATCAGTCTTTTAGACGTTTCAAAGTAACCGCAGATCAAGAAGGAATCTTGTTGTGAAATATCCAAGATCCTAACACTTTAGGTTTTGAAAATATTATATAGAAAGTGCAATCCCCAATCAAGATCTTAAAACTAAATCTTAGTCTTATAGTTTGAGTAAAATGAAATCAGAATGAAAATTGTTGGTTTAGGGTTTGAAAACATAAAGTCAGTTTCAAAATAACCAACAAGTAAGATTTCTTGAAATAAGAAATCAAAACAGTATACTATCTATGTGATTTGTATCACAGAGACGGGATCCTAAGTTTCTATATAGAGAAACTGAAAACTCTACCAACATGACTAAGTTGGAAGGATGATCAAGAACAATAGAGGATAACTTCTCAAAACACGATCTAAACACTCAGGTTTAAACTCTTAGAAAAGTATTTTTGATTTAGGGTTTGACGAAGTTTGGATTATGGTTTCCTTTCTCTCTCTAATCTTTTCTCTCTCTTCTCTTTCTTCTCTCTTTTTTCTTTCAAACGAGGAAATCTCAAAAGTCTCTAATTGCCTCACAGATGGCATCTATTTATACTGGGCAAAGAAGGATCTGGAATGATGGTTCAAAATCAAGGGCTGAGATTTAACGAAGTTAAATCGATGCAAATCTAAGGGTCCAAAGTAAGTTGTGCAACGGCCAACTCTGATTGGTTAGAAACAATGCACTTGGATTGATTTCAAACACATGCAGAGCGTAGATTAAGATGATCGAAAGGTCCAGAATAAGTCATGGGTATGTGAGTGATAAGAAACACAAATCGAACCGTTGTGTGTGCACTACGTGTAGGCTCAAGATTAACTCTCAAACGCGTGTTTTTGAGTTTTTAAAAATTCCAGTTCCACCCACATATATTTGTGTCGCTTTTGGATTCTACCCAAGACATTTTTAAGGCAAAATAAATATTTACAAATCAACCCAAAAACATTATTAAGTTCCAATTTTAATTTCCAAAAATTATTTAAAATTCTTAGAAAATATTAAATAAATCCCAAAAATTATTTAAAAATTATTTTAAGGGGATTTAACTCACACAAGATCATTACATGAATAAATCACTATATATGTGCAATCCTAGTGTGTGGTGTATGTGTTATACCTTTAAGAACTTGTAGAGGAATATCAATGAAGCTTATGAAAGTTCTGAGGCTTTTTGGTTCATCTAGGGATAGACACAATTTTGTCACTATTTCCAAACTAGATGAGCTCCTATATAATGCATACTCAAATGAGTCAAAGATATAGGGTGCTTCAGTTCATCCTCTATATCATCTAAAATTTGTTGTCTGAACTTTGATAATTTAGGTTATGGGTTTCTTAGTGGTGTTTAACTTTGCTTCATATTGGAATTTTGAAAGTTCTAAGCATGGAAAAAATGGTGTGAGTAGTTCCACATTTCTTTTTTCGGCTTTTATCTTACAATTGGTATTCTCTCTCTCTCTAACATGAAAATATGTATCTAGGATGGCAAGCATTTGATTTTCCTTTGTTGTAATATATATACAACATTATTGGTGTGAATATTTTCTTATAGGTTAGATTGAAGGTAAATGATATAATAAATAAAATCGAATACAATTTAATAATCTTGCAAAAAAATGTGTTTTCGTTTGGAGAGAGCTCAAAGATATATTGTGCATATAATGTGTTCATATGCAAGGATCCTGCAAACAGCATAAATAGGCGTGTTATATATTATGCCATATGAGTATCTTATTTAAGTTTGTATATAAAGGGTTATGAATCAAAATAGTAACATTATCAAGTTACTTTGGAGGGTTGGTTTTTTATCTCCATCTCGGTTCATTTTTCATATTCACATAGCTTCTTAGAGTTGAATCATTTCTAATGTATGTAGTCTTCTATTTTTTTTTTGTGGGGGTAGGAGAGTTCTTAGATGCACCATATAAACCAAAAATTCACCCTTATTTTTTGAAACCTTTACTCCAACCCACCCAATTTTTAACAAAATACATGTAACTCACCATGGAGTTTTTTAATTTCCTTTCCAACCAACTTTAAATTAAAATTTTAATATTGTTCATGTCTTTTACATTCCAACAAAGGGTTAAAGCATTTAATTAATTATATTTCAAATCATATTCATTTTAAAATTTTAATCGTCATGTTCACGGAAAATTTAAACTCTTCGATCATCAATTTTACATTATGTAAACTCTCAAACCCCATGTTCTTATAATTTCAGTAGAAGAAGAAAAAGAAGAAGCTGTTGGAAAATAATATTTTAATTTGTAATATATTAAAATTCGAAATTAAGTATTTACCATTAAAGTTGTCTTAATAAGCCAGATATTTAATTGGGCATGTGATAAATACTAAGTCTTGAGAGGATGGCTTGTTTCCTATTTGTATGCCATTTGATGGGTAGTGTAGGCTCAAAACTAGGACATAATTGACCAAAGAACTTCGACCCTCTTTCTCTTTTATATTGAGTTGCCTTGCTTCGTCTAGGGTTACCTCATAACACACAAATATCTAAGGTGAAAGAGAAAATCTGAAATTCATCTTTTACTATATTTTCTCATAATTTTGGGCACACTTAAATGAGCATTCTGGGTTATTTTATTGAGCATTTAAAAGCATTATTTTGGAGCATGCAAGTCATGATTTTAGATATATTCAAGCACGACATCGAACCCTAGAAATGGACGAAGGTTGGTATTCAAATGATGGTTATATATAGCATATTAAAGTAGCAATTGTATGAAGAATAATAAATTTGGAATTCATGTTAAAAACTATTTTAAAATGGAGATCAGAATCGTTCACCTCATACCAAGGGAAAGGTAGAGTGAAGTTATCCATAGAAATGTTCCCAAAATAGTAGATATAGAAAATATGATTTATGCGTTTATCATGATATTGATCGTTATTATGAACCGACAATATGTGTTGGATGAAATGCTAACAAACATAATATAATGCGAGAATATGATAAATATGAAAGTAGGGGATTTAGGGAAATTGGAGAATTTAGAGAAATCGATAATTTAGAAAATTGAGAAAAATCAAAAATTGGGAAATTGGACTCGAATCTCGGGTTTTAATATGAGACACCTACGTACCCTATAAAGGCATCAAATTCCACGTAGTTCGAATGAAACATGGGGGTGGGGTTTATTCCATAGATCCGAACAGAATTTTATTATAGGTGTGTGTGTAGAAAATGTATTTTTAGTTGAGAAAAAGTGTGGTGGATAATCTCGTTCGGAATTTATGGGTATAACCCTCTTTTTTATTTATTTTTGGGTTTTTATAGAAAATAAAATATGTTCAATATACTAATAAAAATGTACATATTAATGTATATGAACTAAAGTAAGAACTGGATTATGAATCTAATGTAATTTATGTGAAAACAAGGAATTTAAAGAGAGAGGGAAGGAATTGGATCTTCTTTGAGGCTTGATCTTTGATCTCAGATGAACTCATTTGAATGTAAGATGAATGTTGATGAGAGAGAATGTGATTTTGCCAAATTGGGTATGAAAAGGATGGGAATGTAAGCTTGAATGGGACTTAACATGGAGGAACTTCTCTATTTTTGAGAGAATGTTGCTAAGACCACTGATGCTAATGGATATCTTGTGTGCTTTGGGAGTGAGGTCATGCCCTCTATTTATAAGGTCAGGGGTCGTGCCGATCGTCATTGATCTAGTCCTACCTATTGGCAAGTAACCCTTGACACACTACTGATAGATAGGGATATGGACCTGCCAATTGGCAGTCTCATGTAGATTTTTATAGAAAATGGTCGTAGAATGTAATCCACTGATCCGAATCATGCACAGGACATACCATTAGGAAGTTACTTCAGAGACCTTTAAGATTCTTTTCGACCACTCCTGGTTTAGGGAGTTGACTTTGGGTCAAATGTGGCTCGAAAGCACATGTCGATCTTTTGGACGGGAGATCGTCGAATGAAAATGGATCGTTCGTCTGCATGGTAAGTCAGAATCATGCACGGGGCAGACCATTGGAAAGGTTAGGAAATTTACTTCAACATTCCAAAGAGTTTCACTTGGTTAGGAAAGTTTACCTTGCTCAACCGGGGCCCATAAGTGTCTAATGACCTTTCGAAGTAAAATGGATCATTCGTCTGTACCGTAAGTTAGAATCGCGCATGGGGTATACCGTTAGAAAGGGTATTCTGGGTCCTTCAAAGATTCATTCAGTCTCGTTCAAGCTGAAGAATTGACCTATGTCAAATGGAGCCCAAGAGCCCCCGATGGCCTCCGGATTGGATTTTGAGGGAAAACTGATCATTCGTCCGAATGGTTATACCATTTTACGCACGGGGTAAACCATTGGAAAGGGGTTCCAGTGAACTTTGAAGACTCAAAGTTATTTCACTCAAATGATGAAGTTGATTGGGGTTAAACCGAGGTCGAGGAGCGCCCGGTGGCCTTCGAATCTATTTTTGATAGTAAAATTATCCATTCCTCCGAATCGTTATGACGATTTGTGCACAGGTAGACCGTTGGATAGGAGATTCAGATCCCTTCAAAGATTTAATGAGATTTTTCTCTGATGATAGAGTTTATCGAAGTCAAACGGGGCCTGGGAGCACCCGATGGCCTCTAGATCGATACTCTAAGTGCGGCCTAGGGTTTGTAGTTAAATGGGGAGGTGCAAGGGACCTAAGGATATATTTGGAGGTCTTAGAATGTGGTGTCAATAGAGGTAATCATCCTGAAACCCCCAAAACATTCTCTTTATCTCAAACCATATTTTTCTCTCTCTAAGACCCCCATCCATGCGGTGTACACATTTTACATGGCAACGAATTGAGGAACCCCCATTACCCATCCAAACCCCTCCTCAAATAATTAGATGGCACCAAGAAGGAAGGAACCGGGATCGAATCCCGAATATGATCCATCACGAAAGCCACCCAATCCTGGATATCTCTCAACCTGGTAGTTGACACCCGAACGTCCTGCGGGAAAAATAAAAATAAAAAGTAAATCAATCATTCTGAGGCAAAGAAAGAAATTAAAAAGATAAAAGTCAAATAAATGAAAGGTATACCTATGGATTAAGGTAGTCCTCTGTTAGCCCCAGCACCTCCGGGTCCATCGCATTGGGGCAATATAGCATACGCACTAATCCACCCCAGGTCGTTTGATGTTATAAAAAGGAGGAGCTAGCCGAAGAGACAGAATCTATGACTTTGTCGCCGCTGTTGATGTCAACAAACCACCCGCACTGTGGGAAGGCCCTATTGGTCGACTCGTGCCCCTACCCAAAATTTTAGTTGGAAGAGTCATAACGTCATATATATTGGACGACATCGGCCAGCTCGACACGAAATCCAAATAATCGTAGGTCGCCTTCGTGTTAGTATACGACGAGTAAGGCTCACCAACTATTGCTTCCACCCTTGCCTCCTCTTGTATCTCCCATACCCGTCTCATGTATCTCAGGGGAATCGCAGTGTAACAACCCGTAATTTTGAGGACTTAGAATTTAATTATTTTAGGAGAAATAATATTTATTTAAATTGGAGAATTTTAAATTTGTCAAATGAGGTCAAAATTTGAGGATGTTAGAAAGTATTTCGAATGACGATTCTGAGTGCATGGTTGATCCGGGATGGGTCGAGATAGTCAAAATGACTATCCTTGGGTTTTATTTGGGTTCCGGAATATTTTAAGTTACTTTGACTCGAATTGGAGTAAACGAGTCATTTAAAGTGTGTATTATCATTTAAAGTTGGATATTTTGGAGATAAGGCTTACAAAGCCTACGTGAGATAACAATATCATTCTTGAGAATTAGAAAGCCCTAGAGAGAGAGAGATAAGAGGAAAGGAAGAAGAGAAAGAGGAGAAGCTTAGAGATTCTAGCCAATACACGATTCGAGGATGATTCAACCTCTCCAACTTTGAGGCAAGTGATTAAACTTGATAAATAATCTATGCGTGTAATTTATTTCATGATTTGTGGATAAAAATATGGATTTTGGGTTAATATGTTAAAACCTATATTTTGTGGGTTCAATCTTGCATTTGATGTTTTTATATGGGTTTAATGGTGTATAACTTGATGGGATGAGATAAAGGATGAGTTTTGATGTTATAAACATGTTTGGGATGAAGAATAATGGAGATAACATAATATATTTGGGTATTGAAAGTTTGGGTTTTGAAGAAAATAAGCCATGTTGTAGCTTGCTGAACAGATCGAATCGATTCGCCCCTTTGCGAATCGATTCGGTGTGTTGCGGAATTACAAGTCCATTGGGAAGAATTGATTCGCCTCCCCTTGCGAATCGATTCGGAATGCAACAGACTTAGAGGTATTTAGGACTGAATCGATTCTCTTTTAGGACCGAATCGATTCGCTTCTAGAATCGAATCGATTCGGAAGGGACGAATCGTTTCGAAAACAGGGTTGTTTGGCAAAGTTTTCTAGCGTGAGTTTTACTCCGTTCCGTTTGGGTTTATCGATTAAGAAATTCTAGTATGATACGACAAGTACGTTTTGGATATTTGTAGGTAGTTTCATATATGATGAAATATTGGGGTCGTATCGGGTTATTTGAGAGAGTATAAATTGAAGTTATCATATCGACTCAGTGGGGAATCCTACTAGCATTGGGAATTCCATTTGGAGATAAATATGGGTCAATAAGAGAGAGGTAGTGTACGCTTAGTGACGTTAAGCTTAAGGATTTAATCTTAAATGTGTTAATGTTAATGGTTCATACGAGCAACTCAACTGTAACCAGAATTGGGAATGATTTTAGTGTATCATCGACTAGAATAGTTTGTGATTATACTTGTAGCCAGAATAATTATTGTATATCGATGTGTATACGGATATAGACGCTGTGTGTATGATGATTGTATATATATGTTGTGTATTTGATAATTAGGTAGACATACCTAGCATATGCTATCATGGGAAGTTGCACGATGTGGGTGAGGCATCTGGATTGAAAAGCAGAGAGCGTATAGTCCCCAAGTCATAGGCGTCCATTATTTGTGTATGAACTATTATTTAAGGGGTAAGACATATTTGGTATGATTCGTCTTATTTTTTGGTGAGGAACTGTGATAGCATCCCATACGCTGTAATTTGATTATTTACCAGGGTGGTGTGATAATAGTCCGGTGGATGGTAACCCGAGAGAACGCGAGTAATTCCAGGAAGATGATAGCATTGCAGAGATTATATAAATACTATAAGTGAATGTGTTATGTGTATTTTAAATTCACGCTATGTGTGTTATGTGTACGTGTTCGTTAGGGTTGAATGATCGTGTTTTATAACTAGAATAATGTTATATAGACCCTAATGGTACCATGTGATATCTTATTTATGTACTTAGAGGTAGTGTAGAAGGGTATTTAAAGATTCACCACTATATTTATGGGCCTCAAAGACCCCCCTTTAGCTTACAGAAAATATGAGGTTGAGGGAACCCCGAGGGTCCCTTCACCGCATAAGTACCATATTGGAGAAGGAACCCCTAGGGTCCCTGCAGAAACCCAAGTTGAGAAGGGCCACCGCAAGGGTCACTGCAGAAATGACATTCGAGAAGTGCCCCGCAAGGGCCACTGCAGAAATGACATTTGAGAAGTTCCCCACAAGGACCACTACAGAAGTCCAAGATTGAGAAGGATCACTGTAGAAATGACATTCAAGAAGTGCCACACAAGGGCCACTGCAGAAATGACATTTGAGAAGTGCCCCGCAAGGGCCACTGCAGAAGTCCAAGATTGAGAAGGGTCACTACAGAAACGACATTCGAGAAGTGCCCCGCAAGGGCCACTGCAGAAATGACATTTGTGAAGTGCCCTTCAAGGGCCACTTCATAAGTCCAAGATTGAGAACCGTCACTAAAAAAATGACATTCGAGAAGTGCCACACCAAGGCCACTACATAAATGACATTTGATAAGTTCCCCTCAAGGGCCACTACAGAAGTCCAAGTTTGAGAAGGGTCACTGCAAAAATGATATTCGAGAAGTACCCCGCAAGGGCCACTGTAGAAATGACATTTGAGAAGTGCCCCGCAAGGGCCACTGCAGAAGTCCAGGATTGAGAAGGGCCACCGCAAGGGGCACTGCAAAAATGACATTCAAGAAGTGCCCCGCAAGGGCCACTGCAGAAATGACATTCGAGAAGTGCCCCGCAAGGGTCACTGCAGAAGTCCAAGTTGAGAAAGGCCACTGCAGAAATGACATTCGATAAGTGCTCCGCAAGGGCCACTGCAGAAGTCCAGGTTGATAAGGGACATCGCAAGGGTCACTACATAAATGACATTTGAAGAAGTGCCCTGTAAGGGCCACTGCAGAAGTCCAAGATTTAAAAGGGCCACCACAAGGGTCACCACAGAAATGACATTTGAGAAGGAACCTCCTAAGGCTTCTTCAACAGTAAAAATGATGTTAGAGAAGGAACCTCCCAATAGGGTTCCTCAACAGTAGAAACTTACATGGGAGGAGGGACCCGCAAGGTCCTTCCCCCCGTAGCTCCCAGAAACCCAAGTTAGGATGATGGGGTGTCTACCATAAGCAACCCCTCATTATGAAAAAGGACAAAAGTACTAAACACTTAATTTCTTGTACAGGTTTCCTAGTTGAGCAAGCAGGGCTCTTAGGAGTTTTGGCTTAGCGGCTGAGGGACAAGGTAGGTTGAGCAAGATCAACCACTTAGCACTATGGGATTGAGAGAATACTAGTAGGAAGACCTAGAAGTCACTCAAGACTACACACACCTCACACTTAGTCACAAGTGAAGTGAGTAGCCAAAGGGTTGGTTGCTCGTAAGAAAAGAACCGTTCATAAAATGATTTTAATGGAGAGGGTACTCTAGGCCCCTCTCAAGAAAAATGATTTTGGAAGGGTCCCTCAAGACCCCCCTCAATCTTACAAATATTTTAGAGGAGGTGGTCCTCGAGCCCCCCTCAAGTTTACAAAGTTTGTACCAAAAGTTACCGTTTCAAAAGATATTTAGCAAATTAGATATTTTGTCTCCATTAGAAGACATATTTGATTTTGGGATTTTGGTTGGCACCAAGTGGCACCTGCCAGAGGGGACAGAGAGAGCTGCCTGCAGGTAGGGACAAATAGTACACTACAGATTTTGTCCCTCACCAACCCTATAAGTTTTGGCACCAAAAGTGCCAACCCATCCCTAGTGCCCAAGTACAAATAGGACCCCTGGGCAAGGTCATCAGAAAGAAAAAACTCAATAGCAAAGTCACTCTGTCAAAATCCCACCAGAACCTCTCTAGTATTCTCTCCCTGCTCGACCTCTAGTACTAAGTGCCTGGTTCTTTCACTCCCCACTGACATCCATCACTCTCAGGAGCTCCTCTTGAGAAAATTACTATTATTGTTGTGAAAGTTCATCTTCTTACAGGGAGGGAGTTCCAGCTTGAGCTCCATTTTTACCAAAAGGAGAAGATCTCATCAGAAGCTGCTCTAGAAGTTCTTGAGAACCTTGCAGACAACGTCCATTGGAGTGGGTCACACCTCACCCTTTCTAGTTATTCATAAACCCCAGTCTCACTACCCTCCTACATTTGGCGACTCTGCTAGGGAGGCATCCTCACTTCCATGGACAAATAAGGTTTCAATATTTCTAAGCAGCTAGTTTTTAGGACACTCTATCGGGTAATGGAGTTCACAGTGACCAGACTACCCAGGAAAAAGTGGTGGTGATCGGAGCCAAGGCGCCTGCTCCTCAGGGAGGGCAAACCAGCTCACCGGCAGCAGCTCCGATGGCAAAGGGTTATGAGTATGTTTTTTGAGCTTTTGAAACAAAACAAATAGACTTGACAAGTTTGGATCAAGATTTTGTAACACCAGCAGAAGCCTCATCTGGAGGGGCAGCCGTTCAGGCGATGATTCCGGTAGAAGTAGCTCAGCCGCGGAGGATAACACTATCGCAAGTTCTGACAACCGCCAAGTTCACTGGCAGGAACCACAGGATCCCTAAGTGTTTGGAGAGGAATTCGGTATGGTCGAGGAACTCCTCGCGCTGAATGATAGCGATAAGGAACCCTCAAGAAAATAACCCATCGTGGTAGAAATTCTAAGTGAGGAACTCTCAGATGCAGCATCCCCTTTAGAAACACCAACTCGCGAGGAACCCATGGATGAGAAACCCTTGGTGTCCCTCATCACAAAAAAAAAAGGAAGTAGCAACAACAACCCTTATAGAAATTCTAACTCGCGAGGAACCCTCGGTGTCCCTCATCGCCAACAAAGAAGTCGTGGAAGCAGTCTCGACGAAGCATGAGGTCGAGACACCCCTGGATGGGAAGTCGAGGCGCTATGAACTCATGGTCGAGGGACCCTGGGTGTCCCTCGCCGCTAACAAAGAAGTCGTGGCAGCAGCCTCGACGAAGCATGAGTTCGAGATACCCCCACTTGAAGTAAGTTGAAAATGGCCTGATTCACCAAATGCGGTACCACCAGGCGAGAGACCCTCGACGAGGCAGGAGGTCGAGACACCCTTGGATGAGAAGTTGGCACGCGAGGAACCCATTGGGAGAGAAGTGGCACTTGATGAGAAGTTGGTGAGATACCCTCGGACCCAAGGCCAATACGCGAGGAACCCCTACCAACATTGGCAGATGTCCAGACACCTTTAGAGTTGAAGTCGACGTGCAAGGAACCCCATAAGAATTAATCACCCTCCAGGAACCCGTAGCAAAATGGGGTCTCGCGACTTCAATTTGCGGCATCGACAAGGAACTCATGGTATGCAATGGGTCTCGCGAGGATCCCTTGGCTACACCACTGTCGGATGGAAAATCCAATAAGGAACAGCTTGGAATAGTTGAGGAAGCCTATGGTAGAAACCTAACTCGCGAGGAACCCCAAGTAATTTCCCTTGTCAACGAAAAACTTGTGGCAGCAGAACCTCCAGCCACGGACACAGATCCAGTGCACAAGGAACCCATAGCAGAAGCATCTATTGGCGAGGGACCCTCGGTAGTGGGTCCCATAGTTGAAATTTTATAGGGCGAGCAACCCCTAAGTCCCCAAGCATCTGCGCACGAGGAACCCTCAAAGTTGCTAAAGGTAGAATCGGCAAGGAACCCACCAACAAGGTGGGTCGCGAGGAACCCAAAGACTGCAAACCCACTGCCCACTAACGTAGTGGGTCGCGAGATACCTTCCCTTGGCAGCGCACTCCCCATGGCAGCCATGGTTGACGAGGAACCCATAGAAATACCAGCCATCGTCGAGGAACCCTCATCAATCAACGCATGATTTATGGAAGTAACCCTTGACGATGAACCCACTGCCCCAAATTGCAAGGAACTCCTCATATCTAAAAACTGTTTGCGTGGAACCCACTGCGGAAAATGGCAACCGTGAGGAACTCCCATCCATATTGGTCTCAAGTAACGACCAAATTGAGTTTAATTTCCAAATTCCAATGAGAAATCCATGGCAGCAATAGTTATTGGCGAGGAACCCTTAGCAGTGGGTCCCATGGTTGAAATTCCATGAGGTGAGCTAACCCCATGTCCCAAATCATTAACACGCGAGGAACCCACTGACGCTGACAGTCGGTACCAAAGTAAAAGCATAAAAAAAATCCGCGAAAGTGAAAATTAAGTTGAGGAACCCTTGCCATTTTTTATATAGTTGCAAGGAACCCACGGAGAATTCGGATCCTCTGTGCGAGGAGCCCCTATTTCAGTTAGTAACGAGGAACCCTTAGGGGTCCTCGGCCTAAACAACAATCTATCACCAACAGGCATGCTCACTTCCCCAGATTCATAATGGCAAAACCCATAGCCACCCTTAAAGGGACCGAGAGACCCCTGAAAGTCATAATGGCGGTCGAGGAACCCGTCATTGGCAAAACTATAACCTAGGGATCCCTTAAAAAATTAAGGCAATGAATGTGGTACCCCCGAGTTCAAACCTTCAGACAAATAACTCTACAGCAGTGTGTCTGGTAGAGGAACCCCTCGAGTTCAGAGGATCGAATGAGACGCCCCCTAAGTTTAGAACAGCAGACGTGGAACCTTGTCTATGACAGAAAGCGACGAGGAATCCTTAAAAGTACTCGCCCCAAAATTCAACCCGTTGTCAGCAGACATCCTTACCACTACGGTTGAAGAAGTAACATGCCTAACTCTTGCCAAGTTTCATTTTCTTAAAAGATTAAATGACTTGGTCTAAGTGCAGAAAAGTTTAAAAAAAAATTATATAAGCACACTCTTTGTAAGAAATGCAAAGAGTGACTGCAATGAAGAAAAGGAACACTAGTTATTTTTGTTGGCACCTGAAATTTTGTGCACGACTCATTTACCTATATTGTGCGGTGGGTACACCAGATTTATGTTGTTGTTGTTTTCTTCTTAAAAGAAGGGTAGAACCTCTACTAGATTAGAAGAGGACCCGTGATATAAGGAACTTTCCTCATTATACTTGGGGGTATATCCAACCCAAAAGTAAAAGTATAGTGAGTAAAGCCCCTGCATATACGACAGGACCAGCAGGGGGTTATCCTCCTAGTAATAATATAAAAAAAAATTCAGTACATTTTCTATTTATTATTCAATACAGATTTATAGCCTAGAGAACAAGTCCTAACCTCTGTTCTCAAGGAAAATTTACTTGATAATTTTTCCGAAAATAGGGAGAAGCGGGTCTACCCCCCTCTCTAAACTTGTTATTTTTATAAGACAAACAGGTTCCTAAGGAAAGTTTGGAAAAAGGACCCTGTAGACCAAGGGAAATTTTCAGTATAAAGAAATGATTATTTCTTTACTTATGATATATATGAAATTTTATTCAAAGTTTGTGGAAAGGAGAAAGGCCAACCCCATCTCCAAGTTACTCCCTAAGAAATGAATGTGCATAAAAAAATACCCCACAGTCACATGGGGTGGCTCTAAAAATATATATACCCCAAAGTTACAAGAAGTTGCACTAAAAAGTACTGCATAGTCACAGGGGGTTGCGCTAAAAAAATATAACTTGCTCAGCTATATGCAAGCGCCCCGCAATTAGAGGGGAAGCTTCAAAATTTAACTTGAGCAGCTATGTGCAAGCACCCCACAGTTATTGGGGAATTTTCAAAAATATAACTTGCTCAGTTATATGCAAGTACCCTGCAGTTAGAGGGGCAGATTCCAAATTTGAACTTGCTCAGTTATATGCAAGTACCCCGCAGTTAGAGGGGCCTCTTCAGAATATTAACTTGCTCAGTTATATGAAAGAACCCTGCAGTTAGAGGGGTAACTTTAAAATGATAACTTTCTCAGATCATAGGCAAAGTACCTCACAAACTACGGGGAAATTCCATCTTGAAGTTCTCACAAAAAATAGAGAAACTCACAGTTTTGAGAAAGGGTTAAGTATAAGTATATGTGCGACAATTTCACACCTAAGGCTCCAAGCTCCAAGGGAAATGGATCTCTCATCATATTGAACAACTGCCAAATATAAATATAAGGTACGACAGTTTAGTATCTAGGGCACCAAGGGTACCGGAGCGCTCACAGTATTGAGCAATTACCAAGTATAAATATAAGGTATAACAGTTTAGTACCTCGTGTTCCAAGGGCAACAGAGCGCTCATCATATTGAGCAACTGCCAAATATAAATATAAGGTATGACAGTTTAGTACCTAAGGCTACAAGGGCACGAAAATGCTCACAGTATTGAGCAAATTTCCAAGTATAAATATAAGGTATAATTGTTTAGTACCTAAGGCTCCAAGGGCACCGGAGCGCTCACTGTCTTGAGCAAGTGCCAAGCATAAACATAAGGGGCTTCAGATGAGCACCTAAGGCTCCAAGGGAATCGGAGCACTCACAGTCTTGAGCAAGTGCCAAGTATAAATATAAGGTGTGCCAGTTGAACACCTAAGGCTCCAAGGGCAACGGAGCGCTCACAATATTGAGCAACTGCCAAGTATAAGTATCTGTGCGTCAGTTTAGCACCTAAGGCTCCAAGGGAACCGGAGCGCTCATAATCTTGAGCAAAGGCCAAGTACAAACATAAGGTACAACTGTTTAGTACCTAAGGATCTAAGGGCACCGGAGCGCTCACAGTCTTGAGCAAGTGCCAAGTATAAACATAAGGTGCTCCAGAGGAGCACCTAAAGCTCCAAGGGCACCGGAGCGCTCACAGTCTTAAGCAAGTGCCAAGTATAAACATAAGGTGCGCCAGTTGAGATCCAAAGGATACAAGGGCATCGGAACGCTCACAGTCTTGAGCAAGTGCCAAGTATAAATGTAAGGTGTACCAGATGAGCACCTAAGGCTCCAAGGGCACCGGAGCGCTCACAGTCTTGAGCAAGTGCCAAGTATAAATATAAGGTGCACCAGTTGAGCACCTAAGGCTCCAAGGGCACCAGAGCGCTCACAGTCTTGAGCAACTGTCAAGTATAAATGTAAGGTGCGACAGTTTAGCACCTAAGGATCCAAGGGCACCAGAGCGCTCACGGTCTTGAGCAACTGCCAAGTATAAATAAATGGTACGGCAATTTCTTGCACAAGTCTCTCGACATTACAGGACACTTATGCACGAGGGGGATAATATTGAGAAGTCCTCAAGCAAGTGAATAAATAATAAAATATCTTGGAGTGTGGGGATCCACTTAGAATGACTCCACCTGCCCAAGATTGAAATTTTGATAGACAATAGCCAAGGGCGAGGGACTCGCCGCGAGCAACCCCTCCACCCAAGATGAAAGGCCACAGAAGAAGGCCAATGGCGAGGGGCTCACCACGAGTAACCCCTCCGCCTAAGAAAGAAGGCCACATAAGAAGGCTAAGGGAGAGGGGCTCACCGCGAGCAACCCCTCCGCCCAAGATGAAAGGACACATAAAAAGGCCAAGGGCGAGGGGCTCATCGCAAGTAATCCCTCCCCCCAAGATGAAAGGCCACATAAGAAGGCCAAGGGTGAGGGGCTCACCGCGAGTAAGCCCTCTGCCCATGATGAAAGTCCATAGAAGAAGGCCAAGGGAGAGGGGCTCACCACGAGTAACCCCTCCGCCTAAGATAGAAGGCCATTAAAGAAGATCAGGGTGAGGGTCCCACCGCTAGTAACCCCTCCGTCCAAGATAGAAGGCCAAAAAAGAAGGCGAAGGGCGAAGGGCGAGGGGCTCACCGCGAGAAACCCCTCCGCCCAAGATAAAAGGTCATAGAAGAAGGCCAAGGGTGAGGGGCTCACTGCGAGCAATCCCTCTGCCCAAGAAAGAAGGCCACAGAAGAGGACCAAGGGCAAGGGTCTCACCGCGAGTAACCCCTCCGCCCCAGATGAAAGGTCACAGAAGAAGGCCAAGGGTGAGGGGCTCACCGTGAGTAACCCCTCCCCCAAGATTAAAGACCACGGAAGAAGGCCAAGGGCGAGGGGACCACCGCGAGTAACCCCTTCGCCCAAGATAGAAGGCCATATAAGAAGGCCAAGGGTGAGGGGATCACCGCGAGCAATCCCTCTGCCCAAGAAAAAAGTCCACAGAAGAAGGCCAAGGGCAAGGGGCTCACCACGAGTAACTCCTCCACCCAAGATGAAAGGCCAGAGAAGAAGGCCAAGGGCGAGGGGCTTACCAAGAGTAATCCCTCCGCCTAAAATAGAAGGACAAAGAAGAAGGCCAAGGGCGAGGGGACCACCGCGAGTAACCCCTCCGCCCAAGATGAAAGGCCACAGAAGAAGGCCAAAGGGGAGGGTCTCAAAGCGAGTAACTCCTACGCCTAAGATAGAAGGCCACAGAAGAAGGCCAAGGGAGAGCGGCCCATCGCGAGTAACCTCTCCACCCAAGATAGAAGGCCACAAAAGAAGGCCAAGGGAGAGGGGCTCATCGTGAGTAATCCCTCTACCCAAGAAAAAAGGCCACAGAAGGAGGCCGAGGGATAGGGTCTCACCACGAGCAATCCCTCTACCTAAGATGGAAGGCCACAGAAGAAGGCCAAGGGTGAGGGGCTCACTTTGATCAACCCCTCTACCCAAGATATTAGTCCACAGAAAAAAGGCTAAGGGAGAGGGGCTCACCATGACCAACCCCTCTAAACAAAGTAGAAGGCCATATAAGAAGGCCAAGAATGAGGGGCTCACCATGAGTTACCCCTCCGCCCAAGTTTATACCCAGATAAGGAGGTCCACTATAAGTGTTCTCCTCTACAAAACTTGGGATGAAGTGATAGAATATTGAAAGACCCTAAGGGGAATGATGAAGGAACCTTAGGGTCCTTTAAAATAAAGAAACCGAATTTGTGGTGTATAAAGCCGTTTGGTCTACCCAACACAAAAGGCTTTACACGAGGGGCTAATGCAGAAGGGTGTTTCAAGATTCACCACTATATTTATGGGTCAGGATCCTTCAAAGACCCCCCTTTAGCTTACAAAAAATATGAGGTTGAGAAGGGCCACCGAAACGGTCACTGCAGAAGTACCATATTGGAAAAGGAATCCCCAGGGTCCCTGCAGAAGCCCAAGTTGTGAAGGGCCACCGAAAGGGTCACTGCAGAAGTACCATATTGG
The DNA here is from genome assembly GCA_949130495.1 of Sambucus nigra. Classification (NCBI taxonomy): domain Eukaryota; kingdom Viridiplantae; phylum Streptophyta; class Magnoliopsida; order Dipsacales; family Adoxaceae; genus Sambucus; species Sambucus nigra. The sequence goes on from CASBWL010000001.1 coordinate 700,642, forward strand.
AAAAGGAATCCCCAGGGTCCCTGCAGAAGCCTAAGTTGTGAAGGGCCACCGAAAGGGTCACTGTAGAAATGACATTCGAGAAGTGCCCCACAAGGGCCAGTATAGAAATGAAATTTGAGAAGTGCCCCACAAGGGCCACTATAAAAGTCCAATATTGAGAAGGGTCACTACAGAAATGACATTCAAGAAGTGCCACGCAAGGGCCACTGCAGAAATGACATTCGAGAAGTGCCCCGTAAGGGCCACTGCAAAAATGAAATTTGAGAAGGGCCCCGCAAGGGCCACTGCAGAAGTGCAAGAGTGAGAAGGGTGACGCGACTAAGATTTTGTCTCAAAAGTGCGTTTTACTCTAGGCTCAAGTGCAAGCCTGTCGCTCAAGTAGTAACCTGATAAGTCGGGATCGTATCCACAGGGATCGAGATTGTCGAATAGTAATCAGAAAAATTATTAAATCTTGAAATGATTTCTCAAAAGAAACAAAAAGATGATTAATGATTGGGAAAATTTCTAGTGAAATAAAACTTTACTTAAGAAAAACAAACTGAAAATTGCAAAAAGATTTAGATCTAACAAATGGGAGAAAATAGGGTAGGGTACAATCCCTCAATCCTTGACAAATTACCTTATAGAATACTAGAATTGTAAATTAAAATTATTGACTAGATCAGGTCTTTATAAATTCTAAGCATTACATATATGAGGGATCTAGCCCGCATCATATGAAATCAAAGATAGATATAAAGCGGTGAATGATAAATCATACTCGCAAAGCGTTCTTAAACATCTCAAGTACCTAGGGCAAGAGAGATTAAAAGATTAACAATGTTTGTATGAATTTCTTTCACGATTCAATCAATATTTTAATTTAACCTCTATTTTCTACATAAATAATTTGCCTTGGATTGAGTTCATGTACCCCAACCCTTGGGAATTTAGCTACTCATGATCTGATTAAAGAACAAATTCATACACAAAATTATGGATCTACAAGACATTGGAAATAATTTGCAAAGAATCAAACAATAGAATGAAATGAGTTTACTTGAATTCAGCAACAAGAAAGTAATTGGAAGCCCAAAATCCTTACAAACTAGGGTTCATGAAAGAAATTGAAAACTTCTGAATTACTCTCTCAAAAACTAACCCTAGAATTCCCTAGCTATTTTGTAACCAAGCCTCTCTTAGCAACTCACTAGCTAGCCCCTTCAAATGATGTAGGGCATGGGCTTATATAGCACAAAGAATCGAAATTGACAGCTCAATGTGCTTGTGGCACAAGTTTCATCATCCATCACGCCAAAAATATGCATAATTAATGTCAGGATTTCGCACGACCAGACCGGTCCGAATCTCCATCGGATCGGTCCGATATTCATCGGATTGGTTCTTTTATTTCTACCGGATCGGTCCGGTATTAGTCGGATTGGTCTGGATTTCATCTCCATCGGTTTGCTATCCATCTGGGGTCTACTGGACTTGGGTCATTTCGGATCGGTCCGGTTTCCACCGGATCGGTTCGATGTTCTTCCTTGTTGACTTTTCTCTATCCTCTTTGACTGGCCATAACTTTTGATCTAGAACTCCAATTTGGGTGTCGTTTCTTCCTATGCTCTTGTGAACTCATACTCTTCAACTTCACTTTTGGTGTCACCTTCGATTTTTGAGTGGAACTTTACTCTTTTGCCCTTTGACTTTTCTTCTGATTTCTTCTTTTCCTTTCTTGCATTCCATTCCTGAAAACTTCATCACAATTACACAAAAACGAGGGAATATTGTTAGAAACAGACACTAGAGTGATATGTACTAAAAATGATTCAATTACCTTGTTCGAGATATTAAAATCACTAAATTAAGGGGCTAAATTCAGAAGAATTTACGCTTGGTCAAATCCCCCTAACTTAGGACTTTGCACGTCCCGGGCAATGTAACTGAATCTAACCAAAATTCAACTCTTGAAAATTCTTTTATTGGGATAGAATACCTTTTTCGCGGGCAAGCGATTGCATTTAGCGTATGCAACAAGCCTTTAAACCCCTAGGTTACCCTAGTAGGACAAGTTTTGTCTCGTGAGGGTTTGCAGTGAATTTACCCACAAAATTCTTTATTGACTCAAATAAATATCAAAAAACTTAAAAATTGTACAATTTAAACTTTTCGAAAAATAATCACCATAAACTCATATTTAACTGTCTCAAACCATAGTGTGTGTGTGCAAAGCCAAAAATTAAACCTCAAATTTCCACCGATTAAGCATTACGTTACTTTTCAAAAATTCGTTTTGATTCAAATTCTTACGGATGCACTCACAAACGAATCACTCGGATTGTGGCTATTTTCTCTCGGTATGCATGATATAAAGAGTAAATATAATGGACACAAATTCACGCATACAAAATTGCAAAGAAGGAAATTTATGGTGAAAAGATCTCATCATCGGAATACAGTTATTAGGAAACGGGAACATCGCCTCTAATTCACACCATTTTAATCTCTTATTTTATCTTTTCATGTCTTAGCTCTCCACGCGGTAATTAATTTCGCCATTTGGACTCAGTAAGGACTTTTTGGGTTAAAAGGTGTAAAGGGTAAAATTGGGAATGGACGGGAATATTGGAATTGGAAAATTTTCTTACGATGTCCGTTTGTGCTTTTTCGGGCATTTGCTCATTTTTCTCTTTCTTTTTCTATTTTTATTTTTTTCTTCTTCTTTTTTTCTTGCTATTTTTTTTTTCTCTTGCCCCTTTTTATTACACAATTTGGGCTTAATTGATGAATTTTCTCAATTTTCACAATTCCGGGCTAATTGGGTTTTTCGGGTTATCAAACGAAAAGATAAATTTTATTTGGCTCAACTTGGGTTATCAAAAGGATAATTTTTTTACATCTTTTTATGGCCAATATTTTTGGGTAGCAAACGAGGGCCTACTTCATTGTCCGAATTGCTAATCACATTACCATATGCATCTCGAGATTAATTAAGTTTGGAGATATATTTAGCACGAATTTCGAGACAACATTTCACACATTTCCCATAACCGATCAAAACAAAGGATTGAGATCATCAACGACTTATTAAAATGTTGAAAAGAACTTTGAGTTAATCATAAACTCGGATTGATTTAAAAACTCATAAAAAAATTGAAAGGCTCGAAATCCCACCGGGTTGGACTAATCTCCACACTTATTCGTTAAGTCGTCAATTTTCGCACAATTTCCATCTTTGGTCAATTTTGGCTTAGTGCAATTGAGATTTAGCAATTTGAGACTTTAAATAGAATAAAGGTGATATTTTTGAAAATTTTAAATTCCAATTTTTTTTATTTTGAAGAAAAATATTTTTCGCTTTTTTTTTATATATATATATATATATATATATATGCGAAATTTTATGAATACGCACCTGTCATCCCCCCTAACTTAGTGATTTGCATTGTCCGCAATCAAATGGACGAGAGAGATAAAGAAGACAACAATATGAGTGCGATAAATAAAACAAGCAAATATCATATTAAAACTGTATAGTACAAACAAACTATAGAAACAGCTGTGTAAGCAAAAAGAAAAAAACAAACATAGGTAGCAAAATCCTAAAGGGGAGAGGGGCATCCTAAGGGGCGGGTGGGGGATGGGAAGGACTGGGAGCAGCAGGATCATAAGGATTGTAATAATAAGGAGGAAGAGGGGCCTCGGGTCCCAACTGAAGACGGTACAAGTCGGCCTGCATACGCAGGACCAAACTCATGTCCCTCTCGTAGGAGGACACATACTCGTCAAAACGCGTTTCAAGGGAGAGAACGCGCTCAGTCAATCCCGTACCAACCGAAACATAATCCGGATCAGCAGTCTCATCATATTCCTCCTCCTCACCTTCCTCCATCTCAACGTCCTCATCAGCGACGTCCTCCTCCTCATCGGACTCCTCATCACTCGAATCGCCACCGCGCCTTGCACGGACGAGCTGAATTTGCCTTTCACTACGAGTGTGGGATTCTTGCCCTAATGGCATGGGCAAGTTGATAAGATCTTGAGGTGGTGCTATCCCGGCATCCCGAAGCATGGAGGTAATGAGACGACCATAAGGAAGAGGGGCGCGACCCTTTTTGTCATAGGCCACAAAAAGGATATCGGTGTAAAATGTCCGGGCTAAGTTGATCACTGTCGCAGGGTCGAACAAATGATACATCATAGTAGCTTGGCGCGGCCTCATCGCTGAATCATTGGAGGTTTGCAAAATATTGGCACAAACGATATGAAAAATGAATCGTGCCTTGTCGGATACGCGACCGACGGGAAATGTCTCGGTATTCCAAACCGCACCGGGCTTGATCCTTGAGATACAAACTTCTTTGGTGAGAACGGGATCGGGACCCGGATAGTCAAACTGGGCCGGAGTGATCACACCATAAGACTCTAGCTTCCGTGCCACAAGGTCAAGTGAGAATGGATTAGGGATGGAATCCACAAAGGCTTGGGATTCAAATTCAGCGGTACGGACAAGAGATCCGTAGAACTGACGCACTTCATTCTCCCAAACTGCCTCATAAGGTTCGTTGAAGAAACGGCACCAGCCCCGTGACAGGAAAAGGGCTGTGACGGAATTGGGCATTTTGTCCCACAACACTTGACGTTCGATATGAATTTTTCGGGTAGGGCTGAAAAACCTACGGCACCAATTTTCTTCGCGGCGTGAACGGTAGTCTCCATTTCCGTCGAGAAGGACTTCAATGGAGGTATATTTCTGGGGAGCAGCCATGGATATGGAGGATGGAAACATGAATAGAGATAGAAGAGAGAAGATAGGGGTATGGGTGTATTTATAGTAGGGGAGTGTGAAATTGGAGGGAATGAAAGGGTGGGAAATGGGGGAACGAATTTTTGAAGAAAGGAATGGATTGTGTGAAGTGAAAAGGTGTGGATTGAAGAGGTGGATTGAAAAGGTGTGACCCTTGGGAACTAAAATTCTGCAGAGCACCGGACCGATCCGGTTTTGGGACCGGACCGATCCGCCTGACCGAATCGGTTCTTTTAATTCACCCGGACCGATCCGCCTGACCGGATCGGTTCTTTTAGTATCGGACCGGACCGATTCGGTCTGCTAATTTTTCTGAATTCTTCCTCTCTCTTCTTTTCTCCAAAATTTCTCCTATTCTCCCTTCCAAACATGAGTTTTCAACCGTTCACACTTCATACTATCCTCAATGCTCATCGAAAATGAAACACCCCTCACCCGTCGGATTCTCAACCCCGGGACTGACTCAATCTTACGACTCCTAATTCCTAAGACTCATATGTACAACAATCACCCCATACATGTCAGGGGTGCGGCGACCTTACCTCTCTTTGTCCAGTCATTCCCCATAAATGGGGTCCGACAGCCAGATTGTGTCGGCTTCTTTGACAATTGCTTCCAAATAGGGCTTGAGACGATGCCCATTAACTTTAAATGTGTTTCCCCCTTTCTCATCTATGAGTTCAACAGCTCCATGGGAAAATACCTCTTTCACAATGAATGGACCTGACCATCTTGACCGTAATTTTTCGGGAAAAAAGTGCAACCTCGAGTTGTAGAGAAGTACTTTTTATCCCGAATGAAACTCTTTCTTACGAATGATTCCGACATGAGCTCGTTTCATTCGATCCTTGGATATTTTAGCACTTTCATACGCATCATTGCGTATTTCTTCCAACGCATTCAACTGAAGTTTCCTTGTTTCACCGGCTTTATCCATATTAAAGTTCACCCTTTTGATAGCCCAATACGCTTTGTGTTCGATCTCAACCGGAAGATGAAAAGGTTTGCCATACACAAATCGAAATGGGGACATCCCAAGGGGATTCTTATATGCGGTTCTATAAGCCCAGAGCGCATCATTCAATCTGAGAGACCAATCTTTCCTATTAGGATCGACTGTCTTTTCCAAGATATTTTTGATTTCCCGATTAGCGAGCTCGGCTTGGCCATTGGATTTAGGGTGATAAGTTGTTCCAACTTTATGGACAATGCCATACTTCCGCATTAGTTTCTCCATAGGCCTATTGTAAAAATGAGTTCCATTATCACTGATTATGGCCTTAGGCATACCAAAACGAGAAAGTATATTTTCTTGAATGAATTTTATCACCACTTTACTGTCATTCGTCCTTGTAGCTATCGCCTCTACCCATTTGGAGACGTAATCTACAGCAACGAGGATGTATAGAAAACCAAAAGAAGGTGGAAATGGGCCCATGAAATCAATACCCCAACAATCAAACAACTCCAATACTAGAATTGGGGTTAATGGCATCATGTCACGGCGAGTAATAGCTCCCATTCTTTGGCATCTATCGCATGATTTACAAAAAGAATTCACATCCCGGAAGATTGTGGGCCAATAAAGACCACTTTGAAGGATTTTCGCAGCAGTTTTATTCTTAGAAAAATGACCTCCACATGCTTCCGAATGACAGAATCGAATTACCCCTTGGATTTCTTCATCGGGTACACATCTCCGGATGATTTGATCAGCACAATACTTAAACAAATATGGATCATCATAAAAGAACATGCGTGACCATGTAATGAACTTTCTTCTCTCTTGCGGAGTCCAATTAGATGGAACAACTCCAGTGACAAGGTAATTGACTAAATCCGCAAACCAAGGGAGAGAAGAAGTAGCAAATAAATTTTCATCCGGAAAATACTCGTCTATGGGAATGGGATCAATAGGCACGTCGGATGAAAGGCGCGACAAATGGTCAGCGACGACGTTTTCTACTCCTTTATTATCTTGAATCGAGAGATTAAACTCTTGTAAGAGTAGGATCCACCTGATTAGACGGGGTTTGGCATCTTTCTTGCTCAAGAGATATTTAAGTGCCTAATGATCAGTGAAGCAAATGATAGGCGACCCAACAATGTAAGAGCGAAATTTGTCGAGAGCAAAAACGACTGCTAGTAACTCTTTCTCTGTAGTAGAGTAATTAAGCTGAGGGCCAGATAATGTTCTGCTAGCATAGTAAATAACATGAGCTTTCTTTTCTTTCCTCTGTCCAAGAACAGCCCCAATCGCGTAATCACTTGCATCACACATAAGCTCAAAGGGTAGTGACCAATCAGGAGCTTGCATGATAGGTGCGGAAATAAGCATACTTTTAAGTTTATCAAAAGCTTCTTGACATGCTTTATTCCACTCAAATGGAGTGTCTTTCATAAGACGATTACTCAAAGGTCTAGCGATGGCGCTAAAATCTTTGATAAACCTCATATAAAATCCAGCATGGCCTAGAAAGGACCTCACATCTTTAAGTGATTTTAGCGGGGGTAACTCAGCTATTACGTCAATTTTTGCTCGATCAAGTTCAATTCCTCTAGATGAGACTATGTGACCTAAAACTACGCCCTCGGTAACCATAAAATGGCATTTTTCCCAATTGAGGACTAAGTCTTTTTCCACACATCGGAATAGAACTCTTTCAAGATTAGCTAAACATTGGTCAAAAGATGGACCGAAAACGCTGAAATCGTCCATGAACACCTCAAGACCTTTTTCAATCATGTCGCTAAAGAGACTTAACATGCACCTTTGAAAAGTTGCTGGCGCATTACATAACCCAAATGGCATACGTTTATAGGCAAACGTACCAAACGGACATGTAAAAGTCGTATTTTCTTGATCAAGTACATCCACTTCAATCTGATTATATCCGGAATACCCATCTAGGAAACAATAGTAAGGATGGCCCGCCACTCGTTCAATCACTTGATTGATGAACGGTAAGGGAAAATGATCTTTTCGAGTTCCGGCATTGAGCTTTCGGTAGTCAATGCAACCACGCCACCCGGTGGTGGTGCGTTGAGGTATTAATTCTCCCTTAGCATTTTCAACCACGGTCATTCCTGATTTTTTTGGAACGACTTGAATTGGGCTCACCCATTTACTATCCAAAATGGGATAGATAATCCCAGCATCTAACAATTTGATGATTTCCGCTCTTACTACATCTTTCATGGTTGGGTTTAATCGCCTTTGCATCTCACGCGAGGGCTTCACTTCTTCCTCAAGATGGATTTTATGGGTACAAATCAACGGACTTATACCTTTCAAATCTGCTATAGTCCAACCAAAAGCACTTCTATGCTTTCGCAACACATCCAACAACATACCCTCTTGCCCTTTTTCTAGACGGGAAGACACAACAACAGGAAATGTATCATTATCTCCTAGAAAGGCATATTTGACATGGGAGGGTAATTTCTTCAACTCAAGACTAGGAAATCTATTTTCAGAGGGAACCATGGTTGTCTCCCTCGGTGGCAATTCTTCATACGTAGAAATCCAGTCAACACCTCTTAAACTCTCAAAACTCTCTTCCTCATGTAACCAAGTTTTCAACTCCTCCACCTCACATTCAAACTCAGTATAAGAACTCTTGTTCTCACCACTTTGCACTAAACACACTTCCAATGCATCTCCTCCTATAATTTTCTCAATGTTCTCATCCACCACTTCTTCAAGAAGATCAACCTCAAGAATCTCATCCTCATCACCCATTTGGTTAGCGACATTGAAAATATTGGTCTCGAGAGTCATGTTTCCAAAAGTGAGTTGCATTTGGCCATTCCGTGTATTGATCAAAGCATTAGCAGTAGCTAAGAATGGACGGCCCAAGATTATTGGAACATGATTTCTCGTATGGGGAAGAGGCTCAGTGTCCCAAATGACAAAATCAACAGAAAAGTAGAACGTGTCCACTTGAACTATCACGTCTTCTACAACCCCACGAGGCACTTTCACTATTCTATCCGCTAACTGTAGAGTGATTCGGGTAGGTTTTAAATCACCTAAATCAAGCTGCTTATAGATGGAGTATGGAAGGATGTTTACACTCGCACCTAAATCAAGCAATGCTTTTTCCACTCTTTTTTCTCCTATGATGCACGAAATTGTAGGTGCACCGGGATCCTTGAATTTTGGTGGAAGATCATTGAGAAGGACCGAGCTCACATTTTGTGCCAAGAAAACATTCTGCTTCACCTTAAGCCGTCGTTTGACAGTCAAAAGATCTTTGATAACCTTAGCATATACTGGAATTTGTTGAATAGCATCAAGAAACGGCAAGTTCAATTTTACTTGCTTCAACACATCCAACACCTCGGTACGCGAAACCCCTTTTTTGGGTGGCTCTAAGCGTTGAGGAAATGGAGCAGCAGTAGGCAACTTGACTACAATTTCAGGTTCAACTTCCTCTTCTTTCAATTCCTTGTCTAAGGGAGGTTCTGCAGACTCGGAAGTTTCAGATTCTTTAGAAATTTTGGGTTCAACTCCATCATCGTTCACCTTTGGAAGCTTTGGTGATAGATCAATCATGCGGCCACTACGAAGAGTAGTAACAGCTTGAGATTGTTCTTGCAAATCTGATGATGTGGATCCAACCGTGGATTGACCTTGAAGAGGAGGTCTTTGGCCTTGGGCTGGAAGTCTACCCTTCTCTTGAATATTCACTGCAGACTGCAACCTAGAGATGTTAGTATGCATTTCAGCGAACATTCGATCATATTTAGCATTGCTCTCTTTTTGAGATTGGATGATTTGATTGATATTATCTTCAAGAGATCTCCTAGGTGGAGCTACATAACGACCAGGGGGTGGTACCTGCATAGGATTTGGCATTGGAGGAGCCACTTGCTGAAATTGAGGAGGTGGTGGTAGAGTCATGTGTGGGTTAGGAACCATCCCACCTTGGGGTTGTCCATAATTGAACCCAGGATTCCTCCACGGTTGATTATATGCATTCCCTTGCAGTGCATTATAATTTCCTCAAAAACCCTCTATTGCCTCAACCTGTTCAGTGTACATTGCCTTGCATGCAGGAATGGTAGGACATCCTTTGGTAAAATGACCCGCATTACAAATGGCACACACTTTCTCATTTCCGGCTTGTACGGGTCCAGACACATCTCTCAATCGTACTACAAGCATATCTCTGAAATTTTTCTCCAATTGGTCAAATTTTCGATCCAACAAAGTGTCCTTGTCCAAGTGATAAATACCGGACGCAACAGGCAAGTTGGACACTTGTCGACTTCGATTCTGACTATTGGGATCAAAAGTATCCCATGCTTGGGTAGTCTCTGCTACATATTTCAAATGAGCCTCAGCATCGCTCGAATTTAACTCCCAAAAAGGTCTTTCACACATGGTTGGAACAAGTTGTTTAGACGCTAAAGTAAGGCCATGATGAAAAAATGAAATCAGATGATGCTTTTCAAAACCATGATGTGGGCATGCACTAACTAACTCCTGAAATCTCTCCAAACATTTATCAAAGGCCTCATTCTCATTTTGACGAAAAGCTTGAATCTGGGCTTTAATAGAATTGGTTTTGTGTTGTGGAAAAATTTTTTATATAAACTTGGATTGCATATCTCTCCAGGATAACACCGAATTTGGGGGTAGGGACCATAACCAAGTTTTAGCTTTATCCTTTAAGGAAAAAGGGAAGAGCTTCAACCGGATTACATCTTGTGGACAAGCTTGGTCACCAAATGTCTCACATGTATCTTCGAATTCCCGAATATGGAGATATGCTTTTTCAGAGTCCATCCCATGAAATGTAGGAAGAATTTGGATCATACCATTCCGAAAGTGGAACTGACCGGCATTATACGGGAGTAAAATGCAACCAGGGGTAACAGTTCGCTCCGAAAATAAAAAATCTTTCATGGGAAGATATGGTATCTCATCCTCTCCAGCACCAACACCGACACTACCATGATCCGACATATCGCTACCGAAAGGTTCAGAATTCTCACTCCGGGTTTGACTCAATGAACGACTTGTGATGGAATTATTAGGCCAAGGAAGCGGAACCCAAAAAGGCAGAGACTCAGAATTTTCAGAACTTGCTTCGGCAATAGGATTTTCGTGAACTTGGGTGGGAGATGAATTCTGCATATAAGCACACAAAGGATGAGAATTTTTTTTTTTTTTTTTTTTCGAAATCACTTGTAGATAAAAATAACTTTTTTGAAAATTTAACAATTTCGGATCCCCGGCAGCGACGCCAAAAACTTGACGCGACTAAGATTTTGTCTCAAAAGTGCATTTTACTCTAGGCTCAAGTGCAAGCCTGTCGCTCAAGTAGTAACCCGATAAGTCGGGATCGTATCCACAGGGATCGAGATTGTCGAATAGTAATCAGAAAAATTATTAAATCTTGAAATGATTTCTCAAAAGAAACAAAAAGATGATTAATGATTGGGAAAATTTCTAGTGAAATAAAACTTTACTTAAGAAAAACAAACTGAAAATTGCAAAAAGATTTAGATCTAACAAATGGGAGAAAATAGGGTAGGGTACAATCCCTCAATCCTTGACAAATTACCTTATAGAATACTAGAATTGTAAATTAAAATTATTGACTAGATCCGGTCTTTATAAATTCTAAGCATTACATATATGAGGGATCTAGCCCGCATCATATGAAATCAAAGATAGATATAAAGCGGTGAATGATAAATCATACTCGCAAAGCGTTCTTAAACATCTCAAGTACCTAGGGCAAGAGAGATTAAAAGATTAACAATGTTTGTATGAATTTCTTTCACGATTCAATCAATATTTTAATTTAACCTCTATTTTCTACATAAATAATTTGCCTTGGATTGAGTTCATGTACCCCAACCCTTGGGAATTTAGCTACTCATGATTTGATTAAAGAACAAATTCATACACAAAATTATGGATCTACAAGACATTGGAAATAATTTGCAAAGAATCAAACAATAGAATGAAATGAGTTTACTTGAATTCAGCAACAAGAAAGTAATTGGAAGCCGGAAATCCTTACAAACTAGGGTTCATGAAAGAAATTGAAAACTTCTGAATTACTCTCTCAAAAACTAACCCTAGAATTCCCTAGCTATTTTGTAACCTAGCCTCTCTTAGAAACTCACTAGCTAGCCCCTTCAAATGATGTAGGGCATGGGCTTATATAGCACAAAGAATCGAAATTGACAGCTCAATGTGCTTGTGGCACAAGTTTCATCATCCAGCACGCCAAAAATCTGCATAATTAATGCCAGGATTTCGCACGACCGGACCGGTCCTGATCTCCATCGGATCGGTCCGATATTCATCTGATCGGTTCTTTTATTTCTACCGAATCGGTCCGGTATTAGTCGTATTGGTCCGGATTTCATCTCCATCGGTTTGCTATCCATCCGGGGTCTACTGGACTTGGGTCATTTCGAATCGGTCCGGTTTCCACCGGATCGGTCCGATGTTCTTCCTTGTTGACTTTTCTCTATCCTCTTTGACTGGCCATAACTTTTGATCTAGAACTCCAATTTGGGTGACGTTTCTTCCTATGCCCTTGTGAACTCATACTCTTCAACTTCACTTTTGGTGTCGCCTTTGATTTTTGAGTGGAAGTTTACTCTTTTGCCCTTTGACTTTTCTTCTGATTTCTTCTTTTCCTTTCTTGCATTCCATTCCTGAAAACTTCATCACAATTACACAAAAACTAGGGAATATTGTTAGAAACAGACACTAGAGTGATATGGACTAAAAATGATTCAATTACCTTGTTCGAGATATTAAAATCACTAAATTAAGGGGCTAAATTCAGAAGAATTTACGCTTGGTCAAAGGGTCACTGCAGAAATGACATTCGAGAAGTGCTACCCAACGGCCACTGCAGAAATTACATTTGAGAAGTTCCTCGCAAGGGCCACTGCAGAAGTACAAGATTGAGAAGGGTCACTGCAGAAATGACATTCGAGAAGTGCCCCACATGGGCAACTGCAGAAGTCCAGGATTGAGAAGAGCCACCGCAAGGGGCACTGCAGAAATGACATTCAAGAAGTGCCCCGCAAGGGCCACTGCAGAAATGACATTCGAGAAGTTCCCCGCAAGGGCCACTGCAGAAGGCCAAGTTGAGAAGGGCCACTGCAGAAATGACATTTGAGAAGTGCCCCGTAAGGGCCACTGCAGAAGTCCAAGTTGAGAAGGGCCACCGCAAGGGTCACTACGAAAATGACATTTGAAGAAGTGCCCCACAAGGGCCATTGCAGAAGTCCAAGATTTAGAAGGGTCACCACAGAAATGATATTTGATAAGGAATCCCCCAAGGCTTCTTCAATAACAAAAATGATGTTTGAGAAGGAACCTCCCATTAGGGTTCCACAATAGCAGAAACTTACATGGGAGGAGGGACCCGCAAGGTCCTTCCCCATACAGCTCCCAAAAAACCAAGTTAGGATGATGGCGTGTCTACCATAAGCAACCCCTCATCATGAAAAAAAACAAAAGTACTAAACACTTATTTTCTTGTCCAGGTTTCCTAGTTGAGGAAGCAGGGCTCAAGTAGGCCAGTTGGGTTCTCTTGGGAGTTTTGGCTTGGCGGCTGAGGGACGAGGTATGTTGAGCAAACTCAACCACTTAGCACAATGGTATTGAGAGAATACTAGTAGGAAGACCCAGAAGACCCTCAAGACTACACACACCTCACACTTAGTCACAAGTGAAGTGAGTAGCCAAAGCGCTGGCCGCTCGCAAGAAAATAACTGTTCATAAAATGATTTTAAAGGAGTGCGTCCTCTAGGCCCCTCTCAAGAAAAATGATTTTAGAAGGGTCCCTCAAGACCCCCCTCAATCTTACAAATATTTTAGAGGAGGTGGTCCTCGAGACCCCCCTCAAGTTTACAAAGTTATTACCAAAAGTTACCGTTTCAAAAGATATTTAGCAAATTAGATATTTTGTCTCCATTAGAAGACATATTTGCTTTTTTTTATTTTGGTTGGCACCAAGTGGCACCTGCCAGAGGGGACAGACAGAGCTGCCTGTAGGTAGGGACAAATACTACACTGCAGATTTTGTCCCTCACCAACCCTCTAAGTTTTGGCGCCAAAAGTGCCAACCTAGCCCCAGTGCCCAAGTATAAATAGGACCCCTGGGCAAGGTCATCAAAAAGAAAAAACTCAATAGCAAAGTCACTCTGTCAAAATCCCACCAGAACCTCTCCAGTATTCTCTCCCTTCTCTCTCTCTAGTGCTAAGTGCCTTATTCTTTCACTCCCCACTGATAACCATCACTCTCTGGAGCTCCTCTTGAGAAAATTATTATTATTATTGGGGAAGTTCGTCTTCTTTCAGGGAGGGAGTTCCAGCTTGAGCTGCATTTTTACCAAAAGTATAAGGTCTCATTAGAAGCTTCTCTAGAAGTTCTTGAGAACCTTGCAGACAGCGTCCAATGGAGTGGGTCACGCCTCACCCTTTCCAGTTATTCACAGACCCCAGTCTCACTAACCTCCTAGAGGTAGTATTCTTAATAAGTAGATGATGTTATATGTGTTGTGTACTGAGGGCATAATGGATCTCAATGATCAAAATTGTCAATGAGCAGTGTATCGGGGGGGGGGTCCTTATTTTAATTTCGCTTTGCGAGACGTCCCACGCACGAAATGTAGCGAATGTTGGGAGTGGGGAGAAGTTTAGTCCTTAGTACTCGAATTTACGTGTTATAGCAAAACAATTCTTTATAAGAATATAAAGATGATGCGTGACTATGATGATGATAATAACTTGTTTAAGTTAATAATTAGAAACTGATGAATTCGATTAATATATCAATGTATAAGCTCGGGCGTAAACTTAGGATATGTTAGAATAAGAAGATAAAGTTTATATTTTAGATAGTGGGTTACGCGGGTGTAGATTATGCATAGATTAAGATTGAATTTTCCCTAAAATGTGTCGGGTACCTCAATTGAGGCTCATGTGCATACAGTTAGGTGCACACTTTAGTTGAGGGGTGAGTTTGAGTTCCACGACAGCGCGACTCCACCTTAATTATGAAATTGTGCCTTTATAGTTATTATGCATTTTAATGCACCTGCTAAAAATTTTTCATACCTGGGTCTCTGACCCGTTTATATTATCTCTTGCTATAGATATATTGTAATATATTATAGGTGTCCCACTGCAAGGACACGAGTGATGCTTTTTTATCCAGTGTCCTTGGAGCGGTAGCAAATGCGAGCTGTTGCGGGATTTTTGCTATACTCGTTTCCTATCTTTTGTAAATCTAGTTAAGGATTCAGTTTTTATATCGTCTTTATACCCAAGGGTTATATATGTAGAACTTTTATATTTCTCTCCTCAGGATGTTGTATTGTCTATGACTGATAGCATATTCGGGTATTTCCTTTTGTTGTACTTATTATGTTTTATATGAGTACATCCTTTTATTGTAGTACGTTTGTATACATTGTCAGTTTTAGTAGTTACTAAGTTGTTGGTATGTTGATTCATTGTATGATTATAAATTTTTTTTGACATCCGCTTACTATAGTATTGAGTAATTAACTATGTTTTTTTAGTATCGACAGTAGATGCTGAGAATGATCCACTTGAGATTCCTGATTTATTTTTGTATAGGGCTTTCCACCCGTTATTATTTTAAGCGGCGTGTCAGACACAGGTGTCACCATCACCTCGTTCTCCACCACCTGTCAGACTACTCAATCCCCCAGATACCAGTAGTAGTCAAACTCGTGCGCTAGCAACCGACATAGTTACACATTCCCCGCGATCACCTTCATGTCCTGGATGGACGTCCCCTAGGGATAAAAGGTCACCTGTAAGATCCCTGACGGAAAATCAATATCTGAAAAAGGTCATTGAAGAAAAATGGTCTTAAGAGGAAAGAAGAATTTACCCGACCGCTCGTCAGGCCATTCAAGACCTGACGCACCACCGCCAATAAAGGGACTGCATCGACTGCCGGTTGGACTTCCGCCACCGGTACATATAGCAGAAGTCCACTATCGACTCATCGTTCAAACCTATCAAATGGCATTAAGCCCAATCACCTCGTAGAACCACGTCTACAAAAGGACAAGGGTCATCAACTAGAAGAAAATAATCAAGGAATTAAAAAAAGAAATAAAATACATAAAGGAAAATGCAAAAAAGGAAATATACCTCTAAAGGATACGTGGCACCAGTAAAGGTCTACCGACAGCACTCGTTGAATGCATCCAAAGAAAAATAAAGGGTCGCCAAAGTAAGGTTCCCCAGTCAAAGAGAGTGATATATGAAAATACCCTCAAATAAGGCAAAAAACATAAGTGGATGACGTCACCACCAGAAACACTCCCAACAATGGAAGAATAAATAAACAGGCCATCCGCCACACCTGCAACCCGTCAGTATCATCGATCTTTCGACTCAACAAAATTGATCGGAATTATCCCTTCACCTGCCCGAAGTAGTGCAGAAGACCATGCCACTGCCGTTTGGCACCCCTACACCCTGCTGGTCGACACCTCCCTAAAATTCTGTACAAAAAATCCAAGCAAATCCTAAAAATCCCTCAGAAAATTCCTAAAATTATTAAATGAATTTTAGAACATTTTTTTCACCAAGAAAAACATTTTTCAAGCTCTAAAATCCCTAACCAAATTAATACCACATTTTCTCCCCCAACGTAGACCCCATACTTCCCTAATGGAATCCCAGAATTATTTCCCCAGCGAAATTCTCAAATCCAACTTCCCCGATGGAACTTTAAGCCAATCGGATATCTCTCCAGCAACGTCTACAAGGGACACATTAAAAATCAAAAACTCCACCAGCATGGCTACATCCAATCCTCAAATTAGTATCCTTTCCTAACAGGAATCTCCAAAATTTCCTAGAAAACTAGACCCCACCCTACAAACTAAAGGTCTTCAGGATTGAGCGCGACCCTCAGAATTGGTCGCTCCCTACTTAAGGTCCTCATAATTGACATTGACCTATAGAATTGGTCACCCCCTACTTAATCCCTCAGAATTGGCTTCGACCCTTATAAATGTATTTCTTCTACTTAAGCCCTCAGAATTGGCTTCGACCCTAAGAATTCGTCACTTCTACTTAAGCCCCCTCAGAATTGACTTCGACTCTAAGAATTGGTCGCTTATACTTAAGCCCTTATAATTGGCTTCGACCCTCAGAATTGGTGACCTCAACTTAAAGCCCTCAAAATTGGCTCTGACCCTCAAAATTGGTCGCTTCTACTTAAGCCCTCAGAATTGGTCGCTTCTACTTAAGCCTTCAGAATTGGCTTCGACCCTCAGAATTGGTCACTTCTACTTAAGGTACTCATAATTGATTTCAACCCTCATAATTGGCCGCTCCCACTTAAGGACCTCAAAATTGAACTCGATCCTCAAAATTGGTCGCTTGTATTTAAGGTCCTCATAATTGACCTCGACCCTTCGAATTGGTCGCTCCCATCAAGGTCCTCAGAATTAACCTCCACCCTTAGAATTTCTATCCCCAGCATTGCCTTAGGTCCTTGGAATCGACCTCGACCCTCTGAATCGGTCATCCTCATCCCTTAGGTCCGTAGAATCGACTACTTTACCGGAACATCATGTGGTGTCTATTCGATGTCTTTCACTTCTCCCAAGCCCACCCATCGTGGGGCTTTATAGATACGACATTATAGGACCCCCTAAATATCTCCTTAGGTCCTTTGCAGCTCCCCATTTCGCTATAAACCCTAGGTTATACTTCGAGTATCGATCTAGAGGCCATCAGGTGATCCTGGGCCCCATTTAACTCTGGCCAACTCTATTGTCAGAGCAAAAGCTCAATGAATCTTCAAAGGGATCTGAATCATCTTTCCAACTATCTACCCGGTGTGCGAATTGACATAACGATTGGGACGAACGGACCATTTTACTACTGAAAATCGTTCTAGAGGCCATCGGGGGCTCCTGGGCCTTTTGACCCAAATAAACTTCATCATGAGAGTGAAAAATCTTTGGATATTTGAAGGTCACTAAAACCCCTTTCCAACGGTCTACCCCATGCACAAAATGGCATAATTGTTCGGACAAATGATCCGTTTTCCCCAAAAATTGATTAGGAGGCCACCGGGGGATCTCGAGCTCCATTTGACCAAGGTCAAATATTAAACTTGAATGAGACTAAATGAATCTTAAAAGGGAAATGAATACCCTTTCCAACAATTTTCCATGTGCGTAAATTAGCCTTATGGTACGGACGAATGATCTGTTTTACTCCAAAAGGTTAGCAAGTGATCTTAGGCCCTGGTTGACTAAAGTCAACTCTCCAAATCGAGTGATTCTCTTTGGAATGTCATAGTACCTCGTGTAACCTTTCCAACAATCTTCCCTATTCATGATTTTGACTTACGGTTTGGACGAACGATCCATTATCGTTTGACGATCTCCCCTCCAAAAGACCGATGAGTGCTTCCGAGCCCTGTTTGACCCAATGTTAACACCTGAAATTGGGAGCGGCCCAAAGGATTCTTAAAGTTCTCTCAATTACCTTTTTAATTGTATGTTATATGCATGATTTGAATTTACATATTGTATTTTATGCCAATTTTCTTTAAAATGTGCATGAGACGGTCGATTGACAGGTTAATTCCCCTACCTACTGGCAGTGTGTCCAGGGTTACCTGTCGATTGGCAGGGCTAGGGCTATGTCGATCAGCTGCCCCCTACCCTATGAAAGGAGGGCATAATCTCACTCTTAGCAGACCTCAGATCCATCAATATTAGTGATCTCAGTAACATTCTCTTACAATCAGCGATGTTTCCTTGTGTGAAATTCCTTTCCACCTTTCATTCCCATCACTTTCATACCCAATCTAGTAAAATATCCTACTCTCTCACCGATCAACATCCAAGGGAGCTCATAAAGGATCAAGATCAAGCCTCAATTCTCCAAAAAAGGTCCAAACATACTTCTCTCTCATTAAATTTCTTTATTTTCGCATTAATTACATAAGTTCTAATCTAGTTTTTACTTTAGTTCTACACATTAACATCTCATCCTTTACTAGTTATATTGCAAATACTTCATTTTCTATAAAAGACCCAAAAGTAAAGAGAAAGAGGGCTACACCTATAAATTCCAACGGGATTATCCACCACAATTTCTCAAAACTAAAAACACATTTTCTACACACTCACACATATAATAAACCCCCATTTAAATCTATGGGATAAACACCACAATTATGCCGCATGCGAACTACATGGACTTTGGTGCCTTTATGGGCTACGTAAGCATTTCGGGCTAAAATCCAAGACTCAAGACCAATTTTCTAATTTTCTAATTTTCCAATTTTCCTATTCTCGCATTTGCATCCTTTTTATTTATACATTATTCAATATATATCATATTTGTGATGCATATCGGTGCTTTATCTAACAAATATTATTTTTCCATTATAATGACCAATATCTCGATAAACATATACATCGTAGTTTCAAACTATTATTTTGGGAACATTCCTATGGATGATCTCACTCCATCTTTTCCATAATATGAGTTGGGTGGTTTCGATCTCCATCTATATATACACGAACACACACTTCACGGAGAAATGAAGGAAAATAGTGACACAAGCCCATGAGATATCAAAAGGGCGGGATGGGTATCTAACACCTTCCTATTCCATAACATATCCACCAAACCTATGAACTATTGCTTTTGTAAGCATCCGTTTGTCTTTCATGCCGCTCTCTCGAGGCGACGACATGTTCTTTTGCCTGTTTTGTGTAAAATAGGTTGGCGACTCCATATCTTTATATCACCCCACATCGACGACAGTCGAAGCGCTCCTAAAAAAGGGCGTGAAACCTTCTCTCCCTTTTCGAGTGCGCGATCGCAAGTGTCGGAACCCCGAGATGGGAGGTGTTGTCAAATTTTATTTGTTATAAAACTACCACAAGTGCACGGGCTAGTGAAATATAGCAGGTGTAAGTACAGGTCGAACCCACAAAGATTTCGTCGATTTTTATAAAATATTAACTATCCAACTAGACATATGAGTGTATAAAAGTGATTAAGTTTCTAAAATAAAAATAAAAACGGAATAAACGAACAAGTACAAGAGATAATATTAAATGTGGAAGAAACTAGGACGTCTGTTCCATTTGTCAATCCTAATTAAATTAACATATCAATTTAATTCTGTAATTCCGAATTTATAACACAAAATATACTGAATCTTGTCGCGTACATTTCGGAGAATATAACGTTACATGCATTCAAAATATTTTAACGCCTCTTGAATTAAACACCATAAATCCCTATTCCCTCGAAATTATCATGTTTCAAATTTTTAATGTGTATTTAAGCATGAGGTATCAAAACATCTAAGTGCAAGCATAACCCATCAAAAATAAAAACTTTAAATTTTTTAAAGCATGAATTTATAATTAATTCTTGAGGTTTAAAAATACATTCACGTGTATTTTTAAGCGAATACTGAATTTTTTATTTCAAATTTAAATACGTCGGAATATGTACGAAATTGAATTAACATGCGTAATTTAAATAGTCATGACAAACATCACCTAAATCCTAGTAATTAAACTAGTCACACATTATATTTGACACACACATATTACAAGATGAAATAATCATTTTCATTAATAATAATCAACTTACAAAATTTTGAATTCGAGACTTGAGTTACAATACACAATATGCTCCTCCAAAGTGTCCCCAAAAATACTTTTTACACAGATTTTTTTTATCTCTCAAAGTGTGTCTATATCTCCATAAAAATATTGTCTCCCAAAGTCTCAACATTCCCCATAATTTATACGAAAAAAGTAACCAACAAAATAGGACAAAGTGGTGGTATAAATCGTGGGAACACTAGATATAAATTATGTGAAGAAATATGGGGTTATGGGGTGGTGTCATACCTTAATAGGTGGAAAGGAATATGCCTTTCGGCAGAAGCAAAAGGAAGGGGGAAGTGGGAGAGGCAGGGTTTGAACAGCTGACCTCACGCCCATCTACCCTTCTCTCAACCAGCTCACCCAATAGCTCTCTTTGATATAAAAATACACCTAATTATATTTAACAACATATTAAAACCCACATTTCATAATTTGCACAATAGCCCAAATCACCATAACTTTCACGTACGACCTCCAATCGGCACACCGAAATAATCAAAGTGACCCATATTTCGAGATTAATAATATTCCAATAATGCCCGGGGCTCGAACTTTCTTTTGAATTCAAACTTTACACGGCCATAACTTCTTCATTTCAACTCCGATTGACACGTCGTTTGAACCCAGACGTCCCTTGATTCAAGGCCTTCAATTTCCATGGTTGGTTCGAGTCCGAAATCAGCCATTTCAATTTACAATTTATCCCCTGAAGTTGCATAGGTGCCCGTTTCATGCCCAAATAATGTCCCGTCATCGCCGCTTGCCATTTAATCCTGTCAAGACTCAAAACAACCTTGCATAAGAGATTAACAATGAATATAAGATGTGAGCGTGAAGTTATCAAAATTGCATTATTAACCCCATTTATTCTGAAATTTGTATTTTTCTATAAAATAGAAAAAATAACTCTAAAAGCTATTTATTTATGATAAAATGCGAATAACAACACTTAGATTTGGGTGTAAATAATACAAAATAATGCACTCATCAAATACCCCCAACCCTAAACTTTGCTAGTTCTATAGCAAAACTAAAATTTAAAATCTAACTCGCTTTTCCAAGAATCACGGTTGCACTTAGCATGTGCGACAAACCGTTAAACCCCTAGGTTGCCCTAGTGGACGAGTTTTGTCTCGTGTGGGTTCGCAGTGAATATACCCACAAAATTCAAAAACTTGACTCAATTTACAAAAGACACAAAGTAATACAAACAAGTCTTAAATGCAAATTTCATAAATATAGAAAAAAGTCATTCACACAAATGTTGAAATAATAAATAATAAATGATAATAACCATCCTCCCGAGTAATAACTCACCGAATGTATATTCTCTAAAGTGCTATCCCACTAGGTGCATTCACATAACCTAGTTACCCCAAGTCAGGATCGCTCACTAACTTGGTTAATACCATAAATATTGGAGGTGGTCATATTCCTTCCCTGATAGGATTGATTGGTAAAAACCCTAAAATTTTATCTTGAATTGGATTTTTTTGTGAATTTAAAAAAAAAACAGATCAAAATGATTTTTTTTCTATTTCAAAAAATATGGTCAATATATGTAAGTTTAATCTCTCTCTCTCTCTCTCTCTCTCTCTCTCTCTCTATATATATATATATATATATATATATATAACATAATTGTTACAAGTTTAATCTTTATGTAAACACTTTATTTCTCCATTACACAACTTTTGTTTTCTACATAAAAAATTGAAAAAAAAAACATTCGAACGAGAATGATCTCCCACTGGTATAACTCTCCACCATCTCAGTGGTATAACTCTCCCACCCCTTCCATTGAAAGTTAAAATGTTTATTCATAATATTACCTGGAAAATTCCACCTATTTTATCTCATCTTTTTTCTACCCTCTCCTCTCATTCCCCTCGATGACAAAAGAGTTTGGCCTTACTCAAATGGTGGTAGCCTCCCTTTCAAAGAAGCCTATGACTTCATTTTCCCCTTGTGATGTTTTTTTTTATTGGAACAATGAGCAGGGCTTTTGGCATATGATAATTGGTGCTTTTTGCATCCAAGTGATGCCTTCTAACCAAGTCTCTCGGTCCAGTGGTATAAGGCTGCCACTGAGACAGTCTTGGGGGTGGATTGGGTTTGGTCCCTAGTTCAATTTCTGGCACTACCAAAATAATGCTTGGCCAGCAGAAGCCATGAACTACGAATGGGGATTAGTCGAGGTGCGCGTAAGCTGATCCGGACACCCCATGATATGCTACCGACACGAAGTTATAAGTTAATGGGTGGACCCTTAATGGGTTCGAGTTATATCAGTGCTAACCCGATAAGACACGATAGTTAACGGGTCGGGTTAGTGTTGATCCCCTTCACCCGTTAACCCCCTATAAGACCCGTCATGACCCATTAATTTAAGTAAATAAGATATACTCTTGGAACTTATAAATAATTTATGTAACATAATGTTAATTTAATCAAAATGAATTTTACTAAATGAGAGATTTAGTAATGTCAATGAATTAATGGGTCTACATGGGTTCAAAAATGAGATAATATGTCAACTTTGATACAATTCAAAATAATTCATTATCTTAATAGGTATTAACGAGTGAACACTACACGACACGTTAACATAACGGGTTGGGTTTGAATATGATTTTTTCATACGATAAAAAAGTCACTCGTTTAGACACGAACTCAATAACACCCGAATACGATAAAAAATGACACGAATATGACTCGACACGACACGATCCATTGACAGGTCTAACCATCATTACAAGGACATAGGATGTCTTCATAATCTTCTATTTGAGGCTTTTGCCTGCTTGTTCATTTCACTTTGTTTTAATAAATTTGTCTCCTTGAGTCTTACACATGTTAGTTTTGTATATACCTTAGCATAGAGGGATACTTTGAAAGTGAGTGACCTTAGTTTAATGGATTATACCTGAAAATTTTTATTGGCAGAAAGTAAATTTAGGAGTAAAAGAATTCAATTGGAATTTTTTCCGAGGGTTTACGTAGAGGGGAGATCAAATCTTGCTCATATTTTTACTTCACCGACCGTACTTTTATTCTATACTAAATCTCCTGAACTTTTTAAAAATGATCAATTTACCCCATACTGTAAGAGTGTTACATCCAGAATGAAAAAATGGTCATGTGTATGGCATGTAAGGATATTTTCGTGCACAAATATCCTTAAGTGCCACGCAGATGACCAATTTTCTGTCTAGAACATAACACCGTAAGGGTTTGGGGTATTTTGAACCGTTTTAAAAAGTTCAAAGGGTGTAGAAAATAAAAGTAAAGACGGCAAAGTAAAAATGAGGGTAAAGTTCGAAAGGTCAAAGTGTAATTATTATAAGGTAATAAAATTGATTTGGAGACTAAGTGGATATTTGTATTCTAAATGGCATTGAAATTTTCAAGAAGTGTTTTTTATCATTTAAATTGATTCATGGAATTCTCCGATGGCCAGGAAATAATATATTGATGCATCACAATTTGTGATATTCAAATAAATTTACGAAATTTTGTTTGTTCAACCAGTTAACATCCCAATATCGTGACAACATGGGAGTTTTTAGTGTGTGAAGATTGAATGCATTGGTCGTGGGGCCTTACGGGGTTAACCAGTGTGGTTTGTAGGTGTTACCTCTCAAACTCATAATTGTCCATCAATATTGTACCTAACCTAATTACTCGGACCTAGTACAGTGTAGGATTTTAACCCAAAAGGCGTTGGTATTATTGAAAAGAACCATACCCACTTAAGTATTATATATTGAACTCAGACCCGAAAAATGGGTGGATCTGGGCAGATCTTCGGTGGTTTTGATCAGATCCGAATAGATTGTCCGCGGGTCGAATATGTGATGTGGGCAGATTTGGACGGGTTGTTGGTAATCGACCATTAAAACTTTATTGAGGAGAGAGAGAGGCTAGTTAGTTGTTAGGGATTTTTTATTGAAGGCATCAATCTTCTTTATATATGTTGCCTGAACTTGCAAGTTTGCATTACGTGTGACAAGAAAGGGAATATGCTCTGAATGAGAACGTGGGGGGCTATAGAAAATTTGCGAATGAAAACGAGTAAGTTTCTAACTCACTAATGGCTTAAGCGGTTCATTTTTAACATGCAACCTAAAAATTCTCAGACCCAATGAAAACCGACTCGAGTAATTTACGAAATCAATGCTTGGCTGGGTTTCGAATTGTTGCCCTAGCTGAACTCTACATCTTTCGATGTGAGATAATTGTTTTATACACACAAAATGTTTAACATTAGGGTTGAGGGTGACTTATAGCGAGGTTGTCGAAATAAGCTTGATAACGAGTTCTATCACGTATAATATGTGTTGTGGCTTATTACGTCATATTAAAATTGAAGCCACTCATACCCGACCCGTTATTGTCGTGTATAGTCAGGTTCCTATCGTATTTAAATCATCTAACTTATATAATTGTGTCTAATATGTTCGCTAACTTTTTTGTTGTGTCAAGAATTTCCACTCCTTAATGATTAGTGATAAATGACCAGATCACAACTATTTTGGATATGGCCAAATATATGTCACCAAACCTAATTGGCACATAGAGTATTTAAGTCACATTTATAAATGTAGATGTAATACCCCGTATTTTTATGCTATATTAATTTGGGGATTTATTAAATTTAATGTGACTGGTTATTTAATAAAAATCCGGAAATTAATTATGTTATAATTATTAACGTGTCGAGAGTTAGTAATTATGGGAAATTTGTTGAATATTACTTATGAGCAAAGTAATATATATTATATTGATTATATTGAATGTCATAAGTGAATTAAATGACTATTTCGGAAATTTAAGTCGGGACGTGCCCGTGTCACGTCGGGACTAATTTTGTTATATAAAAAGTGAATATTTTATAAGTTGTTCGTATGGTCGTTTTGAGAGCGCCAACGCGTCCGGAAGGGTCGAGATAGTCAAAAAAGTATACCCGGGGGTTTAGTTTGGGTCTCGGGGCGTTTTTAGGCCTAATTAGTACCCCGGGAGGGCATTTTAGTCATTTTCCATAATTGGGTAATTAAACCCACGAATTTCAGCCAACCTATATCAGCCATTAGGTCAGCCTCTTAGGGTTAGAACATTAACAAATCATGTGACGGCCATTGGAGAAGAGAGGAGAGAGCTCCAAGGCAATTCAAGGCCAAAAAGCCACCGGATTACACCGCCGCCACCACCACCGCGTAGATCGCGAGACAAGGAACGCGGCCATACCAAAATCAGCCGTGAATCAGAATACCAAAATCCCAGGCAAGTGTTTAAACTTGCTATTTTCGTTGATACAATCTTCATGTTAGCTTAGGATTGAATTGTGATGAAAACTATGGAAGAAAACCCCATTTTTGATAGGAGAACCCATGTAGTATTGAGGTATATGTTAATTCTGGAAACCCTTGCCATGTAGAGGTAATAAACCACGAAATTTGGTGATCATAAGAAAGAAATTTTGGAGAAAGATTCATTAGAAATCTGTTTAAGAAAATTCTAGGGTTCTTGATAATTGGACATGATTTTAGGTTGAAAATCCATGTTTAAATGATGAATATGTACATGCCTTACGTTAGAATCATCTAGTATATTGTTATAATGTTAGTAGTAGAATTTTGGGACGATTGGAACTCGAAAATATGGTTTTGGTATAACTTTGGTGATGAAACCCGTAACTGCATTCTGCAGAATTTTTCCCAGACCTGCTTGATTGATCGATCGAGCCTAGAGCTTCGATCGATCGAAGGTTCGATCGATCGAGCCCCAAGCTTCGATCGATCGAACCCTCCTGGCAGACTCCTAATTCCCTCTTTAAATGAGTTAATTTCATATTGTCATGATATAATTCTTAGGCATTCTTGATAAATTGATTTGGGAGACATTGAGGACCAGTAGAGTATATAAATAAATGTTGGAACCTTTAACCTTCAACGAGAATGGTATTTATGGGATATTTACTTTAGGTTGGTAAATTTATGAATTTAAAGGGTGAGGTGAGTAAGAGAGTTACGTTGGAATCTAATAAAGCCACTTACTGAATTTCAGATTTGTGAGGATATAGCCCACGAGTGTTAGGTAATAAGTGAGAAAAACCCTTCGAGTTAAGGTTAGGAATGAAACCTTATACGTAATTCTATAAATGTGAAATCAAGGATAAATGGTATAATTATGGGAGACGATAAGAACCTATATTAATATGATGTAGTGGTATATTTATATGATTGTGTGTACATATATTATATACTTGTGAAAATCATGCCCACGCTACTTGCTATCCCTGAGGTTTCCGCGCTGGGACAGTCTTATCTCGATGGGACCTTTATGGGGGATATTGACTGTACCCTAGAAGAAAGATATCCTTGGTACAGGCTAGTGATTTGATAGTTCAGACGGTCCTAAGAAACGCAGCCATGTGCCATCCTCTTAGAGACTTGGAATCTATTCTTCGCCTCATCTTGTTTGTGTATAGATATCCTTGGTACAGGCTATCGCAGTGATAGTTCAGACGGTCTTACGAGACTTGGAATCTATATTTTGTCTCAATATTGTTTGAGTATGTGTTAATACAATTCGAGAGTGATTCCGAATTTGTATTCCCCTTAATGTGAGTTCTATGGGGTTTGGATAGTAGAGTATGCCCGCACCATAATTTAGTTGAGGTGCTTTTATAATATATATTATTCGAGTAGTTAATATATATATATATGAAATTCTGAAATCTGGAACTGCCTACTGTGACTTGATAGGTAGGACATGGTTGATGACTTAAATTGTAAATACTTGTTTTGAGAAAGTATAATATGACACTGGAAAACTCTATTGATTTATAAAGTAAAATGAGAACTTTGGTTATTAATTGAAATATTCTTTTCAAATCATCAAATCGTTGTAGTGTAAATCTTACGAGTAATCTAAGATAAGTTAAATCATTTAGGGAGACTAGTGCGATATATGATAAGACAAACCGTTGGGAAGGTTAGTGCGATAGGTGTGCACCTTAGAAGAGAGGTGAGTATTTCTCAAGAGAGTGACGCACTAATATGTTGTTGCATTGGCCTGTATCAATTTAAATACTTGCTAAACGTATTTTAAATCAAACACACTTTCGGGCTCTGACCCGTTTCTTTTTCTCTCTCTCTCTTGTATATATATATGTATATTTTTCAGGTGCCCAGCCACAGGGGCGTCTTGCTTAGGATCCCTTGAGAGGAACGTGATGCAGATTAGGTGGGAGTTGCAGGTCACTTGAGTAGACGGCTTCTTTTATTGACTCCACTTCTAGCATTCTCATTTATTGGGCACGTGTCGCCCTTTCCATTATTTGATTGTTATTGGGACATTTATATTTCAGTTACTTCCAGTATTGTTCTATGGGATTTATTCAGTATGGATTTGTGATTTTAGTTTTCATATGTTGACATTCGATTGACGAATGTATTATATCATTTGGTTTATCGTGGCGTGATTCTTAATTGTAGGAATGTTGTTTTTAAATAAATAAATCTTTTCCTTTAAATTAAAATTTGGGAAGTATGTATGAAAATGGTTTTGACACTTAGCTTAATTATTTAGGGTGTTAAATTGGAAAATTCATTTTATCGACAGTGATGCTGAGAATAAACCAACTGTATACCTTGATTTAATTTAATAAAGGAGTGATCGCCCGATATTTAATTAGGCGGGGTGTCACAGGTGGTATCAAAGCATCAGGTTCTAGTGTCCTTAGGATCTGTACGGCTTATTATGCTTTCAGCGTTGCTTTGTTTGTTATAGAGCCCTATGTTTAGGATTGTCGATTCCTTTGACGAGATTTCGTTCTCCTGCTATAATGTGTATACATAAGTATTCTAATTTCGTTCGGATATGTGCGTGTGCCGAGCGATGACGGTTTCAGAAGAGGACCGTTAAGCGTACATCAGGAGGCAGGGCTCAGTTGAGGTTATGAAATATATCCGAGGATGATGACCGTAGTCGAGGTCACCTCCATTATGGCACGAGAAGCCACGACTAGAAAGGCGACTAAGGTGCAGCAATGATTTTCAAATGCTGTTATAGCCAAATGAGGTGCGAGGGTAAACTTACCCAACGTGTTACAAAAACGTGTAGAGACTGTCAATGGGAAATTTTAGAAACGCGAAAATTGTATGTGTTTACCAAAGGAGGTAAAGTATCCAAAGGCTTAAATATAAGACGGAGCGTGGCAAACCGAAAATGAGAATTTAGAGAAAATTTTCTTGGCTTTCGGGACGAAATTATAATGGTTGGAGTCAACCACCAATTTTAGAGGTGGAATGCTATGCCTATGGGAGGACCTTAGGTACAATGTTGACCGTATGTTCCTTCCTCAACTGTTCAGGATGAGAAGCAAATGTGGTTCTGAAGTCATCGAGGAAGGGCATGTCAAGGGTCCATCCGTGAATATGAATCTTAACCGTTAACGAATTTTGTATCAGAAGATGTAGATACAAGTGGGGGGAAACGACTCCAAGTGGGAGGCCAACTTGTAATAATATTTGAAAATACTCGAGGAGGAAATTCTGATGGACGACCGATTCAGAGGTTAACAATGTCATATTTTGTCAAAATAGATGATAACGCTTCTTTATGGGGGGAAGTTAAAGGAATCGAAGAATTTAGTCGAGAATAAGACTGAATACAACAGTGGTGGTGTAGCACCACAAAAGAATGTGGATACACATTAGGAAAACCATTTAAATGCTTCAGATAGTTAAGTTCTTACCAACAAATGGTAAATTAAGTGAGCACTATTATAGATAGTAACATGATCTTGATGGCCTAAAAAGGCTAAGGGAACAACAGGGATGGCTAACAGGAATCGAGTCTACTAAAGTCCGAGAGAAGGACAATCCTAACCTGGTTAGAAGAACAGGTGGTAAGTGGATTATGTGTTGAGGTATTTTGTGCGGAGTGAGATCTCTCACGATATTATGTTCCAAAATGAAAACAAAAGGACATGTATACGGGGCCTAGTAAGGCAACGATTAAAATAATTTGTTTTGGTTTGGACAGACGTGTTACGTCCGAAAACCATTGTGCAGTCAAGACGATTGCCAGGATGGAAGTATAAGTTGTATCCATAGGGGATGCGCCATGTTTATATGACACGAGCGAGCCACCATATTTTGTTCATTGCTATATTAGCATGTGAGACGAGTTTAATGCATATCATTATAAATGTTACCATTATGTGAATATTTTTCCTTAAGTGTAGCGGGATTTTTCTTTAGTGCGATCCGCGGAGGATGAGTGAGTATATTAGCAGTGTTTTATACTTTATAGAGGTTACTCGTTGTAGAGATGCGATACACGAGTATAATATTATTTTTGTTAAAATGTTATAAAATGGGTAGTATGATAGTGGGCATTTATTGCAAGGCTATCGGAGTAGTTGCATTGGTGCAACATGTTTTATGTTTGTTTTGGGCGAGGCCTTACCTGTAAGAAGGTTGGACTTGCACTTATATTATCTATCCTAGATACTTCGGAGGAGATAGCAGGCTCGAGATATTCGATGCCATAGTATGTGTAGACCTTGTCAGTATAATTCCGTATGTATCAGGATTTACCCTTGAGCGAAAAGATTTGACTCAGTATTATGTTTAGCACTCCGGACTTAGTGATAGGAAAAGTGCGTTGTTATATTTATCCTTTAGAGATGTGGGAGTTATTAGTTATACCCCTATTATTAGGGAAGGGAATTTCGAGAGTTCCAATCGTATGTATCCGAGGTTTATAGAATGAAATTTCCATCAACCAATACGATAGTGAAATTGGTGAAACGTTCTTTGTTAAGCATAATTACGGGAGAAATTGTAACTTTTCTGTCAAGGGACGGAATAAGGGGGTATATACTATGGACGGAGGACCTAACGGATTCCGATAAACGACAATGCTAGGTAGTAGTGTATCGGGGGGGCTTCCTTGTTTGGATTTCGCTTTGCGAGACATCCCACGCATGAAACTTAGCGTAAGGTTGGAAATAGGGAGACGTTTGGTCACTATTCCATAAGTACGGTACCCTGGTCGAAATAGGATCAAGTAATTATGTATGTAAGTTGGAAGTTGATTTTGTTTTAAGGTCATTGAAGCCGGATTTTATGGTAAGAAAGCATTGAAAGTTTTCCCCACGAGTTGAGGGGTGGAACGATGATAAGGAGAATTTAAGAATTGTGATTTCTAGGGTGATTGGGAGTACCCAAATGTCATAACCGCGTACAGAACACAAGGTGAATAAAGAGTTGGAATGATTTTTAGCATGGATTATCTGAAAAGAACTTTATATTATACAAAAGAGATGACCTGTAATTATTTTGATGAATAGAGCGTTAGTGATTTATTTTGGTTGTTGTACCTATTTGGGAAAATTGTTGTACTTATCTGAGGAAGGTTGAGAATTATTATTCCTCGTTTATTGTCATGGAATTTGAATGCCCTATTCCTTCTATTCCGTTGAATTTAGTTAGTCCTACAGATGAGTAGCACGCCGTTCGCTCTCCCAGGGTGGTCGGAGTGTTGCAAAAATGTGGGCATCTTGGTTAACTACAGTTAAAATAGTCCGAGTCGAAGGGACGTGGTAATAGACGTGTGAAATATATGTTTGTGGGACTAGTATAACGAAGTGGAAGTGATAGAGTGGATTAAACGTCACATGAGGGGCGATAATCCATACATAAGTGTGCAATTAGAATAGCACGCCCTAACTTGATTGGAAGGCTGTGGGAAGCCATTCAAGAATTGGTATCCCTTGAATAGAGTAGAGTTTAATTGTTATGAAGCACACCCGGAGCGGAGTTGTTATTAGTCAAGTGTGAGAGCGACTTGCGCATACAAAGAGTAATGAT
Source organism: Sambucus nigra (assembly GCA_949130495.1). Lineage (NCBI taxonomy): Eukaryota > Viridiplantae > Streptophyta > Magnoliopsida > Dipsacales > Adoxaceae > Sambucus > Sambucus nigra. The sequence continues at coordinate 732,010 of CASBWL010000001.1, forward strand.
GTTAGTATAGTATAAGAGATCCAGAAGTGCGCTTCGTGGAGAGAAGAGCACGGGTCGGAACTTTCGACATACTCCAAGGAAGGAAGGGGAGTATTACGTGTCCCTTAATGTGAGACATTTCAAGGGAAGAATCGATGTTTAGCGAGACGTAGTGAGTAGTCTCTACATGCACTGCCCATAGGTAAGGTTTGGTTGAAAGAGGAGAATCAACCAAAGAATTTTGTGTTTATCAAAAAAATTCCTGAAATTGGAAGAGGTTGGTAAAGTCGGTAAAGTTCTTGGATGGGTTGCCACCCTCAAACCAAAATCAAGGATTTATCCCGAACATGTGAATTAAGTCGCCGAGAAGGAAGTGATTGATATTCCTTTGGGCTGGCTTACAATTTTAACTAGTATGCCCCAGACTTCCCAATGGTCCGGCGCAGTATAAATTTCTGAATCAGGATGAGATTGGTGAATCCCACCTTTGATATGGGATTTCAGGAACCAGCGGTGATAAGATTTTATTTCGAGTAGGATGTATCACCCTTAGCCAGGGAATAAGCGCATGGTGATTAAAGATTAGTGGAGCCACATGAAGGAGATTTTGGAATCTTGGTACGATGATTTCAAGAATGCTCTGTAGAAGCACTCGTACCTGTTTGTCGCGTACGAGGTACTTATTAAGGTTTTGTTATGGAAGAACCTCGACTATTCTCCTTCCGTATGTTTAGAGGAGAGTAGATAATCAGAACTTTTGGATCGGGCGAGAAAATATCCGATAACTATGGTGGAATTCCACGACTGTTTTAGGCAGTCAAGAGTGGTCAAAAGTTCGTATAAAAATGGGAATTTAGTGTGAAAAAAAAACGAGTAGTTGTCATGTAGTGAGGTGCGACCTCCTAATGATAGTGAGATAATGGAATTTATAACGTATAGGCGTGACCAATGCAAATATTTTTGGGTGGGATCACAATGTGAAGTATCGCTAATGAGAATGTAAAACAATGTTGCTGTGAGGAAAAGGCTATAGTGATTGAGAGCCATACTATGTAGTTAGTTTGCGTACTATCGAGAGATATCCAGAGTTGTTTTTACCAGGTATGCCTTATTTTCCGAATTTCGAGACGAAATTCCGTTATTAGGGGGGAAGTATGTAATACCCCGTATTTTTATGCTATATTAATTTGGGGATTTATTAAATTTAATGTGACTGGTTATTTAATAAAAATCTGGAAATTAATTATGTTATTATTATTAACGTGTCGAGAGTTAGTAATTATGGGAAATTTGTTGAATATTACTTATGAGCAAAGTAATATATATTATATTGATTATATTGAATGTCATAAGTGAATTAAATGACTATTTCGGAAATTTAAGTCGGGACGTGCCCGTGTCACGTCGGGACTAATTTTGTTATATAAAAAGTGAATATTTTATAAGTTATTCGTATGGTCGTTTTGAGTGCGCCAAAGCGTCCGGAAGGGTTGAGATAGTCAGAAAAGTATACCCGGGGGTTTAGTTTGGGTCTCGGGGCGTTTTTAGGCCTAATTAGTACCCCGGGAGGGCATTTTAGTCATTTTACATAATTGGGTAATTAAACCCACGAATTTCAGCCAACCTATATCAGCCATTAGGTCAGCCTCTTAGGGTTAGAACATTCACAAATCAAGTGACGGCCATTGGAGAAGAGAGGAGAGAGCTCCAAGGCAATTCAAGGCCAAAAAGCCACCGGATTACACCGCCGCCACCACCACCGCGTAGATCGCGAGACAAGGAACGCAGCCATACAAAATCAGCCGTGAATCAGAATACCAAAATCCCAGGCAAGTGTTTAAACTTTCTATTTTCGTTGATGCAATCTTCATGTTAGCTTAGGATTGAATTGTGATGAAAACTATGGAAGAAAACTCCATTTTTGATAGGAGAACCCATGTAGTATTGAGGTATATGTTAATTCTGGAAACCCTTGCCATGTAGAGTTAATAAACCACGAAATTTGGTGATCATAAGAAAGAAATTTTGGAGAAAGATTCATTAGAAATCTGTTTAAGAAAATTCTAGGGTTCTTGATAATTGGACATGATTTTAGGTTGAAAATCCATGTTTAAATGATAAATATGTACATGCCTTACGTTAGAATCATCTAGTATATTGTTATAATGTTAGTAGTAGAATTCTGGGACGATTGGAACTCGAAAATATGGTTTTGGTATAACTTTGGTGATGAAACCCGTAACTGCATTCTGCAGAATTTTGCCCAGACCTGCTTGATCGATCGATCGAGCCTAGAGCTTCGATCGATCGAAGGTTCGATCGATCGAGCCCCAAGCTTCGATCGATCGACCCCTCCTGGTAGACTCCTAATTCCCTCTTTAAATGAGTTAATTTCATATTTTCATGATATAATTCTTGGGCATTCTTGATAAATTGATTTGGGAGACATTGAGGACCAGTAGGGTATATAAATAAATGTTGGAACCTTTAACCTTCAACGAGAATGGTATTTATGGGATATTTACTTTAGGTTGGTAAATTTATGAATTTAAAGGGTGAGGTGCGTAAGAGAGTTACGTTGGAATCTAATAAAGCCACTTACTGAATTTCAGATTTGTGAGGATATAGCCCACGAGTGTTAGGTAATAAGTGAGAAAAACCCTTCGAGTTAAGGTTAGGAATGAAACCTTATACGTAATTCTATAAATGTGAAATCAAGGATAAATGGTATAATTATGGGTGACGAGAAGAACCTATATTAATATGATGTAGTGGTATATTTATATGATTGTGTGTACATATATTATATACTTGTGAAAATCATGCCCACGCTACTTGTTATCCCTGAGGTTTCCGCGCTGGGACAGTCTTATCTCGATGGGACCTTTATGGGGGATATTGACTGTACCCTAGAAGAAAGATATCCTTGGTACAGGCTAGTGATTTGATAGTTCAGACGGTCCTAAGAAACGCAGGCATGTGCCATCCTCTTAGAGACTTGGAATCTATTCTTCGCCTCATCTTGTTTGTGTATAGATATCCTTGGTACAGGCTATCGCAGTGATAGTTCAGACGGTCTTACGAGACTTGGAATCTATATTTTGTCTCAATATTGTTTGAGTATGTGTTAATACAATTCGAGAGTGATTCCGAATTTGTATTCCCCTTAATGTGAGTTCTATGGAGTTTGGATAGTAGAGTATGCCCGCACCATAATTTAGTTGGGGTTCTTTTATAATATATATTATTTGAGTAGTTAATATATATATATATGAAATTCTGAAATCTGGAACTGCCTACTGTGACTTGATAGGTAGGACATAGTTGATGACTTAAATTGTAAATACTTGTTTCGAGAAAGTATAATATGACACTGGAAAACTCTATTGATTTATAAAGTAAAATGAGAACTTTGGTTATTAATTGAAATATTCTTTTCAAATCATCAAATCCTTGTAGTGTAAATCTTACGGGTAATCTAAGATAAGTTAAATCATTTAGGGAGACTAGTGCGATATATGATAAGACAAACCGTTGGGAAGGTTAGTGCGACAGGTGTGCACCTTAGAAGAGAGGTGAGTATTTCTCAAGAGAGTGACGCACTAATATGTTGTTGCATTGGCCTGTATCAATTTAAATACTTGCTAAACGTATTTTAAATCAAACACACTTTCGGGCTCTGACCCGTTTCTTTTTCTCTCTCTCTCTTGTATATATATATATGTATATTTTTCAGGTGCCCAGCCACAGGGGCGTCTTGCTTAGGATCCCTTGAGAGGAACGTGCTGAAGATTAGGTGGGAGTTACAGGTCACTTGAGTAGACGGCTTCTTTTATTGACTCCACTTCTAGCATTCTCATTTATTGGGCACGTGTCGCCCTTTCCATTATTTGATTGTTATTGGGACATTTATATTTCAGTTACTTCCAGTATTGTTCTATGGGATTTATTCAGTATGGATTTGTGATTTTAGTTTTCATATGTTGACATTCGATTGACGAATGTATTATATCATTTGGTTTATCGTGGCGTGATTCTTAATTGTAGGAATGTTGTTTTTAAATAAATAAATCTTTTCCTTTAAATTAAAATTTGGGAAGTATGTATGAAAATGGTTTTGACTCTTAGCTTAATTATTTAGGGTGTTAAATTGGAAAATTCATTTTATCGACAGTGATGCTGAGAATGAACCAACTGTATACCTTGATTTAATTTAATAAAGGAGTGATCGCCCGGTATTTAATTAGGCAGGGTGTCATAGTAGATTAATGGCAGTAAATTAAGAACTTGTAATGAATGAAATTAGTAGAAATTGGTCAAACATTAAATAAACTTATAGAACTGATTTGACTGGTAGTCTACCTCTATGGACTATTCTAACCCACAGCAACTTTATTAGTAGGCCAGTTCTTCATTATTACAAGTTAACTTAAGGTTTTATTTGATAGTAATAAAAGAAGTGGGGAAGAAAGAAAAAAAATGTTTAATTCGTAGTTAGTTCCTAAAAATATATATTATTTAAGGATTTTTTTCAAATATTTTTAAAAATAGGTTTTAGTTGTCTATAGTGACAATAGTCTAAGAACACTGACTTTTACTAACATAATTAACCTGACTATCTCCGTATTAATGTGTACCTCATAAGTAACGATACACACAAATTTAATACTTGTATATAATAAAAATTCATGTATATGTTATAAAATTTCATGTACAAATATATTTTTTCGAAAAACAAATCATGTATACTTTATTAAATTTATCTTATGCATTACTGAATATCGGGTATACATTAAGGGCAAGGAATCTTAATGATAAAAAAATTATGGCAGTGGATTAGAGCCAAAAAAATTACTGACCAAAGAGTTAAACAAAAAAAACATAAGAAAAATGGTGTCTATGTTATATAAAAATGAGAAAATTATATGTGCAGCCTCTGAACTTTGTCTATTATAATATTTTGGCTCTCAAACTAATTTTTGCAAAAATTAAACCCCTAAATTATGTTAACTTTGCATACACACACACACACACAAATAATGGGTGATTATGGGTTTAGGGTTTTGATTATGGGGTGATAATAGACATTTTTGGCTTCATCTAGTAGTTAAGCAAAAAAAATACCAATAGATTAACAATGAACTAACGGAAGGTCTAGCATTGCAAAATTAACTTTCTTTAGGGGCTTAATTATTACAAAAAAAAAGTTTGAAGGTCAAAATGTCCCAATATGCAAAGTTCAAGGACCATTAGTGTAATTTACTTTAAAATTTATCATATAGATTTAACCTCTTTTCTTACATTGAATTTGCAATGGTAGTTGACTAATTATATAATTATGTATGAAATTATGCCACAAATACATTTTCATAAGGTACATTTAGGGAAAAAAATAGCATTATTTTTTGGATCAAATACAAAAAAGTCCCTCAAATATTTTGTAATAGACATTTAGTCCAAGCCTTTTATTTTATGCCAAGCCTTTTATTTTGGTGCAAAATAAAAATACTCGGACTAAACATATATTAAAAAAGTTCGAGGAACTATTTGATATACGTCCCTTGTTTTTTTATGAGTGTGTCACTATGAAATTTAGATAATGAGGCTCCCCAACATTTTAACATTTTTAAAGAACATATATCTGTTTTGGGATAGTCCAACGAAATTGGTGCATTTTGAGGGAGGTTTCCAACACATTTCAAAAATGCATTAAGTGTTTGTACTATATGTGAAACCCATCTCAATGTACAAACACTTGGTGAATTTTGAGGGAGGTTTTAGAAGATATGTTTGGTACTCTTATATATATATTATATAATGTTACGTGTTTCAAAATATTTTCCCACACATTTCAAAAATGCATTAAGTGTTTGTACTATATGTGGAACCTATCTCAATGTACAAACACTTGGTGCATTTTGAAGGAGGTTTTAGAAGATATGTTTGGTACTCATATATATATATATATATATATATAGTAAACATGAAATTTGGTACTTATTTCTTTCAAGCATTAAATGAGGCAAAATTGATATATTTTAATGAATGGTATCATTTTCTTTGTTTTTAATCAATTATTTGAACTTCATTTTTCAAAAGTACAGGAAAATAGAAAGTACCCATTGCTACACTTCTAGAATATTTTTTCGTGTAATTTATTGTTAGGCCCCCAAGACTTTATCAATTGGGTGAAAATCTAGGAGTTGAATATTTTAGTTGGAATCTTTTATGTATTTAGTTCCATTTTGTAAGATTCATTTGTATCCACTTTCATGTTTTTATTTTTTTAGTTGTTGATCCTATTTTAACCACTATGAGATAAGTGTCAATCTATGTGAAAAGAGAAAGGGGCGGTTACGAAGTGGTTATAGACATTTTTTGGTGATTATGAGACTTACTAGAATTTTAAAAATATATAGGATGAGAGTCCAACAAATCTTGGGAGATGGGACTAAACACAACAAAACTATATTTTGGTGACCCCCTTAATTTCATTCTATTGATATATAATTGGAAGCACTGTAAAAAAAATGAGAATTTGACAAATGTCTTATTTACATAAGATATTATTTAATTGGTCTCGTAGGTCATATTTGCACATATATTAAATATTTACTACTATTTTCAAATGGAACGTATTAGGGCAAAAATATTTTTTTATGGGATCTATTGGAGCCAAAGAAAATACAACCAATCTAATTTGACTATATACTCGGTAAACGGAACCAATTGGTAAAAACCCGGAAAAAAAACATAAATCACATATTGCCATGATCACTATCATTTTCTCTCTAACATCCTTTGTTTTGCGTATTTATCCGATCAATGAACATAAATGAACAGAAATAAATTCTTACATGCCAGACCGTAAACTTTTAGCCTCCTCTCGTGTAAAAAACAATCGTAAAAATAATGAAAATACGTCGATTTTCGTTACAAAATTATTTTTCACAGCGAAACTATACAGGACCCTTTAAAATTTTTGTTGCTATTTTGAAAATTGCATAATCATATGGATTCTATTAGGGAGTAAATTTTTAGTGGAATTACAAAAAAGAATGGCAGCTTGTTTGTTATCCAATCAGCTTAACCTGCACCAAGTGGAAAGAAATAATTAAACAGGGACTTTTATATAATTATTTTGTCAAGATAGTAAAATGGTGAGGCAAATAATAAAAAAATAATAATAAATATATTATATTATACTATACTATTCATTAATTAATATAGAAAAATATACATCATTAAAAGTTTAACAACTAAATAACCAAATTTTAGGATATACACATACCAAATCTTGTATAATTGTCAACTCCAAAACATTTATTAATAAATCAAGCCCTGATGGTCATATTTACAACAAAGAAGCATAAATGAGAAAATAAGAAGATACTAGTATCGAGAGAGACGAAATGGTTATGTTTTTATAATTCAGATTTATAATTTAAATATGAGTATTTAAAAAATATTAATGTAAGTATTTAATAAACAGTTCGTGTCGCGTTGAGCACGACCCATTTATTAAACAGGTTACACATGTCGTCTCGTGTTGTCATGTCGAACACGACCTATTTATTAAACATTTTATACGGGTCATGTCGTGTTGTTGGACTAAACATGACCAGTTTATTAAACGGGTTACGCGGGTTGTGTCGTGTAACCCGTTTATAATACAGGTTCGTGTTCGAGTTATAAATAATGACACGATTAATTAAATGAGTCGTGTTCAGGTTCTGGGTATATTTCGAAATATCATGTCTCGACACAACCCGGACACGACTGCTAAGCCTAGTATTTATTTATAATATCAAACACTGAATTTTTTAAATTTTTAAAAAGGACCCCATTTTTAAAAAAAATGCTCAAAAACTAGTCAAAAACTGAATCCTAGCCGAATCCCCATCATATCCTAAATGAATTGAGCCGAATCTTAATTTCAGATTTATTTTTAATACTATATTATCTTATATGTGTGTTTAGCCAAAAGTTGGGTTTCTAATTTCTGTATACCTCATGGTGTGGCATATGAATAATTGGGGTTAGAACAATAAATTTTCTGAAATCACATTCTCACATGGCAAATTTTACTACTATCGTCCGTTTTGTGGTAACATAGGTATTAAAACACGTTTTTTTAATGACCGATGTCTTTGTAACTTGCTACTAAATTTCAATAATTTATGTTTGGAAAAGGAATAAAACTTACTTTATGCATGTAGTGGATGGGCGTAGTAAGAAAACAGGTACGAGACAATAATTTCGTTCCACATATCGGGCACGCCAGGTAGACACCAGTGGCTACAATCCGACACGGTTTGCTTATCCTTCCAGTCACCCACGTGTGCATCACTTCGAAAAGCCGACATGGGGGTTATATGAAAAACGGTCACTGGGACCATCATATTGTTTGCTACATCCAACACGGTGTCCGAAAATGGGCTTTGTTCCTTCCCTTTGGTTTCTAAGTGGGGTTGATATGTCACATTGCATAACCTCAGGGTTTGATTACTGTTGAAGAAATAGAAACATGAGCACTCAAGTTGACGTAGGATTGACCGTCCCCCGAGATAATTGCTTAATTAGACGCCTTTTTGTGTGTGTGTGTGTGGGGTGGGGTGGGTGGAGGGGGGATAGGGTGGGTAATATTTTCAAAGACCTCCTTATAAGGACTTTGTACAATGCATAGGGGGTATTTGCAACAAAAGGAATAAATGGGTTTTCATGCAAAGACGGCAACAGTAGCATGCAACAAATGATGTGTAAGGTACAAGTGGGTTTTAGTACATGAGGATATCTCTAATTGATGAACATGTAGTGGTAAAATTAATAAAACCCTAATTTTCTGGTAAAAATTATAAACTTTGGTGGTAATTAAAGGGTTATTTGAGGTTGGGCCTATTAATATCTTCAAAATGCATTTTCACTTCTTGGGATTTAATCCCCCTAAATGACTTTAGTGACACAAAAAAAAAAATAGGGTCATTTTGACTTAATCCCCAAATTTTAATTCATAATTTGATTTAACCTCTCGTTTTCATAATCATTTGACTTTGCTCCCAACATAAGGGATTAATTCTAATTTGACATTATAAACAAGGGGCAAAGTCAAATAAGTCCTTGAACTTAACCCCTTATTATTATTCAATATTTTGAGATTACCCTTCCGTACAGGGGGTATACGAAAGAGATTAGCGAAGTGGAGGTTAAGTCAAATATCACATTAAAAAGTGTGGGTTGAATCAAAAAAGCACAAAAAATATGGTAAACTTTTTGTTTCACTAGAAGTCAATTGTGGCCAAACAACAAGAAATGAAAATTGCGGGGGTTAAGCTCAGTTATACAGAATCCTAACTTTTTATCAAAGGGTGGTCACATTTAATTCTGCGGTAGAAATAGGTATTATTTAAACTTCATCTAAATACGATAACCATTTACGAATAAAACATACGAGGCGATGACTAAAGATTGATAGGGATACCTCCAATGAGACGACTCAAATGTTCGAAAGAAGACACATGTTTTGTTTGTGTTAATCATCATCTCTACCCAAGATGCCCATGTAAGTGCTGCTGTTCTGAAGGCCGAATCAATTGACATTCCGAGTTTTAGTGAATTACGAACCTGGAAATAACACCACCTGTCGAAAATAGTATTTAGAAAAGACCACTTAAGAACTTGATAAAACTACACACGGCAATCAATTATTGGAAAGAAATAAAAGAAGAAATCAGAACAAAAAGGTGCAGGTAAAGGTAATCTTAGCAGTATATGTATAAATATATCCATAACAAAGCAGCGGAGTGTTTGAATAATGTGAACACATTAACAACTTAGGTTTGTTCAAAAGCAACGGTCCCCACGATATTTTGGCTTATTCTCCCTCGTATTCGGCCAAATGAACATAACAGACATCTGAAATACAGTTATATACAAAGATTGACAAATTATAAGTGTTTCTAAAGACGTGTTAAAGCATCAACCCGAATATTACCTTACATGTTACGCTCCAAAAGGCTCAAAAGAGACTCATATTGTAGTCAGTGGGAGAATCATCAAGACGAGATACTCAAGGTCATCATCAGCATGCACTGCTTGCCTATGGGCTACCGAAGGTGGTGCGTATTGCTTGGTTGGTTGATGGGAAGGGACCACACAAGCATGGGGCAGGGCAGTGGGTCTTCTCGAGGGGGACAAACGGGAGCTACATGGCCAAACGGATGGCAGGTGGTGCATCGATGAGGGTGGGGTGGGTCTCTGTGTTACTAGGAATTCCGGGTTGTATGTAAATTTTTACGGGTCCCTGATATCATCGGTGTGTGTGTGTGTGTATGTGTGGTGTGTGTGGGGGGGGGGGGTGAGGGGTGATAATAATCATTGTGTCCACTTTGATAACGTAAAGTACCCAAATGTTAAGGGAAGACGATGAGGTCACGACAGTTAGATCAAAACACGGATCGTATTGTGGTCTCATCCGACGTCAATCAGGATAACAGGGGCAAAAGTGACAGAGAGATTGCCGCATGGCAACTGTGGAAGTTTTATCAGAACCTTCCCTTCCAAGATAATCACATTGAGGGACCCCCATGGGTGATGTGCATATCATGGGAGTGATGGGAGAGAGTCGAGGATGGGACCCTCAAGGGCTGCCGAATCAGAATCAGGTATTGAAAGATCATTAGCTTCAGGTGGCGAAGGGTCCCCATGGAGTTGCGACAACTATGGGGTGGTACAGTTGAGGGAAATATGGATTGTGGTGCCGATATAGGGGCGGTATAAGTGAGGCCAGTGAAGTTTTGGCCGAACGGCGGCTAGAAAAACAACGGGTTTGTGTTGTAGGGTTGGTGTCCAGAGGCTGAGGTGGACAAAAGGGGTTGAGGTAAGGCCCACATAGGTGCCCCAAAGCGGTGGGCACGACATATGTCTAGTGAATCCCTGGGCAGGCACGTCTGTGTGGTGCGGGTTGCAGGGAGAAATTAGAACAAGTGGGAACCCACAATGGAGGGGCATTGGATTGTGGGCATGTGATCTGGTGGCGGTAGTTGCCACTTCCGCCGGCAATGTGGTTGCTGGTGGCAGTTGTCAAGGGAGCTAGGGTGGATGGAGCTAGGGATACCACTAACGCATGGATCTGAATGGACAAGTGGTTGTCGGCCTCCTCCACATGGTCAGACTTCTTTGGGGGCATAATTACCGGTCGATGCTACATTCGACATAACCCTTATACCACTTGATGTAAACACACAAATATAACTAAAATCTCATTAAAATTAATCAATGTCAATGTCTCTCATAATAAAAACTAACTAGAGACCTAATTATAACAAACAACTAATGATAAACCTAAATAAATATGGACTCTAATTTAAAATGAAAAGAAGTTAAACCACACACCCTCTCCTAGGCAGTGGGTAGCCCCTTTTAGGGACCCATGCCAAATCACTAATTATGAAATTATATTGTAGTCCGCATAATGTGTGAGCATGTCCCAATACGTCTAAGTTGGTAAAAAACTAAAGGGAAATTTAAGATACTCAATTGGAGTGTTTGAAAAGGACTTGTTTGCAAAGAATATAGAATGATTGGATCCAAATTGCAAATGAATGGTGAAACATTGGCGCTTTTGTGAGCCTAGCACGCCTTTGGCGACTATATCCCTACCTCTTCCCTTAGTATCACCGTCAATATTTATCAAATCATTCTTTTTTACCGGGCACAGATGAAGCATGTGTTATCAGAGGCCTATTTCTATTATTTATAGTGTACTTTTTTATCATAAACAAGATAAATGTTGTATAGGTTACTTATGTGTAATTTATTAAACTTCGGAGAATGGTATTAATTCATTCGTTCTTTCAATTGTCCTCTCTCTCTTTTCTCTCTTCTATCTCTTAAATTTAACATGGCATTGGACACGTGGATACATTCCCGATAAGCATTCGAGGCGTATAAAAAAAATATAACATAAACCAAATACATGGATCCTACAAGTATCAATGTATCTTGATTTTATTTTTTTCGTTTTTTTGGATACATGATGGGTACAATGAGATACTTGGGAGATATGGCGGGCAGCAAGGGAACTTTTCTAAATGAGACCAATTTATAATTTTAAGTACACTTGTCTAATATGAAATGAAAAAAAAACATAAACTAAACCCGAGCTAGTCATTGTCTCATTTCAGAACTAAACATAAATTCATGAACTAATATAACTCGTCTCTCATAATGGTGATGTTACTCTGCATGTAAGTAATCATTGTTTTAACATTAATGATCCAATTACACAAGTCAAAGATAAAATTTATGTTTAAAGAATTCGGATATAGAATAAAAGAAATAAATTTACAAAATAAAGAAATCTTACGTTCTGAAAAGTTTCCCGGTACCCACCATTGTCCGGAGTTGAAAACAAGAACATCCGAATTAATACACTCATTGATAATATCATCCAACATGTCCAATTTAAGCGCGGACCTAACCCTTTTCAGTCCATGTTTTAGTGCCCAATTATGTTGCACGAGAAAAACCGATCTAAAGAACTCAATAGTGAAATTAAAAGAACTAAACCGCACACCCAAAAACCGAATTTGTTTTGTTATGTTGTTCCCGTTGACTTCATAAACACTCCCCTTATCCTCCACCCCAGTCATAAGAAAACATATCAAAGATTCCCATTATGATCTACTCATCAAATCACCAACGAAAACAACCCTTTTGCCTTTAAGCATTTCCAAAGCACTCTTCACGTTAAATATTAGAATATCTCAATTTTTAGGATTCCACCTCCATTTAAGATAATCTTTATCTCTCCTACTATTACCCAAACAATTGAATCCTTAATCCGAAAACGGACATTCCGTAGCATTGTACAATGGGTAAGTATCATCCACTACCCAAGTTACGTGAAAAACATCACAACCGTTAATCGAACCGTCAAAATTTGAATTACCATATCCTTGAAAGGCTTGTGAAAGGTTGGGGAGGACATACACATCACCACCAATGACCAAAAAAGAGGAAACCACAGATCGAACAAAAACAAGCACGCGAAACCATAGCGAAACCCAACTTGTGGGCCGAGAAGCTCGTGGGCTGCCCACACTCAAGGCTCTTCGGTTGAACAACGCATTTCTATTGAAACTATGCATCATTCTCAACCACTCATACTAATAAGGTTCAACATCATAAAATTCCAAATTTTTACCCAAATCTATATAGAAACAATAATGAATTATCATCATCACCCAAAAAGTCCAAATTTTCACCCAATCTTTATAAACCCTTGAATGCTATTAAAGAAAGAAACAACAACTATTATCTCAACATTTAACTCAATGATACTCATCATCACCAAATACCCAATATTACACTAAATGTCGTTATAGAAAGAATCGGATTAACTTTGAAATCAATGAAATTCAACAAACTCAAAAAGTCCAAATTTGCGCCTATTTACATAAACCTCCAATGCTATTTGAGAAAGAATCAATGAGATTAAACATCACCAAAAAAGAAAGAATCAAGAACTATGAACTCAACAGTTGAAACCAGTAAGAAATGTTCAAATTTGCACCCAAAATTTATAAAAACCCGAACGCTATTATAGAAAGAATCAAGAACTATCAACTCAAAACTTAAGGGAAAAAAGGTTCAAAATTGCACCCAATCTATATAAACCCCCTCAATGCTATTATAAAGAACTCAACTCAACAGTTGGAATCAATGAGATTCAAAATCACCCCAAAAGTCCAAAATTGCACCCAATCTATATAAACCGAAAATGAGATTCAATAACAAACCCCCCCCCCCCCCCCCCCCCAAATGTCAAAAATTGCACCCAATGTATAACAACCCTCTATGGTACTATAGAAAGAATCAAGAACTACTAACTCAACACTTCAAATCAACGAGTTCCAAATTCACCAAATGCCCAAAACTGCACCCAATCTATACAAACCCTCATCGACTAAACAATTGATATCAATGAGATTCAACCCAAAAAGTTTAAATTGCTCCCAATCTATAAAACCCTCAAATTTTTTATAAAAGGAATCAAGAAATACTAACTCAACACTTCAAATCAACGAATTTTAGCACTACCCATAAAGTCCAAAATTGCACCCCATCTATATAATCCCTCATCAACTAAACAAGTGATATCAATGAGATTCAACCCAAAAAGTTCAAAATTGCTCCCAATCTATAAAACCCTTAAATCTTTTTTTTAGAAAGAATCAAGAACTAATAACTCATCACTTCAAATCAATGAATTTTAACACTACCCATAAAGTCCAAAATTGCACCCAATCTATTTAAACCCTCATCAACTAAATAATTGATATCAATGAGATTCAACCCAAAAAGTTCAAAATGGCTCCCAATCTATAAAACCTTTAAAATTTTTTTAAAAAGAATCAAGAAATACTAACTCAACACTTCAAATCAATGAATTTTAGCACTACCCATAAAGTCCAAAATTGCACCAAATAAATATAAACCCTCATCAACTAAACAATTGATATTAATGAGATTTAACCCAAAAAGTTCAAAATTTCTCCCAATCTATAAAACCCTCAAATCTTTTTTAGAAATAATTAAGAAATACTAACCTAACACTTCAAATCAATGAATTTTAACACTACCTATAAAGTCCAAAATTGCACCCCATCTATATAAACCCTCAAAGTTAACAAATTCAAGATTTTGATCATAGCCCAAATGAATAAAAGGGATACAAAACTTCACAAGAAAGACAAACCCAAATGAAAAAAGGAATAATCTTGGATATATTTGAGGGTAATGGTGATAACAAGAGATATTTATGAAAAGGGTTACCAAATGATGAAGCTGAATATTGGATCCGGAATAAATTTCTAAACATTGAAGAAATTTAAATAGATTTGAAGAGGGACAAGATCTAAGTTGGTTGTGTAAGAGAGAGAGAGAGAGAGAGAGTATTTAAACTTCCCACCTATTTTCTTTCTTTTTTATTTCTACAACACACCTACTAAGTATAATGGAATAACTGACCATGTTCTTCATATAGAATAGTCCAAGCAGTAGAAGATATTTATGCCGTCCCCGACGAGATGAGATGCAGGGCATTCTCAGGAATGATAATAGGTCCTGCCCCAAATATGGTACAACAGCCTTCCCTGAGGGCAAATTTCTGATTTTAACAACCTGGTCAAGCTATTCATTGGTAATTTTTGCTTCGGGGCCAAGCCGGCAGAGAGAGTAGCTCACTTGCTAAGCGTGAGGTAACGTGTAGGGGGGAGTACAAGGGATTATATTACTCACTTCAACTATGAAAAATTAGAGGTCATTAATTACGAGGTAAAAAAACCATTACAACTCTAATGGGTGGACTGCTACTCGATAAACTTTACTACACTCTAGCTACAGATTCTCCTAAGATAATGATGAAATTAATGGCTAAGGAAGCCAAGGTCAGAAATGTCGAGCAGGCAATGGAAGCAAAGCAGAGCTCGATTACAAAGTCAAAGGGAAAAATCGAGTAGAAGGAGCAAAGTGAGCATAAGGATCAGAAAGATTCAAAGCAAAAGAATATTGATGATAGGCTCAGAAAGTACAATAACAATACTCCATTAAGGATGGGCATTCACCATGTTTTGGAGGAAATTAAACATAACAAGGAGGTACGTTGGCTAGAGAAATTAAGAGCACCTTATAGGAAGAGCGACAAATCCAAATACTGTGAATTTCACAAGGACCATGGGCATACAACATATCGTTGTATTGCTCTAAAAAATGAGATAGAAACCCTTATCCACTGACGAAAACTAGACAAGTGTGTTGATCGAAAAGACAATAGAGGAGCTAGGCGAATGTCAAAATCTCCATGCAAGCCTAGGTGAGAACAAAAAAGAAATCATGAATATGATCCTGAAGATGATCTCGATTTTCCCAAAAAAACCAAGCAAACAGAGCATGAGGTATTTACACTTAGTTTTTATTACTTTAATTGTCAGATGATTACAGGTGGAGATCACACTGCAGAGAGAAAAGCCTACATCAATGAGTCTTTAGCGTGTTATTACATCTAGAGGATCAATTTAGCTGAGGAAGATTGGCCGAGGAAGGAGAATAAAGAAAAATTGGTGATTGGGTTTTCCAAAAATGATCTGTCAGGAATTTTGAACCCCACGACGACCCTCTGGTGGTCAAATTCAGATATTGGGGCACAATCATTTCCAGGGTGTTGATTGACAATGGTAGCTCAATAGATATCATGTTTTATTTCGGCTTTCAAAAGTTGGATCTGAAGCTTAGTCAACTAGATCCATACCACGGGCCTTTAATTGATTTTTCTATTGAAAAAGTTTATCCTTTGGTCACAATGAAGCTGGAGGTGTTGCTCGACACCTGGCCAGCAAGTCGGGTCGAGAAATTTCATTTCTTTATGATGGACAAGACGTGTAGTCAGCCTACAATGTCATCATGGGCAGAGTAGGTTTGAAGTTCCCAACCAACTTCAGAGTAGGTGTGGTGAAGGGTGATCAAAAAGTAGCTCGAGAATGTCATAACGCCTCTGTCGAGTAAGAGGATCTTGAGGAAATAAAGAAGAAGACCACCACTTACTAAGTGGACATTACTGATCTCAATAGCGAATATGAGTTCGAAACCCTAGATCCAAGAAAGGAAACATATCAGGTGAAAGGACAAATTATGGAAGCAACGGAGAATATCATCTTAGATGACGACAACCAAAGCGAACTACACAGGTGGGTTCAACGCTAGACCTTGTTCTTAAATAGGAGCTTGTGACGTTCCTGAGAGAGAAAGAGAGAAAGCACATGTTCGCTTGGAGTTATTAGTACATGCCTAGGATTGATCCTAATTTCCTCTTCCACGAACTCAACGTCAACAAGGACGTCAAGCTAGTAAAATAAAGGCGCATGGTGTTCATCCCCGAGAAGAATTAGGCTATTCAGTATGAGGTAGAAAAGCTTCAAAAAGCTTCATTCATTGAAGATGTAAATTATTCAGATTGGTTGGCCAACGTTGTTATGGTCAAGAAGAAAAATAATAAGTGGATAATGCGTGTGGACTTCACTGATTTGAATAAAGCCTATCCCACGGATCATTTTCTTTGCCCAGGATTGACCAGCATGTGGATGCTATGTCGGGACATGAGATATTGAGATATTATGGGCGCCTATTCTGGTTACAACCAGATTAAAATGAAGCCTGGAGATAGAGAAAGTAGCTCTTTCATTACTGCTCGAGGAACTTATTGTTATAATGTTATGTCGTTTGGTTTGAAAAATTCTGGTGCTATCTACCAGAGGCTGGTAAACAAGGTCTTTGAAGCTCAAATAGGCAACAACATGGAGGTATATGTGGATGATATGTTGACGAAGAGTAAAGAAGTCTCTGATCACATTGTCGACCTCAGCTAAACCTTTTATCAGTTAGAAAACCACCAGACTAAGCTAAATTCAATCAAATGTGTGTTCGGTGTGCAGGAAGGAATGTTCCTCGGGTACATAATAAATCAGAGGAGAATTGAAGCTAATCCTAAAAAATAAAGGCATTGATTGAAATTCAATCCCCTACCTACAAGAAGGATGTTCAAAGTCCCACTGGACGGGTAGCTGCTATGAGCAGATTCGTGTCCCGAGCAACAGACAGGTGTTTGCCATTCTTTAAGTTGCTAAGGAA
The DNA here is from genome assembly GCA_949130495.1 of Sambucus nigra. Classification (NCBI taxonomy): domain Eukaryota; kingdom Viridiplantae; phylum Streptophyta; class Magnoliopsida; order Dipsacales; family Adoxaceae; genus Sambucus; species Sambucus nigra. Next base: position 749,674 of record CASBWL010000001.1, read on the forward strand.
GACCTTTGAATGGAATGACGAATGTGAGAAAGATTCTCAGGAGCTGAAGAAATATGTGGGATCACCACCCTTACTCTCTCAACAAGTTTTGGGGGGGAAATTGTATTTGTACTTAGCCATTTCTGAGTTGGCTGTAAGTTCAGCATTGATACGAGAAGATAATGGAGTGCAGAAGTCGGTCTACAACACCAGTAAAGCCTTCTAAGGAGAAAAAATCAGATGTTAATGACTAGAGAAACTACTTTTGGTATTTCTAGAGGCATCCAGATGGATAAAGACATATTTTCAATCACATACTATAGTGGTGTACACTAATATGCCTCTTCGTCAAGGTCTTCATAAACCTGAGAAGTCTGGGGGATTAATGTATTGGGCAGTAGAGTAGGGGGAGTATGACATTGTGTATCAGCCAAGGGCCTCTTTAAAGGACCAAGTTGTAGCAGGTTTTATTATAGAGTTTACTTATCCGAAGGTCCCGAGCAACAAGTTCGTCAGGTAGAGCAAACCCCAATAGGGGTGAACTCAACTTAAGTAAACACCAACCAACATTTCGAACAAACCCCAGTTGGGGAGAGCTCAGACGAAGCAACTGCGGACCTACCGGAATAGTCAATCGGGATGTAGGAGATGACTAAGAAATATGAGGAGTAAAAAAAGAAGACATTTCATTATGGGACATTGACAACCCAAGGCTTTCGCAGTAATATCCTAATATGGAATCTACACATGGATGGATCTTCGTGTGCGTCAGGAAGTGGAGTAGGTATTATACTCACTAACCTTGATGGGATTGATATTGAGTATGCACTTATATTCCAATTCCAGGCCTCAAATAATGAATCAGAATATGAAGCATTAATTATGGGATTATGTTTGGCTCAAACACTAAATGTCGAGCAAGTTGTGGCGCACAGTGATTCTCAATTGGTGGTCAATCAGATCTTAAGTTTGTATGGAGCTAAAAGTGAATTGATGACAAGGTACCTAGCCAAAGTTCTGGAGGTTATATCCAAATTACACGCTGTTCGGATGAGCAAGATTCCAAGATTGTAGAATGCCTAAGCTCGGCTAGCGTCGGCAATCAGGATTGAACTTAGGAGAACGATCCCCATTGAGATTCTAGCTAGTCGGAGTATTCATGAAGATTTGATTCTTAATTTCATTGCGGTAGATATGGGACCTTCCTGGATAGATCCCATCAGAGCTTACATTAGAGAAAGAATTCTTCCCACAAATCCAGTTAAGGCCAAAAAGCTTCAGTATAAAGAAGCACGGTACGTGTTAGATAAAGGTGTTCAATATTGGAGGGGGTTAATAGCTGCTTTGCATCACTGTGTCCACCCAGTCAAACTTAGAGATCTGATAGAAGAAGTTAATGAATGGTATTATAGAGCTCATGTAGCAGGAAGATCATTATTACATCAAATGAATACTTAGGGATACTATTGGTCGACCATGAGGGCAGATTGTACAGCTTTTGCAAAGATATGTGACAAGTGCCAAAAGTTCCCCAACATTCACAAAACTCCACATGTAACTTTGACTCCCATTACTTCACCATGGTCATTTGCTATTTGGGGAGTATATTTGGTCAGGCCATTGCCGAACACTCGAGGAAGATTCAATTACTTGGTCATAGTTGTTCATTATTTCACCAAATGGGTTGAAGCAGAACTATTAGTGGATATGCCCTATAAGAAGGTGTACCAGTTCATCTGGAAAAACATCATTTGCAGATATGTTTTGCCATACACCTTCATTACCGGCTATGGTACATAGTTCGATAAGGAGGAGTTTGCAACATACTGTGCCTAATCCAAGATCCAAAACTTACATTCTGCTACAGGTCATCCTCAAAGCAATAGAAAGACCGAGGTGATGAACATGACTTTGATAAATGGGTTTAAGAAGAGAATTAATAATGCAAAGGGGAACATGATAAATGAATTGCACTCGGTATTATGGGACTATTGATCAACTCCTAGGGATGAAAAAGGGGGAACACCATACATGCTAGAGTTTGGGACTGAAGCAGTGCTACCAGTTGAGATAGGTTTGCCAACTAACAGAGTGTTAAATTTTCTCCCATTAATGATTTGATGCGAAGGCTACACCTTGATATGATGTTAAAGGTGCGAGAAGATCCAGCCTTAAGGAATGCTGCTTATTAACAATAAACAGCATGCTTTTACAGCAAGAGGGTGAAGCCAACCAACTTAAAAGAGGGGGATTATGTACTTAAGAAGACGATTAAGAAGAGAAACAACCTTGAATCCAATTGGCATAGGCCTTATCGTGTCTCAGCAGTCATTTGACCAGGAACTTATCGAATTGAACCTTTAGAAGGTGAAAATTTCAAGAATCCCTAGAATGCCGAGCATCTTAAGAAATATTACCAATAATGTAATGAGTTACAACTCTTATAATCATTTTGTGTGGGTACCTTTCTTATCTTTTAAGCCCATAAGAGTAGTCGGACAAAGCCCAGCTAAGAATAAGAGACGTCCGACCCAAATTATGGATGCTCTGAGTAATAGCGGTTAGAACTGAGAGTTTGACACATTCTATCCCCAAAAATCTCGGAGGAAATATTCAAGGGATAGTGGGCTAGCGGGGCAGTTACCAGCGCTCCTCTCTCCCTCTTATGGAATATATATTGTACCCATATCCCGGGGTAAAGGGCATGCAAAAAAAACTCTCTTGAGAGTTAATATATAACAGTAGACCTCTCCGTGGACGTAGGCAATTTACCGATCCACGTACATCTTTGTGTTGTGTGATTGCGATCTTTGATATTCTTTTCTTTACGGTGATTACCTTTCATTATTATTTGTGTTGAGATATTTGTCACTACAATTGGCGCCATCTATGAGAAGCGATTGTTTTCTTTTAAGAAAGCCTTAACCAATAAAGACCTACAATGTCCGATCATAACAATAATGCCCCCCAAGCAGAGGATATCCAAGAGTAGCCTATCCATCCTAGGGTTTGGTCCGAAGTACATTACTCAAACCAGAGGCTCCGTAGATAGACGCATCTCTCCGAAGAAAGCCAGGGGCCGGTTAGATCCACATAGATTTCTAGGCGGATCGACGCCTACGAGGCTAGGCTTCGAGAACAGGAGGAGGCTACTCTAAAATAGGAAGGTGAAAATGTTCGCCTCAAAAGGAGACGAGAGAGGATCGAAATGGATCTCCATCGTAACACAAGGCAACGCTGCAATCGAACTCCTAGCCCTCAGGAGAGGAAGGAGCATAGGGCGTGGGTCACAGAGTTCTGAGAGACACCGATCAAATGATGAACAGTCCCAGAAGCAACAACCAACTCGTCGGTACAGGAGCCCTGGCCGAAGGAACGATGATCTACGAAGCTTAGTCCAGAGAGAAATGGACCATCACCTAGCTCATCAGGGTGCCAGATCAACAAGATAGCTGTCCAGGTGAGCTCTTAGAACTCAGATGAAGTCCTATTTTTTAAGGACGATTGAGGAATAATAAGCCCCAAAGAAGTTTGCGGTGCCCAAATTCAATATTTATAATGCAAAGATTGATCCCATCGATAATATCAGACGATATTGGAAAATCATGACCTTGTGGAACCATCACGATGCATTCATGTGTCAAATTTTCCCAACAAGCCTGCACGATGTCTCCTAAAAATTATTCGAGCAGCTCCCTCACAGGTCCATTAAGAATATCAAGTCCTTAGCCGAGCTGTTCACAACTCGCTTCATTACGAGCAGCTCTCATCCGAAGAGGATGAACGCTTTGCTGATAGTGAAGAAAATGACTTAGGAGAACTTTAGAGATTATGCGAAGAGATACTGGGAGATATTCAACGAAGTCGAGGATTGCTCAGAGCAGGTCGATGTAATATCCTTCAAGATCAATTTTCCCCACTCCTTCCTCTTACACCAGTCCCTTACTAAGAAGGAGGCCACGACCATCGACGACTTGATGGCCCGTATCGAGAAATACGCCAAGGTCGATGACGTGACCCATCTTAGTGCAGGAGAAAATAATGGAACCAAGGTTACTGATAAGGGGGTGAGAAAAGTGATGCTCAAAATCAAGGGAATAAGAATGGGGGCAAAAGTGTCCCTAAAAATGGGAGCAAAGGTGATGACTCGAAGGCGTTCTAATCCGTGAATACCGTCTTCATTGAACCTATCTATAAGATCCTTACAAAAATCAAAGATGAACCATTCATTAAGTGTTCCAATAAGATGGGTGGATACCCCTCCAAGAGGAATAACGCATTGAGATGTGCATTTCAAAAAGAACGCGGGCACAAAACTGAGCATTGCAAGGCTCTGAAGTCCCACCTCGAAGAGCTAGCTCAAGCCGGCACTTAAGTGAATTTGTAGAGAAGAAGGCAGAGAAGGTAGCTGCAAATGGTAATCACAAGCTCGATAATGTTTTCTAAGAGGATGTTGGCCACGAGTTCGTAGTAATTCATGGGGCATCCTACCTCAAGCAGATCCAAGGGAACACTGCTCGAATGGAAGTGAAGAAGCTGACATCAGTAATGAAAGCTTTTCAGATTGATCCTACCAAAACCCAAGTAGGGAAGCATCGACGTCTAAAGGAAATTAACTACACCAAGCATATCATGTTCACTGATGAGGATTTGATGGGACTGAGAACTCCACACCATGACTCATTGGTCATTATGCTCAGGATAGCTAACTTCGACGTCGATAGGCTACTCATCGACCAAGGTAGCTCATCCAATGTAATGTACCTCGAGCTATTTAAAAAGCTAAATTTAAGCATTGTCGACTTTAGAGAGGCCACCATTCCTATGGTTGTCTTTGCTGGAAAAATAACAACCCCCTTGGGAAAGATCATCCTACTCGTAAGGGCATGAATCATCTCAAAGATGATTGGGTTTCTTGTGGTTGACATTGATTCACCCTACCAACTCATCCTCGGATGAGGATGGCTGCACGCAGTGAAGGCGTCTCATCGACCTATCATCAGAAGTTGAAGTGTGTGACAGAGCGTAGAGTATTTGAAATTCGTGTAGATCAAGCAATGGCAAGGAAGTGCCTCATAGTGGCCATACGCCCTAAACAAGAGAAAAAAGTAGAGGAAGTGAGAAATGAAGATGAAGACCAGGAGAGGTTTATGCCCTCCAAATAGAAGTTAAGATATGGCAGACCAATAGTGGAAGAGACCAGGCTCCTCCCCTCTGAGAGGGTCGTTGAGGACCTGGAAGAAGTCGTAGTCGAAAGTGGCCCGACTGAGAGAATTTTTTTTTATTGGAACATCCTTTAGTGATAGTGAGAAGAAGGAATTATTTACCCTCCTCCGAAGAAATTTGGACGTTTTCGCATGGGAAACCTATGAGCTTACCGGAATCGATTCCAGCATCACCTGTCACTGATTACACGTGGATCCATCCTTCAATCCAGTAATACAGAATGCACATCGAACAGCCCTAGAGAAAGCCAAAGTAGTGGAGAATAAAGTGGAGAAGTTAGTGGATGTAGGGTCCATACGGGATCAGTTCCCTAAATGGATATCCAACCCAGTAGTGGTCCTTAAGATCAATGGGAAGTGGTTATTCTTCATTGAATTCACCGATCTCAATAGGGCTTTCCCCATGGACAGCTTCCCCCTTCTAAATATTGACCAGCTAGTGGATTCAATGACAGCTCATGAAAGAATGAGCTTCTTTAATGCGTATTCCGAATATCACCAGATCACTTTCCATGATCCAAATCAAGATAATACTGCCTTCATCACCAATATTGGATTATTTTGTTACAAAGTTATGCCCTTCGGGCTTAAGAACATGGGGGAACTTATCGGCAGTTGGTTACTATGATGTTTAAAGACCAAATGGGAGACACCATAGAAGTATATATTGATGATATGCTCGTCAAGAGCAAGATCAAAGACGACCACATCTCTGACCTAGCAAGGACCTTTGAAATCTTCAGGAAATATCGAATGAAGCTTAACGTAAGTAAGTGTTCCTTCGGCGTCAAGTCAGGAAAATTCCTTGGATATTTGGTCAGCGAGAGAGGTATATAAGCTAATCCCGACCAAATCGATGCTATCAACAGGGTGAAATCCCATCGAACTATGAGAGATGTGCAGAAGCTCACAGGAATGCTCGCTTCGCTAAACCGGTACATCTCTAAATCTTCAAAAAAATGCCAATCGTTCTTATAGCTGCTGAAGAAGACTAAGAGTGTGGAATGGGATGAAGGATGATCGAGGGCCTTAGAAGATCTTAAGGCCTACCTCAGCAATCCCCCTTTGCTCGTAATCCCTAGGGAAAATGATCCCTTATATCTCCACATTACAGTATCATATCATGTTGTCAATTTTGCCTTGATATGTGAGAAAGCGGGGAAACAGCATCCGGTCTATTATGCAAGTAAAACTTGTTTAAAAATCGAGTAGCGGTACTTGCTATTAGAGAAGCTCATCTTTGCACTAGTGGTAGCCTCCAGAAAACAAAAGCACTATTTTGAGGCCCACTCCTTCTTCGTAGTTACTTCACACCCTCTCAAAACTGTAGTGAGGAAAGTAGACCTCTCAGGATAACTATCAAAATGGTTGGTTGAGATCAGAAGATTTGATATTCATTTTCAATCTAGGACTTCTATCAAAGGGCTTGTTCTTGCCGATTTCATCGCTGAATTCATTGGAGAATAACCATGTGGGCCCAAGATTAGTCATCTGAAGGAAGTCCCAGAAGAGCCAGGCATCTAAAAGTTATATGTTGATGGAGCCTCAAATTCTAAAGGGGCAGGAGTAGGCATCGTGCTGGTTAGCCCCTAAAAACAGTGCTTGAGTAAGGAATCAAGCTTTGATTTGAAGCCTCCAATAATGAAGTAGAGTACGAAGCACAAATTGCTGGTCTGCAGAAGGCACAGTTGCTTGAGGCAAGACACCTCCAAGTTTTTGGCGACTCACAACTGGTATCTAACCAAATAAGTGGCAATTTCAATGCAAAAGATGACAGGATGGCAGCCTATCTCGCCACTGTTAAAAGGTTAATGGCCAACTTTGACCGCATCAATGTTCAGCCATTTCTCATGGGATAAAACATCCATACTGATGCCCTAGCAGCTCTAAGCTCATCGGTTGAATCCAACTTAAGGAGAACAATTCAAATCGACTTCCTTACACAGATGAGCATCAACTGAAGCATATAATCACCAAACCTCGAGAATGTTCTTCGTATAGAGAAAGCTCCCAGTTGGATGGACCCTATAGTAGATTACTTGCAAAGTGATGTACTGCCAAGTGATAAGAAGATTGCCCATCAAATAAGAGTTAAAGTTTCCCACTTTCACTTATCTCCTCAGGGCAAACTATATAAAAGGTCCTTCACAGTCCTGTACCTCCAGTCTGTTCATCCACAGGATGTCGAGCAAGTCCTACATGAGCTGCATGAAGGGATTTATAGAAGTCACGTAGGAGGAAGGTCGCTAGCCTTTCGAGCAATAAATGAAGGATATTGGGGGCCATACATGCAGAGGTACGCGGGAGTCTACGCTCGAAAGTGCGAGAAATGCCAAATGCACACACTTATGGTCCACCAGCCTGCCAGCGACCTAAAGTCACTCACCAGCCCATGGCCCTTCCCTTAGTGGGGTCTAGACATCGTAGGCCCTCTACCAACTACTATCAGAAATCGAAAGTATCAATTAGTCGCCACAAACTACTTAACGAAGTCGATAGAGGTAGAACCACTAGCGAACATCAAGGATGTTGGCATGATGAGGTTCATATGGAGAAATATTACTACTCACTTCGGGATACCTATGACAATCATCACTGGCAATGGGACCCAGTTCGAGAGTAGCCTTTTTCCAAATCTTTTGCAGTAACCAGGGAATCAGGCACTACTTCACCTATGTGGCATACCCTCAGAAAAATGATCAAGTTAAAGCTTCTAACAAAATAGTGATCGATGGACTAAAGAAGCACCTAGAGTGAGCCAAGGGAGCATGGGTAAACGAACTACCCCATATCCTCTAGGCCTACCGCACCACTCTGAGGTGAGCAACCAAAGAGACACCATTTGCACTCACATATGGAGTGGAGGAAGTTATTCCATTAGAAGCTGTTCTCCCCACCATGAGGTCCACACTGATCGACCAAGGCCAGAACGATAGATCATTACTCGTTGAACATGACTTAGCCGATGAGAACTGGCTCTAGGGACACTAGCAGCCTACCAACAATAGCTAAATAAGCAGTACAATAAAAAAAGTCAATCCAAGGACATTCCTAGTTGGGGACTATGTCCTAAGGAAGGTCCTTGGCAGCGCTGTGAATCCATCAGATGGTAAGGTAGGACCGAACTAGGAGGGATCATTCAAGGTTGTAAGGGACGACCTGTAAGGAGCCTATCACTTGGAAACGCTGGAGAGTAGGGAGATACCAAGAGCTTGGAATGCGGCCAACCTGAAGAAATTCTACTTCTAGATTTATCTTTTCGTGCATCATTAATTTAGGCAAATTTTTATTTTGCAAACTTAATGTTGCTCTCTGTTCATAACTATGATTAATGAAATTTGATCGGCCTTGGCATTCTACGAGTGTTGGTTTTCTCTGATATATTTTAGTATATGCATCTTTTCCAAGTTATAGGCTTCACTCTTAATAGGAAAAATTTAGATCACATGTTACTGTAAGTTGGTCAACTTATTCCAGCTAAATGGTCCTATATCTTGCCCCATTCCATTTCACCACATTGGCCAGAGCATTAACAGGGTTAAATAATCCTCCTCGGGCCTTTGTTACTAGCACAATTGGCCTCCTAGATTGCCCCCGGCAATAAATAAAGCCTTATAGGGTATCCTTAGGAAATTTTACCAACCCAGGTTGGTCGCTAACACAGTTTGGCCCAAAAAACCCTGCTCGGATGGATTGTCCATTTACCAGGTATAACTCCACCATTGCCCTACTTAGACCTGAGCTCGTGTAACGACACAGCCTGAAAGGTAAAGTGAGGCATAATGGTACAATTGAAATGTACTGGACTGGGGGATATTTTTCTAACAATTAGCTCTATCTAAGTCATACTTGATCGACTATAAGATAATTAAAGATAAGTCTAACAAAACTGAAAATGAAATAACACACGTTTAGTCAGTAATTGCCCAAAATATAAATATTTCATTACACCACTAAATGTACAAACAATTACATGTATGAAAACAAATCAAATCTTAAGAAGGACCAAGTTGTTCGGCCAAACAATCAGCTACCTGCGCTCTTCGACCATCATTTGGCCGAGGGATAAGCTCCTCTTCGATGTTGCCTGAGCTCGGCTCCAATAGTTATCTTGGGATTGCATCTATTGGGATCCAACAATCATCCCTTCTGAATGGATTTGGCTCCAAGGTTGAAGGAGTAATCTCATGTCTATAAAGGATAAAATTCTAAGGAACCTTTAACTCCATAAGGGAACTCAGCCACCCTCTAATGAAGGATATCTCCTCAACCTCCGTTAGTCTTGTTGGATCATATGTCCAGCCCTGGCCGTATCATCTGCCCACATCTGTCGAGGACCTTTCTTGAACAAGTGCCTCAGTAGGGTGAATTTTCTTTGAAGCCCATCGGCTATCACATATGCCCTGCTAACATCTCCCCGCAGTTCAGTAATCTCCTTAGCTGAACCACTATCATCAGGCCCAGCTTGTTGCCTAGTCGATGAAAAAGAACCTTGTATAACTTGAGGGTCAATGCTCGGTGCATTCTCCCTAGGCGCGCAACTTCCCTCCTTAGCGCATTATTCTCTTCTTGCAAGATTTCTCCAACTTGATTGATCTCAGAGGCCTCTAAAAGCTTAACCTTAAAATCATCCATTTCTTCTTGAATAGAGGCTCTGACCTCCTCCATTTCCTCAAGTCTATCTTTTAACTTGGCGACTAGCTCAGACTGATCCATGTATTCCTGGTTCCTTGACCTGAGAGATTTGCAGATATTAACAAAAGCTCGGTGAACTTGGTCCCTTACACTAGAACCAAAGATCTGGCCTAAATAAGAGGAGGCAGGAATGTAATCATCAAGGTCAACAAACTACAAGATATAAAGGCACGAAAAGGAGATACATCAACATAAATGCAAACCAAAATCTTTCATTAAAAAAGGCATCAACCAAGTACAAATAGATGGAATAGCAGAGAAAAGGAAGAACAAAAAAGGCAAAATACAAAAGAAATCCTAAATATTTATTGTTCAACAGCGACCTACTCTGTGGAAGCTGGCTATTTCCCTCTGCTTGTAGCGACTTCACTTGGCTCTGGCCCAAGGGTTGGGGCATCGACAGCAGAAACAAAAGGAACATTAGAAGAAGGACTACTAGGTTGGCTCATAGTTGGGGCATACTCAAGAACGGGTTTGGGGGTACGATTGTGCTCGCTAAACAAGGGAGAATCAGTAGATATTCCAGCAGTGACCAAGGCCTTATCCCAAACTTTCTTAAAATTTGCCCAATAGATGTATTTGATTTTCTTCTCGACGTCTTTATAGGCCACTTACCATCCTTCATTAGAGTTGTTCTCCCTAATTGTGGTCGCCTCTGCCTCCAAGCTCTCCACCTTCTCGATAAGCTTTGTGTTCTCATTAGTAACAACGAGCTCTGAAGCCACAATCAGCTCGTATGCCTTGCAAAGATCCTACAACTCTTTAGCCTCCCCTACCCTCTCATTGATAAATGAGGCCTCAACTTCCTTAAGAGCCTCATGAGCAGTGTTCAAGCTCCCCTTGAACTCAACATTCTTCCTCGCCAAACCGTCGTGATCGCGATGAAGAACGGAGTAGTCAAATAGAAACTTCAAGAAGAAAATAGTTTAAGTCAGGCAGAGAAAAGAATTAGGTAAGTAATAGAGGAGAGAAAGAGTATCCTTACCAAAATAAGCCCTTGATCGGCCTTTATGGCCAATTAGTCGGGACCCATTTTTTAGGACTGCTACTGGTACCCTCTTGATCATCATAGGGGCAAGATGGGGGAACAGAGCCACAGAAGCTCCCTCGATCGAAGCATCAGTAGGCATCAGGTAAGCATCTGCCTTATTGTACCTCTCTTTCGTTCTTCCTCCCTTCTTCCTCCTTGTTCTTCTCATCCTCTCTTTTTATCTCTTCTTCTTTCTTCCTCTCTAGATCCTTTTTATGAGCTACTGTCTGAAAACCACTGACATTATCCCAGATCTAGTTTTCTGAATCTTCAGCCGATTGGATATCATAACATCATCATCATTATCATCATCATCATTATTATCAGTAATCAAATTCCTTCTCCTTGGGGAGCCATATCTTCTTCGCTCGAGGTCTCTGAATCTTATTTCGAGATGGAAGATCTCTCACCAGGTTCTACCTCACCACCATTAGCACCACCAGATTCCGAACTGCTCTTCTCTTCTTCATTTAGGTCGATAGGTTGAGGAGTACCTTCTTCTTCCTCTGAGATGTCAAGATGAAGAATATAATCAACTGGGCAGGCGATGAAGCTAGAAGTAATGTTCTTATATTCTAGTAGAAAGGCAACAGATGTAATGGAATCTCATATGTTCCAAGCCTTGAGTAACTCAGAAGCACAGATCTCTCGAAGAGAAGGCTCGTGATTCTTTGGCTTTGCTTCAAAAGAACAAGGAAAACATTACAAAAAGAACACTTTATAACAGTAATGAAAGGATAAATAGATTGATCAACAACCTATATATTCCTCTCCGTAGATAATAATCTGAGGCCTCATGTACCTCGTACCTCCTAACTGATGAGGGAACTACCAGTTTATAGCTATAAAACCCTCAGTCCAATAATATTTATGGGAATCATGTAAGTTAACAACCAATACCCTATCTGGACTCCTCGCTTTAAACTAAAGAAGAACAGAGATGGTGCGAGAAAATGAGTAGCATAAATAAATATCGACCAGGCCCAACTTGGTTCTATACAGCTGATTTATCCAATGGACACCATTAACGATCTTCCAAACATTCGGAGAACATTGGGCTGGGACTATATCGAAATATTAAAAAAAATGTAAAAATAAGAAATTTAGAGGAAAAGTTAAACCCCCATTAGGATAGTAAGAGAACATGAATCCAATTGTCATCCTCAATATAGTGAATATTTTGAGGAACAGGGGCACACTCGATGTCTAACCAACTAGGAATATTCTAATATTTCCTAAATTCTACCAAGGATTTTTTATCTATCCGTTCCATGGGAAAAACCCTAGCTACAGTAAAATGAAAGCAATGAGACAAAATGCACAAAAAAGGGAAGACTGAGAACTTACAGGGAAAAAAGAATGGAGCTTGCAATGATGGAAACCACGAGCAAGTGAAGGCGATCGAAGCAAGGGGAAACTTGGAAAAATATGAAGAACGGACTTGAGAGCAAAAGGAAGCTTGAGAGTAAGAGAGAGTTTAAAAATGAGAGAAAATGTAGAAATGGCAAGACAAACCGTTTGAGCACGTCGGTTTAAACTCCTAATGATAATGCATAGAGACCAAAGAATATTTTCCACCTAAATCTCATGTAAAAAGACGTTTTGCACCCCAAGGTTGTTATAATTCACAACAATGCCACTTGGAAGCAACCAAAATCAGTGTTTAAAATTTTTGAGCCCAAGTTGTGACCCTAAAATTTTAGGGGCAATTGTGGGTACTTTATTTATCTTTTAGGCCCATAAGAGTAGCCGGACAAAGCTCAACTAAGAATAAGAGACATTCGGCCCAAATTATGGATGCTCTGAGTAATAGCAGTTAGAACTGAGAGTTTGACCCATGCTATCCCCAAAAATCTCGGACGAGTTATTCAAGGGATAGTGGGCTAGCGGGGCAATTACCAGCGCCCCTCTCTTCTTCTTATGGAATATTTATTGTACCCCTGGCCCGGGGTAAAGGGCATGCAGAAAAACCTCTCTTGAGAGTTACCTAATATATAACAGTAGACCTCTCCGTTGACGTAGGCAATTTGCCGAACCATGTACATCTTTGTGTTGTGTGATTGTGATCTTTGCTATTCTTTTGTTTACAGTGATTGTCTTTCATTATTATTTGTGTTGAGATATTTGTCACCACATTTTGATTCATCATTTAATAACAAGTTAGTTCATCCCAATTTCTTTTTTTGATTTTTTTTTAGTACTGGTGATGTGCATCCCTATAAATACTTGGTCGATGGAAAATTCAATACTAGGTCAAGTCAATAGAAATTCAATACTTGATCGGCAAAGCATAGAAACCCAAGTCAAAATAGGATTTTAAGTCCCCAGTACTTGGTCAAGAAAAACCAGGGATAAAATTTTGTATAAAAATCAACAAGTTTTATTCGAGAACGTTATAAAGATCCCTAAATAGGAATGTAGACACATATTCCCCATACGCTTGGTCACCACTGGTAACTAATGCTAAACCTAAAAATTTAGGTGCATTAGTAGAACCTATGGCAATACAATGGGTGAGTAGTGCTAAACTTGGATTTTAATCTAGGTGCACTAGTGAAACCTATGACACATCAATGGTAGCTGGTATTAAACTTAGAAATCTAAGTATATCAATATAACCTATGATATTGTCATTGGTAACTGATACTAAATTTAGGCAAATGTCTAAGTGTATTAGAAGAACTAATGAAACAACAAAGTCATTCAACTAGCCAAAATTAAACAAAATAATTTGTTAAAATTGAATTTCATTTATATTAATGATCATTACATGCAAATATTGTGTATAAATGAAAAACGGGAACAAATTATTCTCAAAATCACTATACAGGGAGCTTTCCTTCAGCCTTTAAGGAGCTCGGCACTGGTTTCATGCCTGCTGGAGGATCATTTAATGTGTATGGAGAATTAATGAAGTTTAAATCTCAAAGCATTGTCCTATTACTTCTGCTCGAAGTGTCCAGTAATTGAGGAGGCCTAACTATTTCCCTCTCGTCATGCAAACCATAATCTCCTAAATACTTGGAAATTAAGCTCTGAGCAATGGACTCTACAGGGATCCAATTAACATACAACTTGAAGGGGGAGTTGTTACAATCTAAGAATCCAGGATCAGCCCAGTACCATAGTTTGTTGTCCTGCTCAACTTTCATCACTGTTAGGAAGTTGCTCAATCGCCACTTGTAGACTTCATGTTGAGCCTGACTGAAATGATCGTCAAAATGAACAAGAGCTTCGTTATACCCTTCCATCTATACTTCCTTGGCCTGCTTGTGAAACTGGAAAGTTAATATCTCAACTTGGTGTTACAGTTTCTTCAACACTCCATCTTTAGATTGCAATTGAGAAGATTGGGTTTAAATTTAATCATCTTGAGTTTTGATCTATTGATATATTTCAGTTATGGCTAAGTTTTTAGCTTTTATCTTAGCAACTTGATTGGCAAGTGTCTGCTGAGTTCAAGATTCATCAGTTGGAGGTCGAATGGATCTTGATTGGGAAGTAAAGGCAGATTTGAATTTCTTTAAGGTTTACAGTTCATCCATCAACCTAGCAATCTCAGTTTCTAAGAAGGAAATATCTTTATCAGTAGTAGTGGTATGAGGATTCTTCAAAGCACTCGATTCACTCATTAATTTTTTGTTTTCTTCCTCCAACAGTTTGGTAATGGCCCTGGCTTCATTAACCTCGCATTTGAGTTGAAATTCATTTTTCCTATATATAGAGCCTTGCTTCTCCAACTTTTCCTCAAAACCTCGAGCTTCACTTAAATCTTTGTACTTGGTCTCATAGTCAGCGTGAAGGAGAGTCTTAGATTCTTTATGCTCCTCTTGAAGATCTTCAATCATTTCAAAGTAATCCATGTTATTGGACACAACCCGATCAAGAAGAAACTTAAGTTAGATATATGCATTATTGGCTTGATCAGTAGCATCTACACCAAGCAAGTCTGACAATTCTTTAACGGTTGAAGTCATGTGACTAGCCTTTAGAAAACTGTTGCAGTGCTTGAGTAGATCATAATCATTGGAAGAAATTTGTTCCACCTTGGCCATAAACTAGAAAAATGAAGTAACAGTCGATCAACAAAAAAAGAAGATATAATATCCAAAGAAATAACCAACAATATAACAAAAAAAATCTTTTATTGATATAAAAGGGAAGTTACAAGTATAGTAGAAAAGAACCAAAAAAAAAGGAAAAAATACAAAGGCTAACTACCGAGCAAATCTATACCCTCTCTCTATCAACTCCAACTCTAGTTTAACCGGCAGAGGGGATGACTAGAGTGACTTGCTCGGTGGATGGGATAATTGACTTAACAACATTCTTAAGTTGGTCGGCTGAATACTCAACCACCAAAGAAGACTCCCCAAAACCAACATCAACTTCAACTTCATCGTCCATGTTAGGGGAGAGCCAAGCTCATGTCTTTGGAAGAGTTCGAAGTCTTCTGATATGTTAACCTCCTTCAGTGCAACCGATCAACCATCCTTGATAAATTTCTTCTTTACGTACTCAATCTGAGTAGAGGCGGCAGTGATAGCTTTATACCAGCCTTTATTGAAAGAATTTTCCTTAATCGTTTTTTTTCTTCTCAGTGGTTAGGCCCTTTGTTAGCTTAGCCACTTGCTTCTAAGCTTTAGCAGCCTCATCCTCAACCTTCTGCTGAGCTTACTTATCAGTTTTGATTTTATTTTGACAAGTCTTCTTTTCAGTCTCCAATGCTTATTGGGAGTCAATAAAGGACTTCTTGAGACTAGCAAAGGCCTCCTCAACATCGATTGAAGAATAAGTAAGAGCATCATCCTTATCTAACATCTGGTTGAAATCAATCAGGAACTACAAAGAAGAAAGGCAAAGTCAATACAAGAATTCAAAAACAAAGTACAAAGTATGAAGGAGTACAAATAAAAGGGAAGAATTCCCACCATAGCAAGACTTTGAGCAACCCTTTAAAAGATTTTAAGTCAGGGCATAGAAGAAGTAGTACCGAGTGGTCAGCAAGAGTACCAGACCTAATTAATTTCCTGGCCAATCCATTTCCTATCAATAGAGATGAGACAACACCAGATGGAGTAACGTCGATCAAGCTCTGTTGGCCAATATCAACAAATTTTTCAACCTACTTGTTAGCAGGACCTCTCCCGAGTCTTTTCAGAAGAGATTAATCATCCTTTTTGGCTAGGGGCTTCTTACCAACATCATATTTCTTCTTTGGCACACAACTATCAACAGGCTTAGTGGTTCTAGCACCAGCATCACCAAAAAAATTGGGAAATTTCATTTTTTCCATGCTCGCTGAAAGAGGAAGGTTTTAATAAAAAGAGGAGGAGGGGTCAATAACAGATTCACCACCACCAGATATAGTGGTAGATGAAGTGAAAATAGGGTCTTTGTACAAATCAATCGTGATGGAGGGCGCTGCAGCTGTTGGATGAGTTACAAAAGATGTGATTGAGTTCTTTTACTTCAACACGAATGAAGCAAACCTAGTATGCTCCTCAATAATTCTTTGATGGATGCCCCAGAGAAACTTGAGCTCGTCAAGCTTAATGTCACCCTCCTTGGGAAACTTTCTTTTCTTCTCAATAGTAATCAAACAAACAACAAATATTAGATAAAATATTACCAGGTGATTTATCAGCATGAACATATAAAATATATTACAACTTATATCATCAACCTCTTGAGGGAATCTTGATCTATTATATACTTCACCCCCTTTCAGAGATACATATTGGAATTTTTTTGGCAAATAACACCATGATCGAAGTAGTCCTTATTGGAGTTAGTAAAATTGACAACGAGAGATCTATTAACAGACATAGTCTTCGAATAATATGTATTGTCACTGGTGACCCATTTGTAATAGAATATGATCTCAAGGAGACCGATATGGGTTCCATGGATTTGATTAAGCCTATGGACACTATTAACTATTCTCCAGGTGTTGGGGTCTACTCTAGCAGGTACAATATCAAAGTATTGACAAAATTCTAAACAAAAATGATTTGGGGGAAAAGAGCAGCCACATTCAGCTATGAATAAGGACGGAATCCAATGACCTTCAGATAAGGAGAAAACATCAACAGAGGATTAGGGAACTCTAAGTCTACCCAGTTTGGTATATTCCCCTCCTTTCTAAACTCATCTAGAGAGAAAATAACATAAACATGATTCAATATGAAGAAAAGAAGAAAACGAAAGGATTCTTACATAAACTTAAGGATTCAGCAAGAATTAGAAGACATGAAGAACGATCACACGAATGCTCAAGAATTTATAGCAAAAACTTAAAAGGTTTTAGGTAAGGGATAATCGAAAATTTATCGCCTTTTATAGATTGCCTCAAAAACTGGCAAACGTAATGATTGAAGTGAAACAACGATTGAAATTATGGCGATAACAAAAAAAGACGTATTTACCCTGAGACGGTTCGCTAAAGTTTAGAATATTTACAAAAATGCCATCATCAAAACACGCTACCATCAATACCAATAAAAGTTTACAAGTTTTGGAAGTCGGCAATCGACCAAGAATTAAGAATGTATCCTGAGCTACTACCACGATTAAATTTTCCATACTTTCAAGCATGCATTAAGCATGGACCATTGGGGGCTTCTGTTGATACCAAAAATTATCCACCGGCATGGACCAAATCAGAGAAGAACATGAATCCTCCAACATGGCAAAAATCCTAGTCAGCAAGATATAAACTCGTTAACCAAGACTTGGGAGGCCGACCAACATGCAGAATGTGGACAAATGCCAAAAAGGTCGAGCAACAGTGGGAAGACCGACCAACTTGATCAGCAGAGCGCTAATAGCCAAGTGCATTACGGATGTTATGTACTGGTGTAAATGCTTCATTTATAAAGACATTCACTCTTTTTCATTCCACCTCTCTATCTCCTAACGAGACTATAAATACATTGCAATCCCTTCATCAAAAGGGGGGGTCAAACCATTCAAAGTATGAAAAGCAAGACAGAATACAAGGAAATAAAAAACATGGTGGACGTAGGCCTTCCCTTATAGACGAACCACTTTAAAAACCTTTTTGCCTCTATTTTATTTACATATATTATCTGTGATTGAAAAATTGGGCCTAGTGGAGTTTTTTACATCAACAATTTAATTGTTCATGAATGAAATAAATACAAACTACTTTGCAGTGAGTTTTATTTCTTGATCAAATACTACCACATAAATTTATAATATTATCTTTTATAGACTCGATATCGACCAAAATACTACCAAGAACATTTATAGTGTGTTTATAAACTCTTTGTTTGTTCAACGTTATTATTAATTTTAAGAGAGAGAATTTTAATATTTAATAATGTTTTGATGCCAATGGTTATGTTCATTTTCCTAACAAATCAATATCAGTTTTTAGAAAATTTTAAATTATCATTTATTCTGTGACTTTATGACTGTGATGCCATAATTAGACCTAATCCCCTACCTTTTTCAATAATTAGACCTCCCATTTAAGAGAATTATAACATCATTAAAATACATTGAAACTTGATAATTGTACCCACCCTCATTTTTTGGTTAAAAATAAGTAGCATATACCTTATTTCACATTCTTCTATAAATATAACCCTAATTTTTTAAAAGTTTTTTAACTTCAAGGAACAATTTAAGATTATAATGAAACTTAGAGGAAGCCCAATTTAATTTCATACCCTTACCAAATTCAAACCTATAATCCATGAATGAACACCAAATAATTTTTCCATTTGACACCTTATTCCCCCAAACTAAGAACCCAAGTCCTAATCCAAAAAAATCATATGTTGTTGCTACAAATCCAAACAAATGGATAAAATTGAATGAAGAAATATGAAAGTAATGTAACCTACAAATATCTTGTAGAACCATTCATGAGGGTATGGAGGAATAGGGAGAGAGAGAGAGAGAGAGAGAGAGAGAGAGGTTGAGGGGGAAATAAAATATAGGGACAGAAGGGAAAACGTAAATGAAAAGATAAAAAATATAAGTTTTTACGGTCTAGTCCCTTGACTAGACATTTTGAACGTTTTAATCGGGTCAAACAAATTTTAAATGATTAGATTCATATAAATATCTTTTTTAGTCATTTTACTCCTTTTGTTATTATTGACCTAATCAGCGATTGGCAGCTCCCGCAATAACGTATGATCTTCTTTCAATTCCTCTTCAACCAACTACGTTATCTCCAAAAAAGAAGATACCTCTGTCATAATTCGATTATTTGTAAGTTTATACTTGTTATCAACCTTGCATGCGATCAATTACAATAGTCTATGTATTTGGTTTCAATTCAATCAAATCATTGTAATTGTGTAATGCATGTGATGCAATAAGTTCAATATTAAATGATTTGATTGTTTGTTTTGACAATTTGTTCTGTGAATTTATATGAATATGATTTGAATGTGTGTTGTGTGTAATTGGTTTCGATTCAATGGAATCATTGTAATTGCGTAATGCATGTGATGTATTAACTTCAATATTGACTGTATTTAATTTGGATTAAATCAAATCATCGTAATTGTGCACTGCATGTAATGAAATAACTTTATAATATTGAAGGAATGATTTGATTATTTGTTTTGATAATGTGTTTTGTAGATTTATATGAATATGTTTTGACTGTGTGTTGTATGTATTTGATTTCAATTTAATGAAATCATTGTAACTATTTAATATATGTGATGGAATAACCTCAATATTGACTAATTGATTTGATTGTGTGTTTTGATAATTTTTTTGGTAATTTATACGAATATGTTTTGATTGTGTATTTTTATGTTTAAGCATAAATAATAAAAACATTGTGTTTTAATTTTCTAAGAGCTTGTGTATGTATATGTTTTGACTATGTGTTCATGTGTACATGTACTTTATGTTATAGTGTTGTGTCAAAATACTCAAAGTACACTCATATATATCTAGCTCACAAGAAAATTGCAGCAGGTAAAGTACACTCTATTGTTTGTGTTTTTACTATATTTTGGCAATATGTTAATGTGCATTTACTTTATTACTTAGTTTCATGACTTAATGGACTTATCTTGTTATGATTGAGCATGTGTTTGTGGGTCCGCACCAATAGAATTAACACGCATATCTATCTAGCTCACAAGGATATTGTAGTAAAGCACATGCATAAAGATATAAAGTACAAGTGAAATTGTACTGCTTTATTTTTTATTGTTTGTGTTTTGGCAATATGTTAGTATGCATTTACTTTGTTACTTAGTTTAATTATTTAATAGACTTACCATGTTATGATTGGGCATGTGTTTGTGGGTCCATGCTAGTGGCATTAACCAGTCTTGGGCTTGGACAAAAGTACATGAACATGTACTTAGTTCACAAGAAAATTGCAGTAAAGTACATGCATAAAGATATAAACTACATGTGAAATTGTAATGCTATATTCTCTATTGTTTGTGTTTTGACTATATTTTGGCAATATGTTAATGTGCATTGACTTTGTTACTTAGTTTCATGACTTAATAGACTTATCATGTTATGATTGGGCATGTGCTTGTGAGTACATGCTAGCAGCATTAATCAATATTGAGCTTGGACAAAAGTACACAAATATGTATCTAATTCATAAGAAAGTTGCAGTAAAGTACACAGATAAAGATATGAAGTACACGTGAAATTGCATTACTTTATTCTTTATTGTTTGTGTTTTGACTGTATTTTAGCAATATGTTAATATGCATTTACTTTTTACTTAGTTTCATGACTTAATAGATTTATCATGTTATGATTGGGCATGTGTTTGTGGGTCCATGCCAGTGGAATTCTCCAGTCTTGAGGTTGGATAAAAGTACATGAATATGTATCTAGCTCACAAGAAAATTGCAGTAAAGTATACACATAAAGATATAAAGTATACATGAAATTGTACTGCTTTATTCTCTATTTTTATATTTTTTGACTGTATTTTGGGAAAATGTAAATGTGAATTTACTTTTTTACTTAGTTTCATGACTTAATAGACTTATCATGTTATGATTGGGCATGTGTTTGTGGGTCCGCGCTAACGGCATTAACCAATCTTGAGCTTGGAGAAAAGTACACAAATATGTATCTAGTTTACAAGAAAATTGCAATAAAGTACACACATAAAGATAAAAAGTACATGTGAAATTATACTTTTTTATTCTCTATTGTTTGTGTTTTGACTGTATTTTGGCAATATGTTATTACTAAAAATTCAAACGAATGGACAAAATTCAAAGAAGAAATATGAAAGTAATGTGACCTACAAATATCTTGAAGAACCATTCGTGACGGTATGGAGCAAAAAGGAGAGAGAGAGAGAGATAGAGAGAGAGAGAGAGAGGTTGAGAGAGAGAGAATGGTAATTGTGGGTTTGAGGGGGAAAGGAAATATAGGGATGGGAGGGAACGCGTAAATGAAAAGAGAAAAAAATAGGTTTTTATGGTCTAGTCCTTGGCTAGATATTTTGAACATATTAATCGGGTCAAACAAACTTCAAACGACTAAGTCCATATAAATCTTTTTCATTCATTTTGTTATCATTGACATAATCAGCGATTGACTCCCCCAATAACCTATGATCTTTTGTCTTCTTTCTTTTTCGCACTTCTCTTCAACCATCTTCGTTTTCTCCAGAAAAGAAAATACCTCTGTCATGATTCGATCATTTTAAGTTTATACTTGTTGTCAACTATTATTTTACACGTCGATCAATTATAATAGGTCTATATATTTGGTTTCGATTCAATCAAATCATTGTAATTGTGTAATGCATGTGATGTAATTAATTCAATATTAAATGATTTGATTGTTTTTTTTGATAATGTATTTTGTAAATTTATATGAATATGATTTGACTATGTGTTGTATTTATTTGGTTTTGATTAAATGAAATCATTGTAATTGTGTAATGCATGTGCCGCATTAACTTCAATATTGACTGTATTTGGTTTCGATTCAATCAAATCATTGTAATTGTGTAATGCATGTAATACAATAACTTTATAATATTGGGTGAATGATTTGATTGTTTGTTTTGATAATGTGTTTTGTAGATTTACATGAATATGTTTTGACTATGTGTTGTTTGTATTTGGTTTTGATTCAACGAAATCGTTGTAATTGTTTAATGTATGTGATGGAATAACCTCAATATTGACTGACTGATTTGATTGTGCATCTTGATAAAATTTGTTTGTAGTTTTACACGAATATGTTTTAACTATGTGTTTTGATCTTTAAGCTTAAATAATCAAAACATTGTGTTTTAATTTTTTAACAGGTTGTGTATGTATATGTTTTGATTGTGTGTTCATGTGTGCGGGTACTTTATGTTATAGTGTTGTGTTATAATACTCAAAGTACACTCATATGTATCTAGCGCACCCGAAAATTACACTAGGTAAAGTACACTCTATTGTTTATGTTTTGATTGTATTTTGGCAAAATGTAAATGTTCATTTACTTTGTTACATAGTTTCTTGACTTAATGGACTTATCATGTTATGATTGAGAATGTGTTTGTGGGTTCGCACCAATGGCATTAGCACGCATATCTATCTAGATCACAAAGAAATGGCAGCAAAGTACATGCATAAAGATAAAAAGTACACATGAAATTGTACTGCTTTATACTCTATGTAACACCTCGTAATTTTGAGGATTAATATTTAATTATTTTAGGGAGTTATAAAAATATTTAATTTGGAGAAACTTAAATTCATGAGTTGGAGAATTTATTCGAGTGAGTCGAATTATGTATAATTGGACTTTTAAGTTTAATGGTTCAAACTCTCGTGTGTCATCGAAATTTGGAAATTTCAAAAAGTATGTCGGATGGCAATTCTGAGTGCGCGGTTGCATCCGGATGGGTCGAGATAGTCAGAAAAGAGTACTCGGGGGTAGTAATTGGGTCCCGGGGTATTTTGGGGCATAGTCGGGCCCACACGGGGCGAGTCGGGCCTTTTTAATTAGGCCCACATGGCCAAAAACGGGATTGGATGTTTTTAACCTAATGGAAAAATTAGGGAACGACAGCCAACACAACTCTAAGCCTAGGGCTTGAGAGGGAAATTGGGGGAAAGCGAATCAAGAGCAATTGGGAGCTTTTGGAGCCAAATTAAAGGGTTAATTTGGGGTGTCCTTCGTCAACCAATCTCTACACTAACGGAATCAGACCCTACGAACGATTCCAGGCAAGTGGTTAACTGTTGTGATTTCTAAATTAATGATAATCAATTCATATCACAGTGATGTATCAACCAAAATTCGTTTTGGGGATAAATGGGTACAAAATGGAGGTTTTGTTCATGAAATTATTGAATGAGATTCATAGTAAAAGTTGTTGTGTTGAACATATCTGGGTATAGATATTTGATTGGAATAAGAATTTGGAATATAAACTGGGGGAAATCTGGATTTGGAAATTGGTTTGTGGAACAAGATTGATGAATTTTAATGGGAAAACCCATCTTTAAATATAGTGAGATATCGTATGAATCAAGAATGCTAAAATAGTTATAGATGATTGAGACTTGTACCTGGGCTAAAGTGTGCAGACCATAATCATAAACCTTAACCGGGGGCATCTTTGACAAGAAGTTATAGTCCGCGGCTGAGGGAGCAGAAAACATCGAGGCCTTGGTTGCCCTCAGGTTGGCAATGAGAGAAGACGGTTCAGCCTTCAGGAATGTTAAGTTCTGAGACCAATAGGCCCCCATACTGGAAGAAGAACCGGTCCACTCAGACGCCTCCACCCTTGCCCTCGTCCTAGAATCCGGCCGAGGGTCAACAGGGACTTCTGGCTCTTTCCTTTTATGACTATCGGCGATCGGCTCAACATGCGTCAGCCCCACGGCCTTTGACTTCCTCAGAGCCTGCTGAGGCTCTTTGCCTTTCTTCTTGCCAAGACCAGACAGCAAACTTGGCGCAGTCATTTCCCATAGTTGGTCAGAGATATTTTCTGGACGACCTGAAAAGGAGACAACACATCAAAAATATGCAGAGACAAAGATAAAACACTTGGAAAAAAATCAAAGATTGAATAAAAAAAAACTACTCACACAGTTCTGTCTGGGGGCCGACCCTCAGACCATCTTCTTTGAGGAATCGAGGGGTCATCAAATCTTCAAATTTTGCAAGTCCACCCTCTTTCCCTCGCTCTCTCAGATAATCAACGATGACCCTCTCCACCAAGCTAAGTCCAGGGTCTGAGTGCTCTTTCATTGAGGGATTAGACCATACCCTTCGTACCCTCGAACCATATTCCATGGGCTCGCCCTCGGCGGGGAATTCCCAGTCCCCAGAGATAAAGAAAAGCCTTTTCTTCCAGTCATGATTGGAAGTCTGAGCCACATGGAGAAGTTTTTTGTCAGACTTCCTGGCCCCCAAATGGAAGTACCCAGGCTGTTTAGACGATGAGGTGATGTTGTAACAGGTAAGGAATACATCGGTCGAGGGCTCGTCCGTAAATGAATTATTCCAAAGAGAGATGTAGCCAAGAATAGTCCTCCATGAGTTGGGGGGAAGCTGACAAGGGGCGACCCCAAGGGCAGAAGAGATGTTGACTACAGAAGGGTGTAGAGGGAACCTAACACCGACCCTTAACATCTGCTCATAAACAACAATCTCTCCCTCGTCACCCTCAAAGACTCTCGCAGATTCAGTGGAGACCCTCATACTTATGTTGGGTTGTATGCCAAAGAGATGCCTCCATACTAAGAGGTCACGGTCTTTGACTGACGATACGTAAGTCGAAGCAGTTGAAGTGTCAACTTGACTATCATCACCCTCATGGGAGCCCTCACTATCGTTCTCATCTCTCGCGTCCCCAGATCCCCCAACTACTAGGGGACCATCAGGAAAGGCTACTTGAAATGCAAGTGGGGACAACGCTATTATAGGGACAGCCTCAGAAGGTGTTGTGCCCTCGGCCTGTCGGCCTAGGCTGAGATTGGATGTCTCCCCCCCCCCACCAAAAGGGCTAGCACCTGACGGCGACGATGCTCTCTGATCCATTTCTCCCTCGCACAATTGACTCTCGGCTGGACGACCAGACAACCCGCAGGATTCAGGGGGTACGATAGTGGCTAATGGAATGGGAAAAATGGGTCGTACCCAATTAGGGTCGACCCCTAGTCTTCTCTCCTCCTCTTCCTCTATTCATCTAATCTACACGAAGAACTTCTCTCTTAAGGATGGGAACTCCTTAGCTAAATCATAAAGCCTCCTAAGCATTAAGGGGAAGACCCAACACTTAAAAGAATTTGGCTAAGCTAATTACAAACAAGTTTGTTGTTGACCAAGCTAGACTTTTGGATTGAAACTAAGCAAAGCAAGGGTTTTAACCAAGAAATCTCAAGAACAAGTCGTCGGAGAAGAACGCCGAAAAGTTATGAAACAACCAAAGAAAAATCCAACCCAACACTAAAACAGTCGAAGTGTAAAAAGCAATGGAATATAAAGAGGGCACTAGGGCAGAGGGATTACCTGATAAAGAACAAGCGAGACTGCCAAAGCTCGAAACGGTGAAGTTGCAGAAATGGCAGTGGAGCTGGTGAGAGGCAAGAGAGAGAGAGTTCAGGCGCGAAGAAGAAGTAGGGACATAAACTTCAAAAAATTGTTTAAATACCTTGCTAATGAGTGGGACCACTAACTAAGGCAAAACACGGCCCACGAGGAGGGCATCATTAGGGCACAAAGTCCCAGTCCATGTGGGAAGCCACCACGCCTTGGAAACTGGAACGACAGTGGATATATGCCTAGGTGTCACATCAGCTTGACAGGTGTCACTCACCAAATTGATCATACACTCATCTCAAAAGCAACCCTATCCCTCAGCCATCTCAACAATCTCGATGGCTAAGGGCTGGGGGTGATTGATATACCCACATATACCTTCTTCCAGGCCGAGGGTGTCCTCCACCCGGACGAGGCCAAGATGATCTCTCATCATTTATTAGACGACCCTCTAAGGGGACGACCCCTCATCAGGCTCAGACGACCCCTCAATGGGTCGTCCCCTCATCAGGCTCAGACGACCCCTCAAGGGGCCCACCCCTCACCAAGCTCAGGCGACCCCTCAATGGGCCGACCCCTCATCAGGCTCAGACGACCCCTCAAGGGGCCGACCCCTCATCAGGCTCAAACGATCCCTCAAGGGGGTCGACCCCCTCATCACGGTCCGGATGACCCTACGAGGGTATGATAGTACGAGGCCTACATTAGGCCAGGCTCACCGCCAGCAGGAACCTTGCCCTCGGCCTCATATCATAGGCCGAGGGTGACATCACCACAGCGCGTAATTTGGGAGACGCATGGAACAGTGCGCGTGGGGCTCATATGGCACGTGGAAGACCGTTATAACAATATCACCCCCTCACGTGAGGGAATATTATGTCATCATTAAGCACAGGTGGCACCTCCAGGTGTCAATGGGGGTTGGCTAGATCATAACTCACATGCACCATGCATGCTTGGGGGGTACACTACACCCCCCCAAGACCTATATATACTTGTCACCTATAACCCTGCAAAGGGATCGATAACATGTAACCCTAGATAAAAATCTGCTTGTACACAGTAGAGAGAGAGTGAGCTTATGTGCATTGTATCCAAGGCCATTAGTGCCCATATTTAGTGGATCACACACTCACAGTGGATGTAGGCCTAATTGGCTGAACCACTATACATCATTATCTTATTCCTCTTATACTCATCCCCTTCTATACAATTACACACATATACATCTCTATGGCTACCATGGTTATTAAAGTTTGAGCTCATCATCACTTATCTGGTGGTGCTGAATCTGAGCATCATCAGTTTGGCATCGTCTCTGGGAACGAGAAGACGTCTCTTCCTTTATACAGCTTGACCCCACCAGGCACTCTAGTGGTGAACCAGATCTCCCCCTTTGTGGAGCTATTTCACCATTGAAAGAGGCCCATTAGGGTTTTCAAGCTCTTTAGTCTTTTGATCGTTTATCTCTCTATAGCTCAAACACATGGCACCGGAGATGCCACCACCACCTCTTCCTACATCGGATAGTGGAGTAGGACCCAGTTCCAGTCAACCACCACCTCAGTCTGAGATGGCTGACGTGGCGGTCGCTTTGAAGTCTCTGGCAGCAAGCCAGCAGATCATGTGGGAGCAGTTTACGGCTCTAAGCCAAAACATACTAAGTCCACCGGGGGTCTCACCTGAGATGATTACTCCGGCAGTAGCTCCAGGTCAGCATGAGGCCAGGGGACCACCCCAGGCACTACACAAAGACTTGCCACCTCCACAGCGGCGGAGGGATGTTGCTAACCCGGGGCGTCTACGCTTGGGCAGGCAAGGAAACCCTTTCCCTGAGGACACGTATGATGATCTGGAGGGGGAGGAGGCCTCCATAGAATGCTGGGAGCCGTATGAGGTCTCCAACATTTCTGTGCGACCTCTCCAGGAGAGCAGAGGGATGTGTGGAAGGCAAAATCCTGACGATCGCTCGAGGGGCTCTGCTTTTGATCGTTTGAGCAAGGGGTCGGCCTTTGAGAGGCTCGGCCTAGTAAATGACCTACGGGAAAAATTATCCAGATCAAGGAGTGACGCAAGGTACAGAAGGGAGGCAGCAGATGGTCGACCCCACGGAGGCCGACCCCAAGGACTGGACGACGGTCAAGGGGAAGTAAACAACCGATATAAGCCTGCCACAGCAGAACCCTCCGTCCACCTCAAAGAGGCGGCAGGGGATAACATCGGTCAGGCCGACCCTACGAGGCCCTGGAATGACTCGATCCAGTGACTAGAGGATAGGATTTGTGATATTCTGAAGAGCCAGGACCCTCTTCAGAGATGATACTCCATAGGCTCACCCTTTATGGCGAAGATAGTCAATTTCCCCAGGCCATCCAAATTCAAGCCACCAGCGATCACCCATCGGTATGACGGGAGTACCAACCCTATCCACCATATTGAGATGTACCAATCAGTGGAAGATATATACTCTGTCTCAGATAGGGCTGTGTTTCGGCCGGATCGGATCGGAAAATGCCTATTCGGAAAAAAATCCGATTTTTTCGGAAATAAAATAACTATTTCGATTTTCGATCCGATTTTTTCGGAAAATTAAAAAAAATCGGAAAATCGGCAAAAATCGAAAAAAATCGGAAATTCACAAAATATATTAAAAATCTAGAAATTTCGGAAATTCCAAAATTTCAAAAAAATAAATTATGGACTTTCGATTACTCGAAATTCTCATTTTAAAGAAACAATGAAAATAGCTTAACCCAACATGTAACACATGAGGATTTGGCTCATTTTTCATTTGTGTAGAAGTTAGGAGGATACTCTCCTTTTATAGAGCATGTTTTGGAGCCCTCTCCCAACCGATGTGGGATATGGGAAACTTTCAAAAAATCGGAAAAGAAATCGGAAAAATCGGAAATCGAAAAATAATTCCGAAAAAATCGGAAATAATTCGGAAAAAAATCGGATCGGCATAGTTTCGGAAAAATCGGATCGGAAAAATCGGAAAATCGGAAATTCAGAATTATTTCCGATCCGATTTTTTTCGGAAAAATCGGAAATCGGAAATCGGCAAACTAAAATTTCATTCCAAATTCGGAAAAAATCGGATCGGAAATCGGAAAAATCGGAAAGTTCGGAAAAAAAACACAGCCCTAGTCTCAGATGAAATGAGGTGTCGTGCCTTTTCTGGCACTCTGACTGGGGCTGCACATGTCTGGTATATGTCTCTTCCAAAAAACTCCATTGAAAGCTTTAAGCAGTTGGAGAACCGGTTTATCCATAACTTTTTCTTTGGGGTGAGGCCACAAAAGAAGACCACACACCTGCTCTATATTAAGCAGGGGAAGAATGAGAGCCTAAGAGACTTCATAGCCAGATTCAACAAATAAAAGTTAGAGGTTGAAGACTATGAGGAGAGCATAGCCATGACCGCTCTTATTGGAGGACTTCAGAAGGGGAAGCTATTATGGAAGCTTGCGGAAGACCCTCCAAGGACAATGGTTGAATTGCTGTCGACAGCAGGAAAGGTGATGAATGCCGAAGAGGCAATGGCCGTAAAATACGAAGATGAAAAAGGAGGCACTAGTGGGGGTAAGTACCATAAAAAGAATAAAGAGGGGAAAAAGAGGACTACAGACGACAAGTTCGCTGATTACACCCCTCTGATGGTTAGCTGCGAATATATTCACAGTGAGATAAAGAGTGACCGGTCCCTGAAGTGGCCTGAGAAGTTGAGGGCAGCCCCCCACAAGAGGAATAAAAATCTGTGGTGTGAATTTCACCAAGGCCATGGCCACATGACAGACAAATGCTTTGCTCTCAAAGATGTGATTAAAAAAATGTTAAAAGAAGGGAAGTTAAGGAAGTACGTTTACAAAGGTGCCTTCAAGAGGGGCCGAGGGGACGACCCCAGAAAGAAGCGAGGAGATGCATGTAGAGAAGGTCCTCCAAAAAGAGGGGATGACCCTTCTGATGATGAGGACGAACCTGACCTCCCTCCAAGAGACGACCACGTCCCTATCAAGAGACTTAATATGATCTCGCTCGGTGTGGGAATGATCTTAGGGGGTCTAACAGGAGGAGGGTCAGACGTCGCCGACAGGAAGGCCCATATAGCTATAGCCAAGGCAGTGACAAAAATTGTACACTCAACCTCTGTTGAGGCAAAGTCATAAAAGAGGAAGAAGGTCGATATGGATACTTTGATAGTGGGGTTCTCAAGAATGGACTTCAAAGGCCTCTTAGCCCCACATGATGACCCTCTCGTCATCACTACCAGGGTGCACGGATGCGAGGTGCCGAGGATCTTGGTAGATGGGGGTAGCTCTGCAGATGTGATGTTTTGGCCATGCTTCAAAGCCTTAGGCCTCAGTCGTGCTAGACTCGTCCCATACCATCACCCATTGATTGGGTTCAGTGGGGAAAAGGTTCATCCCCTTGGAGTGTATGAGGTCGACGTTAGGATGGGAGACGAGTGGCCGAGATGGTTTACCAAGAAGGTCAGCTTCTTTGTGATGGATGAACATATCTTCTCAGCCAACAACATTATACTGGGGCGAGTAGCCCTAAAGGGGTTTGAAGCTGTGCCATCTACGGTCCATCAGATGATTAAATTTCTAACCCCTTACGGGGTAGGGGAAGTTCAGGGAGAGCAGATGACAGCACGGGAATGTTATTTCAACTCCGTTGAAGAAAGAGAGGCACACAAGAAGGCAACAGCCTCTTACAATATTGACACCCTTGACCCTAGGGATGAGAAAAAACTCAAGAAAGGAGAAGCCGCGAAAGAGGTAGAATTCATCATCCTCAATGAGGATGAGCTGAAAAAAACCATCCAAGTTCGCAAAGCTCTGAAGATAGACATAAAAGAAGACCTCATCAAGCTGCTAAGGAGAAGACAGAGTGTCTTTGCATGGAGTCATGCAGATATGCTACGGATCAACCCCGAAATTATGCGCCACAAGCTCAACGTGGTAAAGGGTGAAAAGCCAGTGAAGTAGAAGAGGAGAATTTATTCTCGAGAGAAGTATGAGGTCATTAGGGATGAGGTCAAGAAGCTAGAAGTTGCTGAGTTTATCAGGGGGTCATCTATCCCGAATGGCTGTCTAATGCAGTCATTGTCCCAAAAGCCAATGGGAAGTGGAGGATGTGTGTAGACTTAACAGACCTCAACAAGCATTGTCCCAAAGACAGCTTCCCTCTCCCCCGCAATGATCAGATGGTAGACGCTACCGCAAGCTATGAGCTCATGAGCTTTATGGATGCCAATTCAGGGTATAACCAGATATTCATGAACCCTGAAGACTCGGAGAAAACAGCCTTCATTACCGACAAGGGGACATATTGTTATAGGGTCATTCCCTTTGGCCTAAAAAATACGGGGTTAACATATCAGCGCCTTGTGAATAAAATGTTTCAAGACCAAATTGGGAAGTCTATGGAAGTTTATGTAGATGACATGCTAACCAAAAGTTTAAAGGCCGAGGATCATGTGGCCGACCTCGAGAGGACCTTTAACATAACGGACAAGTATCGAATGAAGCTCAACCCGGCCAAATGTGTCTTCGGGGTCGAAGCGGGGAAGTTCTTGGGGCTCATTGGCAACCAAAGAGGCATCGAGGCCAATCCTAAAAAGATAAGGGCCCTCATATAAATGAAGACCCCGCAGACCATAAAAATCGTTCAAAGGCTCACAAGGCTAGTGGCTGCTTTGAATAGGTATGTGTCCAGAGCTACAGACAGGTGCTTACCATTGTTCAAAATTCTTATAAAGGATTTTGAATGGAGCAAGGAGTGTGATGAATCCTTTAAGGAGTTAAAGACATACTTAGAGTCTCCCTTGTTGTTTTCACGGCCAGTACAGGGTGAACGGCTATATGTGTACCTAGCCGTCTCAAAATCAGCCATCACCACAGCCATTGTGAGAGAAAAGGACGGGGTACAAAAGCCCGTATATTTCAACAGTAAGGCACTCCAGGGAGCGCAGCAAAGATACCTAAGGATGGAAAAGTTGGCATATGCCTTGATCCATGCATCAAGAAAGATAAAGTCATACTTTCAGTCCCATACAATGGTCATCCTCACTGACTCTCCTCTTAAGCAGGTCTTACACAAGCCAGAAAAATCGGGGAGGCTAATGGCCTGGGCTATAAAGTTGGGAGAGTTTGACATCATGTATTAGCCTAGTGTGGCTATTAAGGGGCAAGCATTAGAAGATTTCGTGGCTGAATTTACTTGGGAAGATGATGAGGCTGAAGATGAGAGCCTCGAAGAGAGAGATACACGACAAGGCAGAGTTGTTGACTCACCCGTAGAAAAGGCAGAAACAAGCACAGCTAGAGAAAAAGTGGTCAAAAACGAAGAGGGAAGATATCTCTTTAGACAGGGGTTCCTCACTGAGGGAAATTTCTCCGAGGAAAAGATAGTGTGGGGCCTCTTCGTTGACGGGTCCTCTTGCGAAAGCGAAAGTGGGGTTAGATTAATAGTGTCAGCACCAGACGGTACAGACATCGAGTACGCCCTAAAGTTCAACTTCAACGCCTCCAATAATGAGTCTGAATATGAGGCTCTGATAACGGGCCTCTCTTTGGCTAAGGCTCTTAGTATCTGCCAAGTTTTGGTCCATAGTGATTCGAGACTAGTGGTGAATCAGATACTAGGAGCCTACGAGGCTAAGGATGAGAGAATGGCCAAATATCTTGAAAGGGTAAAGGCATTACTGAAGAGCTTCAAAGAAGTGAAATTAAAGAGGATAACACGGCTTGATAATGGCTGGGACGATGCACTTGCTAGGCTGGCCTCAGTAACTAGGACAGATATCAGGAGGACAGTCCCAGTGGAAATTTTGCTTCGACCAACGATTGAAGATGCTGAGGGAACACTTGGCTCTTGCTTAAATATCAACAGGGAAGCTTTGTGGATGGATCCTCTAATCAAATACATTAAAGAGGGGGAGATTCCAGAAGCAAAGATAGATAGGAAGAAGTTGAGATACAGAGCTGCAAAATTCACTGTCATCGGAGACACCTTGTACAGAAAGGGGTTCTCGCTCCCATTACTGAGGTGTGTGCACCCGTCTGAACTCCCACACATCTTGAAAGATGTGCACGAGGGGTCATGTTCAAGCCACATCGGGGGCAGGACTTTGGCGAAGAGGGTAGTAACCCACGGCAACTGGTGGTCGACCTTGGGGAAAGATGCCACGACATATGTAAAAAAGTGTGATAAATGTCAAAGGTTTGCCACCATCCCTCACCAGCCCCATCAGCCTCTTACCTCCATTACATCCCCATGGACATTTGCGGTGTGGGGGATCGACCTGGTAGGACCCTTGCCTAGGGCCGTCAATAACTATTGGTTCCTCATCGTAACAATTAACTATTTTTCAAAATGGGTGGAGGCGGAGCCAATGGTAACGATCACCGAGCAGAAGACCTTCCATTTTATCTGAAAAAACATTGTATGCAGATATGGTCTCCCCAACACCGTCATTTCGGATAATGGGACTCAATTCAAGAATACATCTCTGGAGAAGTACTGTGAAAGGGTGAGTATCAAACAATTCTTCTCGTCCCCAGGCCGACCTCAAGCCAATGGGCAAACTGAAGTAAAAAATAGAATAATCCTAGACGGGATCAAGAAAAGACTCGAGGAGCCAAAAGTAAGATGGGTTGAGGAGTTGTACACTGTATTGTGGGACTACAGGACGACGGTGAAGACTCCTACCGGTGAAACCCCGTTTATGCTAGTATATGGCTCACAAGCCGTCATCCCCACCGAGATTGTGTTTCCTACCCATAGAGTCCAAATGTATGACCCCCAGAGAAATATGGAAGAAAGAGACTTGACTTGGACCAGATCGAGGAAAGGAGGGAAGACGCCGAGGTAAGGCAAGCTGCTTACCCGCAGAGGACTGCCAGATTTTACAACCAG
This sequence comes from Sambucus nigra, assembly GCA_949130495.1. Taxonomy (NCBI): domain Eukaryota; kingdom Viridiplantae; phylum Streptophyta; class Magnoliopsida; order Dipsacales; family Adoxaceae; genus Sambucus; species Sambucus nigra. The sequence goes on from CASBWL010000001.1 coordinate 783,064, forward strand.
AGGGTGAAGCAAAGGCCAATCGCAGTGGGGGACTTAGTCCTCAAAAAGACTTGGCAAAAGCCTAACAAGATCCACCCAAATTGGCATGGCCCATATAGGGTCATTGATGAAGTTGTCCCTGGAACCTATAGACTAGAAAACCTAGAAAGGGAACCTTTTCCAACCCCTAGAACGCAGATCATTTGAAGAAATGATATCAGTAGTGTTATAACGTCCTATCGGTCCGCAGTTGTAATGAATGTGTTGCTCCAACAGAACACTTAGAATGTTAATGGGAATGTCACGTTAGTCCCTCATTTAGTGTTTGATTAATTCTAGTATGATTGGGGTTATACTCGTTAAAACCACCCTCGGCTATTATGAGGGCAAATGGTGGGGACGACCCCTCATTTACCCTCAAGAGAGACGAGGGGGTACTTGGAATTTAAAATCATTAAGTTGGTGGAAAACCACCCTCGGCTATGATGAGGGCAAATGGTGGGGTGACCCCTCATTTTCCCTCAAGAAAGACGAGGGGGACTTAATGAAATTAAGTTGGTGGTAACCACCCTCGGCTATGATGAGGGCAAATGGCGGGGACGACCCCTCATTTACCCTCAAGAAAGACGAGGGGGGACTTAATTGAAAACATCATTAAGTTAGTGGTAACCCCCCTCGGCTATGATGAGGCCAAATGGTTAGGACGACCACTCATTTACCCTCAAGAAAGACGTGGGGGACATAAAATTTAAAACTATTAGATTGGTGGTAACCACCCTCGGCTATGATGAGGGAAAATGGTGGGGACGACCGCTCATTTACCCTCAAAGAATGACAAGGGGGACTTAATTGAAAACATCATTAAGTTGGTGGTAACCACCCTCGGCAATGATGAGGACAAATGGTGGGGACGACCCCTCATTTACCCTCAAGAAAGACGAGGGGGAACTTAAAATTTAAAACCATTAGATTGGTGGTAACCACCCTCGGCTATAATGAGGGTCAATGGTGGGGACGACCCCTCATTCACCCACAAGAAAGACGAGGGGGGACTTAATGAAATTAAGTTGGTGGTAACCACCCTCGGCTATGATGAGGGCAAATGGTGGGGACGACCCCTCATTTACCCTCAAGAAAGACGAGGGAGGAGTTGGTGAGATTATTAATTCAAAACATCACAAGATAAGGCATACAAGAGACAAGCGTAGAAGATAGCAAGAGGCATTATATTACAAATGTTATGTTTTACCAACAAAAGTAAAGTACAAAAATGGGGTACATGAAGAGGGTATCGGCTACATACAGCCACCCTATTGAGCGGCATCAGAGGGCATGGCCTCAACATCGATAAGAGGAGTCTCCTCAGTAACCAAGATAGGCTGATCCTCGGAAGTGCCGATACCTTCGATGTGCACTTGGAACTCCACATGGGTCAAGTCCTCAGCAATCAGGGGGTCGTCCAACTAAACCGCCTCAAGAGAGGGGCGAACTGAAGAGACAGTGTCAGCAAACTTAAGGACGACCCATCGACAGGCCGTCCTGATCCCCCTCTCCAAGTATTCAAAACCGAAGCCTTAAAACTCATTCGAGAGTTTGTAAGCCTCCACAGCGTCGGCCTCGGCCTTTTTCACTTCCCCTTCAAGCTCAGCTTTAAATTGAGCCCCCTGTTTGGTTAAGGCCTCTTCCTTTTCTTTGATAAGGGTGTCCTTTGCCTTCAATTCATCATCGTGATGCTTCATCAGTTCGTCGAGGACTCTCGCATGTTCGGTCCTCACACTCTCTAACTCGACCTTTACAGTCTCAGCTCGGTCTGAAGTTCAGCCTCGTGCTAGATGGCTCTCTCGCCGTCATGAATTTTTTATTAATTTTCAGCCATCCACTTAGTGGCCAAGGTAAAGGCATAGACAGACTGCAGGAGGGAACACATGTTAAGAGAGGTCAAGGGAACAGTTCATGAGATGTTGGCAAATCAAAAAGAGTAAAAAAGAGAGGTACCTGGGCTAAAGTGTGCAGACCACAATCATAAACCTTAGTCGGGGGCATCTTTGACAAGAAGTCATAGTCCGCGGCCGAGGGAGCAGAAAACATCGAGGCCTTGGCTGCCCTCAGGTTGGCAATGAGAGAAGACGGTTCAGCCTTCAGGAATGTTAAGTTCTGAGACCAATAGGACCCCATACTGGAAGAGGAACCGGTCCACTCAGACGCCTCAACCCTTTCCCTTGTCCTTGTCCTAGAATCCGGCCGAGGGTTAACAGGGACTTCTGGCTCTTTTCTTTTATGACTATCGGCGGTCGGCTCAACATGCGTCAGCCCCACGGCCTTTGACTTCCTCAGAGCCTGCTGAGGCTCTTTGCCTTTCTTCTTGCCGAGACCAGACAGCAAACTTGGTGCAATCATTTCCCAAAGTTGGTCAGAGATATTTTCTGGATGACCTGAAAAGGAGACGACACATCGGAAATATGCAGAGACAGATAAAACACTTGGAAAAAATCAAAGATTTAATAAAAATAAAGTACTCATATAGTTGTGTCAGGGGGGCCGAGCCTCAAACCAGCTTCTTTGAGGAATCGAGGGGTCATCAAATCTTCAAACTTTGCAAGTATACCCTCTTTCCCTCACTCTCTCAGATAATCAACGATGACCCTCTCCTCCAAGCTAAGTCCAGGGTCTGAGCGCGCTTTCATTGAGGGATTGGACCATACCCTGGGTACCCTCGGACCATTTTCCATGGGCTCGCCCTCGGCGGGGAATTCCCAGTCCCCAAAGATAAAGAAAAACCTTTTCTTCCAGTCATGATTGGAAGTCTGAGCCACATGGAGAAACTTTTTATCAGACTTCCTGGCCCCCAAATGGAAGTACCCAGGCTATTTAGACGATGAGGTGATGTTGTAACAGGCAAGGAATACATCGGGCGAGGGCTCGTCGGTAAATGAATTCTTCCAAAGCGAGATGTATCCAAGAATAGTACTCCATGAGTCGGGGGGGAAGCTGAGAAGGGGCGACCCCAAGGCCAGACAAGATGTTGACTACAGAAGGGTGTAGGTGGAACCTAACACCGACCCTCAACATCTGCTCATAAACACCAATCTCTACCTCGTCACCCTCGAAGACTCTCTCAGATTCAGTGGGGACCCTCATACTTATGTTGGGTTGTATGCCAAAGAGATGCCTCCATACTAAGAGATCACGATCTTTGACTTACGATACGTAAGTTGAAGCAGTTGAAGTGTCAACTTGACTATCATCACCCTCAGAGGATCCCTCACTGTCGTCCTCATCTCTCTCGTCCCCAGATCCCCCAACCACTGGGGGACCATCGGGAAAGGTTACTTGAAATGCAAGTGGGAACAACGCTATTATAGGGACAGCCTCAGAAGGTGTTGTACCCTCGGCCTGTTGGCCTAAGTTGAGACTTGATGTCTCGCCCCTCCCAGAAGGGCCAACACCTGACAGCGACGATGCTCGCTGATCCAGTTCTCCCTCGCACGATTGACTCTTGGCTGGAAGACCAGATGACCCGCAGGACTCAAGGGGTACGATAGTGGCTAATGGAATGGGAAAAATGGGTCGTACCCAATTAGGGTCGACCCCTCGTCTTCTTTCCTCATCTTCCTCTATTCGTCTAATCTCCATGAAGAACTTCTCTCTTAAGGATGGGAACTCCTCAGCTAAATCATAAAGCCTCCTAAGCATTAAGGGGAAGACCCTACACTTAAAAGAATTTGGCTAAGCTAATTACAAACAAGTTTGATGTTGACCAAGATAGAATTTTGGATTGAAACTAAGGAAAGCAAGGGTTTTAATCAAGAAATCTCAAGAACAAGTCGCCGGAGAAGAACGCCGGAAAGTTATGAAACAGCCAAAGAAAAATCCAACCCTACAAGCCTAAAACAGTCAAAGTGTAAAAAGCAATGGAATATAAAGAGGGCACTAGGGCAGAGGGATTACCTGATAAAGAACAAGTGAGATTGCCAAAGCTCGAACGGTGAAGTTGCAGAAATGGCAATGGAGGTGGTGAGAGGCTATAGAGAGAGTTCAGGCGCGAAGAAGAAGTAGGGGAATAAACTTAAAAAACTTGTTTAAATACCTTGCTAATGAGTGGGCCCACTAATCAAGGCAAAACACGGCCCACGAGGAGGGCATCATTAGGGCACAAAGTCCCAGTCCAAGTGTGTAGCCGCCACGCCTTGGAAACTAGAACGATAGTGGATATCTGCCTAGGTGTCACATCAGCTTGACAAGTGTCACTCACCAAACTGATCATACACTCATCTCAAAAGCAACCCTATCCCTCAGCCATCTCAACAATCTCGATGGCTAAGGGATAGGGGGTGATTGATATACCCACATATACCCTCGTCCAGGCCGAGGGTGTCCTCCACCCGTATTAAGCCAAGATGATCACTCATCATATATCAGATGACCCTCTAAGGGGCCGACCCCTCATCAGGCTCAGACGACCCCTCAAGGGGTCGTCCCCTCATGAGGCTCAGGCGACCCCTCATCAGGATCAAACGACCCCTCAAGGGGACGACCCCCTCATCATTGTCCGAATGACCCTATGAGGGTACGACAGTACGAGGCCTGCATTAAGCCAGGCTCACCGCCAGCAGGAACTTTGCCCTCGGTCTCATATCATATTCCGAGGGTGACATCACCACAACGCGTGATTTGGTAGACGTATGGAACAATGCGCGTGGGGCTCATATGGCACAGGGAAGACCGTTATAACAATATCACCCCCTCACGTGAGGGAATATTATGTCATCATTAAGCACAGGTGGCACCTCCAGGTGTCAATGGGGGTTGGCTAGATCATAACTCACATGCACCATGCATGCTTGGGGGGTACACAACACCCCCCAAGACCTATATATACTTGTCACCTACAACCCTGCAAAGGGATCGATAATTTGTAACCCTAGCTAAAACTCTGCTTGTACACAGTAGAGAGAGAGTGAGCTTATGTGCATTGTATCCAAGGCCATTAGTGCCCATATTTAGTGGATCACATACTCACAGTGGATGTAGGCCTAATTGGCTTAACCACTATACATCATTATCTTATTCCTCTTATACTCATCCCCTTCTGTACACTTACACATATATACATCTCTATGGTTGCCATGGTTATTACAGTATAAGCTCATCATCACTTATCTGGTGGTGCTGAATCTTAGCATCATCAATAATCGACACTGCAGATGGGGCTTTGATAGCCCAATACCTTGAAGACTCCCGCAAAGAAAGATCCATCTATTACGCCAGTCACAAATTGGCCGAGTACGAGGTCAACTACACTGCTTTGGAAAAGGCATGTGCCGCACTTATCTGGGTCACCCAAAAGTTGCGACACTACATGCTCGCCTTCCCCATCAAACTTATATCCCGAATGGATCCCATCAAATACCTACTTGAGAAATCCCGCCTTATCTAGTCGAATGGCCTGATGGTTGATGCTCCTAACCGAGTTCGATATTGTGTACGTCACGCAAAAAGCCATTAAAGGAAGAGCCATCTCTGACTACCTCGCTGATTACCCCATAGAAGAAGCTTATGTCTGGATCTCTGAATTCCCAGATGAAAATATCCTCTGCACCGCTCAAGACAACCTTCGATGGCAAATGTTCTTTGATGGCTCTGCCAACAAAAAGGGATATGGCATTGGGATACTTCTGATCGCCCCTGATGACTCCCACACTCCCAATGCCATCAAGTTGGATATCCCTTGCACCAATAACATGATGGAATATGAGGCATGCACAGTAGGCCTCAGAGTTGCTCTCAAGAATGGTATTCAATACCTTGTTATCTATGAGGATTCTGTCCTCATCATCGACCAAGTCCTCAGAAAGTGGAAAGTCAAAGACGAAAAGCTCCAACCCTTCCATGCCCACTTAGAAGAGTTAGCCTCCCGATTCTGAGATATCACCTTCCATTACCTACCTCAAGAAAAGAATAACCTAGTCGATGCTCTCGCTACCTTCTCCTCCATGGTCGACATGCCCGAAGGAATAACAATGACCCCCTTCCTAGTTCAAAAGCAAGACAAAGCAGCCCACTACTACCATATTGAGCTTGTCTCCACCGAAGATCCTGAACTAGTCGATTATTGGTACTATGATATATGGTGCCTCCTCGAACATGGTAGGTATCCCGAGGGTTCCAATAATAAAGACTGAATGACCCTTTAAAGATTGGTTGCCCAGTACATCATCTGTCATAAAGCCCTACTCAAGAGGAACTTCGATGCAACTCATCTACACTCTATCGCAGGGGTTGATATTGAGAAGATAATGCAAAAGATCCACAGATGGGAATGCGAGCCCCATATGAACGGTCACATGATTGCCAAGAAGATCATCCGACAGGGCTACTACTGGACCATCATGGCCCAAGATTGCACCGCCTATGTTCGGAGATGCCTCAAATGCCAACAGTTCTCCAATCTTCAACACCTGCCTTCGTGAGAATTATAAAACATGACCTCTCCCTGGCCGTTCTCCACCTGGGGTGTCGACATCATAGGGAAGGTTACACCAAAGGCTTCAAACGAACATGAATTCATCCTAGTTGCCATTGATTACTTCACCAAATGGGTCGAAGCTGAGTCATACGCAGTATTGAACGCCAAGAAAGTGACACCCCGCCTAATTAAATATCATCCCTAAAAAAAAATATCATCTGCCGATTGTGACACCCCGCCTAATTAAATACCGGGCGATCACTCCTTTATTAAATTAAATCAAGGTGAACAGTTGGTTCATTCTCAGCATCACTGTCGATAAAAAAATAAATTTTCCAATTTAACACCCTAAATAATTAAGCTAAGTGTCAAAAACATTTTCATACATAACTTTCCAAATTTTATTTAACGAAAAATCATTTTTATTTTATTTATTAACAACATCACAATAAATAAGAATCACACCACGATAAACCTGGAACATAATCCAATTAATCTAAAACATTCAACAATCGAATGTCAACATACGAAACATAAAATAACACAATACAAACTGAATAAATCCCATAGTGACAATACTAGAAATAAATGGAATACAAATGTCCCAATAACAATGTAATAATGGAAAGGGAGACACATGCCCAATAAATGAGAATGCTAGAAGTGGAGTCAATGAAGGAATCCGTCTACGCAAGTGACCTGCAACTCCCACCTAAGCTGCAGCGCGTTCCTGCCAAGAGATCCTAAGCAAGTCGCCCCTGTGGCTGGGCACCTGAAATACATACATATATATACAAGAAAGAGAGAAAAAGAAACGGGTCAGAGCCCGAAAGTGTGTTTGATTTAAAATACGTTTAGCAAGTATTTAAATTGATACAGGCCAATGCAATAACATATTAGTGCGACACTCTCTTGAGAAAATCTCACCTCTCTTCTAATGTGCACACCTATCGCACTAACCTTACCATTGGTTTGTCTTATCATTAAACGCACTAGTCTTCCCAAATGATTTAGCTTATCTTAGATTACTCGTAAGATTTACAAAACAACGATTCCATTTTTAAAAAGGATGTTCCAATTAGTAACCAAAGTTCTCCATTTTAACTTTATAATATCAATAAAGTTTTCCAGTGACATATTATACTTTCTCAAAACAAGTATTCATGATTTATAGTCCAGAATTATTTCTCACTTACTACGTTACAGCAACAGTTTAAATTCCCCAATTCAGATATATATATTAAGCACTCGTATAATATATATATATATATATATATATATATATATATATATATATATATATATATATATATATATATATATATATATATATATATATATATATTAACAGTACCAACATACAAACTATGGTGCAGGCATACTCTGGTATCCAATCCCCGTATCGCTCACACTAAGGGGTATACAAGTTCGGAATCACTCTCGAACTGTAATAACATAAATACACAAATGTAACAACCCTCGCTTTTGGGAGCCCATTTTATATTTAAATGCTATATTGAGTAGTTGCATATATAAATGCCGGATGTGGGTAAGTATTAATTTGATGAAATAAGTTAATATTTACTAATAAGTTGCATAATTACCATGTGGGTAAGTTATTATTACCATGTGGTGTTCCATTTTGTCATGAAAATTAAAATGGCAATGTGAATTAAAATAAGACCGGAACTTAAAAATGGCTTATATAATCTCCAAATGATAATTTGGAGGGTGTAGTTAGTTCCGGGAGGTGCGAGAGTGTCAAAATGTGTGCCATATTGTATTTTGAGATTTTGGGCACTTTTGACTGGTTTTGGCATATTGCGTATTAGAAATTAACTATTGCGGTATTTTTACTTAAAGGTGAGAGACCTTTTATTCTAAGCCACATTTTAGTCTTTCCCCCAAGTATTTCATTTCCTCTTATTTGCCCTAAGTGTTCTAGCCCTAAGAGTGAGAGTGAGAGTGGAAGATTGGAGAGAAAGAGAAAGAGATCTTGAAGATTGGTGGTTTGATCTTGCTTTCTTCTTCAACCAAGTCTGAAATTGAAGCCCCAAGGCAAGTTTTCTACTTGCTATTATATGGTTTAAGATGAATAATTAGTATGGGTAGTTATGTATAGTTTTGATGTAATATAATTGTGGTTTTTGGTTGGATTTATGGGTATCAACATCTTTGATAGAGTTAGATTGTTGATTGAGGTGGAAAAATGTTGTTGGGAGCATTTATGTTCTTTTAGTATCATTAAATGTAGTTGGATGATTTTGGGTTGGTTATTGATTTTGGGTTTAGAAGGAAAATAGGAGAGAAAGGTCTAGGTCTGCTATGGCCGGTCGACCGCGTCTCTCAGACCGGTCGACCGGGCCTTCGGAAGAGGGCTCACTGCTTTCCTTCAAGGCATGAAAATAAGGGAGCGGTCGACCGCGGTTTCCCACCGGTCGACTGGTCCATCCGAAATGAACTTTCTGCTTTCTTTCAAAAGCCAAAACTTGAGACGCGGTCGACCGCGGTCTTGGGACCGGTCGACCGGTCCCCCTGTTTTCTTCCCCAATTTTCCTACTTTTGTTTTCAATCCCTTTCTTCCCCTAGGAACCTAGTACTCTTCTTGAATGAAGTAAACCTTGGCTTTTAGAGTCCTAGTTGAGTTGGTTGTCACCCTAGGGTTGAATGGGTTTCACTTGGGGTTAAGTCCGGGGGAGGGGTTGTCCTAAGTGATGTTAAGGCATCGCTTTTCCTTATGCATCCTAATACATATGGATGGGAATTGTAGGCCCATACTTGGAGACTTTAGGGGCTTGAAATGAGGCACGTAAGACCTTAAGCTCAGGAGACTAATATGATCCCTTGGAGACTTATTCGAGGTATAACTTAGGATGGAAAGTAATGAAATATCCTATGATTATAGTTTCAAACAAATGAAACATGTAAATGAAATAAAAAAAAAGGAAAAATGTGGTTTTTATAGTAAATGCTAATTTACTTAAACACACCTCTCTAAATGCTATCATAAGGGAAGCTCGCGCATGAGGTGATGTTCCTTGACTAGTGAATGCAGGGAGACTATAGTCCTCGGCCATATGCGGGTTTATTATATGTATTTTTCTGCGCTAGTGAAGTAATTCCGGGTGTGGTTATGACTCACTCGCAGGCATATGGCCACTTCCCGACGTGCGTTAGGTACCCAGGCTGCCTTGTTTGATGGGCCCTGGAAGATGATAGTCATTTGGGGGCGCGCCCAGTGGGGAAACTCGGAGGGGCGGTCTTAGAATCGTTATATGTATAAGATTATAACTTTTCTAAACTCAAGTGGGACTTGAGGGATGTATAATTTCCACTAAAGGGTATTATGAAAATTTCATTCCTGCTAAGGAATGGGAATTGGAATGAAATGAGAAGATAATGATGGAATATTCCTGTTAAGGAATTTAAACTGGATTAAAGTGGAAATTGGTGAATAGAAGCATTTAATTTAATTTAATTTCATTTCATTTAGCATCATTTCATTCTCTTGCATAGTTTATTTTAGTCATGTCATTTCACTTGTCTTCTTATGATTCATGCTTAGGTTATTAGATTTCTGTTTTCCTTTCCCATGATTAACTGTTCATATCTAGCATGCTTATTGTTCATCTGGGAACTATATATAAACCGGGTCCTGACCCGTTCATTTTTCTCTATGTTGTGCTTGTTATTGTATCCGCCCAGGTGCTCCTCCGCAAGGACGCCCGTGTTGATATTCCTACTCTTTTGCTTTTAAGGAGATGTATGAAATTGCGGATATTACAGGATGTCTTGATTAGATGCCATCATTCTTTTGATATCTAGTTATGATCGGGTCTGTCACTCGGGCGAGTGGCCCAAACTTGTAATTGTATAATGAATGTAAACATAATATCTAACTGTTGTTATTACTTTTGTGTAACTGTGGACCGACAGCATATTCGGTTCTCCCCTTGTGTATTGTGGTTTTAGATGTATATTAATTATGTTTCTTTGAATTCCACTATTGTTCTAGAATGGGTTGTTTAAATTATTTTTCTTAACTTAACTTTTAATCACATAAATTGTTTTGACAACCCGTTTTCTGAATTATTGGGTGGTTTTCTCGGTTACTCTTACTATATTTGTGGTGCTGAGAATGATTTCCGTCCATGATTACCGTATATGTCGGAGTATCGGGCTGGCCACCCCTTATTTCGGAGTGCGGGTTGTCACAACAAAACAAGATTGAGGCGAAGCATAGATTCCAAGTCTCTAAGAGGTCAGTGCATACCCTCACGTCTCTTAGGACCGTCTAAACTATCGGTCCGATAGCCTGTACCAAGGATATCTATCTTCTAGGGTACAAGTCAATATCCCCCATAAAGGTCCCATCGAGATAAGACTGTCCTAGCGCGGTAACCTCAGGGATAGCAAGTAGCGCGGGTACGTTTTTCACACGTATATAATATATGCATACACAACCATATAAATATACCACTTATCCTTTATATCAAAATAGGTTTCTCTCATCACCCATAATTATGATATTTATCCTTAATATTCACATTAAGTATTTTATATAAGGTTCCGTCACTAACCTTAACTCGAAGGGTTTTTCCAACTCATTTCGTGACACTCGTAAACTCTATTCTCACAAATCTGAAATTCAGTAAGTGTCTTTATTAGGTTCCAACGTAACTCTCTTACGCACCTCACCCCTTTAAATTCATAAATTTACCAACCCTAAAGTAAATATCCCATAAATACCATTCTCGTTAAAGATTAAAGGTCCCAACATTTATTCATATGCCCTACTGGTCCTCAATGTCTCCCAAATCATTTTATCAAGAATGCCCAAGAATAATATCACGACAATTCGAATTTAACTCATTTAAAGAGGGAAATAGGAGTCTGCCAGGAGGGGTCGATCGATCGAAGCTTGGGGCTCGATCGATCGAAGCTTGGGGCTCGATCGATCGAACCTTCGATCGATCGAAGCTCTATGTTCGATCGATCGATCAAGCAGGTATTTTGATTTTCTGCAGAATTGCAGCTACAGGTTCTACCAATTTTCTTCATCCAAAACCATGTTTTTCCATTCTAAACGTCCCAAGAATCCTACTACTAACATCATAACAATATACCAGATGTTTTCAACGTAAAGCATGTGTATATTTAACATTAAACATGGATAATTAACCCAAAATCTCATCTAATCATCAAGAACCCTAGAGTTTTTCTTAATCAAGGTTCTAATCTGTTTTTACCAGAATTTCCTTCTAATATATCATCAAAATTTCGTGGGTTATATTCCTCTACATGGCAAGGGTTCCAGAATTTCCATATAATCAATATTACATGCATTTTCCTAACATAAATTGGGTTTTCTTCCATAGTTTTCATCTCTAATCAATCCTAAACTAATATGAAGATTGCACTAATGAAAATACGTAAGATAAATACTTGCCTGGGATTTTTGGTATTCTGATTTACGACTGATATCGGTATGGTTGCGTTCCTCGTGTCGCGATCTACGCGTTGGCGGCGACGGCGGTGCAAACGGGTGGCTTTTTGGCCTTGAATTGCCTTGGAGCTCTCTCCTCTCTTCTCCAATGGCCGTCACTTGTTTTCTGAATATTCTAACCCTAAAAGGCTAACCTAAATGGTTGATATAGGTTGCTGAATTTCGTGGGTTTAATTACCCAATTATGTAAAATGACCATAATGCCCTCCCGGGGTACTAATTAGGCCTAAAAATGCCCCGAGACCCAAACTACACCCTCGGGTACACTTTTCTGACTATCTCGACCCTTCCGGACGCGTTGGCGCACTCAAAATGACCATATGAACAACTTATAAAATATTCACTTTTTATTTAACAAAATTAGTCCTGACGTGACACGAGCACGTCCCGACTTAAATTTCCGAAATAGTCATTTAATTCACTCATGACATTCAATATGACCAATGTACTATATATTACTTTGCTCATTACTAATATTCAAAAAAATTCCCATAATTACTAACTCTCATTACGTTAATAATTATAACATAATTAATTTCCGGATTTTTATTAAATAAATAACTCACCTTAAATTTAATAAATCCCCAAATTAATATAGCATAAAAATACGGGGTATTACACCGATATGGGGTCCCGCACGAGTTAGTGTCAGATAACAGGTTGCACTTCGAAGTAAAAGTCACAGAAGTAGTCAACGAGTACGGGATTCAGAGATACAAATCTTCTCCCTACCGACCTCAGACCAATGGTGCAGTTGAAGCCGCCAACAAGAACCTCAAAGTTATCATCAGCAAGATGACCGGAAGCTGTAGGGATTGGGCCGACCAGATCCCGTATGCCCTATGGGGCTATCGAACCTCAATCTGAACCTCTACTGGGGCTACCCCTTACTCTCTGGTCTACGGCATGGAAGCAGTTCTACCAGTGGAGCTGGAAATACCCTCGCTACGCATCCTGCTCGAAAGCAAAGTTAGTGAACAAGACTAGTGCCAAAGCTGTCTCGACTAGCTGACCCTCCTAGATGAAAGGAGATTGAAAGCTCTTTACCACATACAGGGGTACCATCCCCAAATAGTGCGATCATTCAACAAGAGAGTCAAGGATCGCGGTGTTCGGGAAGGGGATTTAACCCTTAAAGAGACAATAGAACCCATCTGGGACCCCAGAGGGAAATTCAAGCCCAATTTGAGCGGCCCCTAGATTGTGAAGAAAATCTTATTCGACGGTGCCTCCATGCTCACTGACCTAGATGGGGAGGAGATGGCTCGTCCAGTAAACCTAGACCGTCTCAAGAAATTATACCCCTAGTCTGGAATCTCGGCGCGCTACGACTCTTCTCATCTCCCTTCTATTCTAAAAAAAAACTCTCTTCATTTCCCTCTACCCAGAACTACGTGGGCCTGATCCTCTGCAAAAAAACATTTTTCAAGAAAAATAAAAAAAATTCAAAATCCAAAGAGGTACGTAGGCAGCTCATACATCTTACAGGAGCATAACCCTTTCTTTTTCACAAAATACTATTCTTTTCTTATCTCCGAGAACGGCAGTTTATTCTAACAAATACTTCAACAAAAGAAATATGTATGCCTTAGCGATCGGTACAGATAATTCAAAAATACAAAATTCATCGAAAGGCACAGCTGGATGATCAGAAACTTGCTTATTTCATTAATAAGAAATTATAGCACAAATTACATAAGAAAAGGAATGGATAACTCCCTTCCCCCTACTGCCATAAAAAGCCAAATAAAACCCCCACATCTATTCCCTATTACACAAATAAACTCTCCAAGAGTCCTACCCACAGCTGCCAGAGGAGCCTGCACCCTCATCATCTACATCCTGGGGTCCCCAAATTTCCCCTGCCTGAACAGAGTGCCGTAAACACTCCATGGACCGATAAGCCTGAACCAGCTTCGAAAAAACCACAACACCCCCTTCCATGGTGTTAAATAAAATAAACCACCTTTGTCCAGTCTCCACTGCCAACATCTTGCTGAATACTAAAAAATTGTTACTAAAGCCGTTTAATACAAGATTAAACTATTTAAGTAACTCCGAACTATTTTTTGAAGAAACTCTTTTCTATAAATCAAATCAGTTTAATCACAAGATGTGTTTAAAATTATGCACGAGATCTGTTCAAGATTTATTAACAAGTTTTGAAAAACAAAACTAAAATCGTTTTTAAATCCAGCACACTAAACAGAAAGGGTTGAGGAGATGTAGAAAGATTAATGACAAGATATTTTTAACATGGTAAAACCTCACCCAACTGAGGAAAAATCCACGACTCCCTCTACGGAGTAAACCAAAAATTCCACTAAAATAAATTATAACAGTTACAAACTATATAACACACATGCACACACATCAGACCTATACAAGTTTAGGAATGTACCCACTGGCGTCCTTCTAACTTTTCTGGAGTTCTTTTTGTTGATGTTGTTCTCCAGTTTGCTAACATCCAATTTGTTCCAGTTCTTTACGTCGAATCTTGTTTCAAGATCTTATTACCAACACTTTTAGTGTGGTAGGGTGTAAGTGTTTTGTGAAGGTTCTTCTAACATATGCATGCACATACACTCACGCTGATTAATACAAACAGTCCTATCAAATTACATATAAGATCTATATGCGGTGATTTTTAGTTTCTCTCTTCTTAGGAAACTTTGAAGATTATTTGACCTTTAATATTAACCTAAAATCCACGGTTATCTTGTTCAGAAGACGTATCAAGATCTTAATCAATCTCAGGTTTTGAAAATATTTTTGAGATTGAAAATCACCAAGTACGATTCCAACTAGGTCGAAGGTTTTATTTCAAAAGAACTAGAAACAGAAAATGTTTTTGATGATTTTGAAGTTGAAAATATTTACAGAAACAAATCAACAAAAGTTTTCTCAAGATGAGAAACTATAAATGCAGATCTATGTGAAATATAACATAAAACGTTCAGATCTACGGTTTTTATGAATCGGAAACACAAATCTTAAACTTAATGTTTAAGTTGAAAACAAGATCTAAAAACGAAGAGGTTACAGCATCAAACAACTAACAAACCAACACTCAAAACTCTCAAACACTCAAGGTTGTGTTTGGTATATACTGGTTTTGAAAGAGGTTAGGGTTTGAAAGATGTTAGGACATTTTAGTGTTAGGGTTTATAACTCTCTCCCTCTCTCTGTGGTTTCTCTCTTCTCTCTCAACTCACTCAAATAGACGAAGTGGAAAAAGTCTCTTTTGGCTGAGGGTTAGCCTCCTTATATAGTGGGCTGAGAAGGATAGAGAAGATGGTTCAAAATCATGGGCTACGATTTGGTCTAGGCAGTTTGATTTTGATCCAAGGGTTAGAGATAAGCGGTAGTTAAAACGCTTCTGATTGGTTTAAGAGGGATTCACCAGGATTGAATTAGAACGCATGCAGATCGTTGATTAAAACAATCCAAGGGCTGAGATTGTTCACAGGGGTTGTTTCTTGGAAGAAACACAAATCAAATCGATATATAAGCGACAAGTGTAGGGCTAGGATTAAAGCTGAAACGTGTGTTTTGAAAATAATTACCAAGACACCTTGTAGTCTCCAGCGCGTTCGGTTTCTACCCAAATGAACTTTCAGCTAATAAAACCAACAATCCAAAATTGCAGAATGACCCCAATACTTTATAAATCCAATTTTAATTAAGATAAAAGGAGATTTAAAAAATATTTAAAATTCCCAAAAATTATTAAAAATCAATTTTAGGGAAATTAATACACACAACCAATTATATGGAATATACAATATATGAATGTAATCCTAATGTGTGTGAGTGTTGGTACATATACCTTTGATTAGACAAATAAGAGGAATCAATTGTAGACAATTTCTGAGGCTTTTTGGATTCTAGGAAAGGACACAATTTTGTCATTATTTCCAAACTAGATGCGCACTTATACAATGTAGACTCAAGTGAGTAAAGAGTATAAGGTACTTCAACTACTCTCCTCCATAACCACTTCATATAATCCCAAGGGACATGCCAAACTCTCCCGACAAACTGAGAGGCACGGGTCGACGGACGTCGATTCTACCACAGAGATCCAAACAACAGACGCAGTCGCTCGGTCAAAACGTCTACCGAAAAGAAATTTAATATTCGAGGTGGCATGACTTGTGACCAACCAAATTGGCGCAGAAGCCACCAAGGGAAATAAAAAGAGGTCTGTCTGAGACCAACCAGCCGCACATATGAGTACTCTCCTAGCTCCAGAACTGGCAGCAACTGCCCCCACCAAGGCATTAACGAATAAAAATTCTGAGCCCCATGCTCCACAAACCAATTCTCCCAGCTCGTAATATCCAGGCCAACATAGAAGAAGTGATGCGAAAAGATGTTGGGCACAACCGATAAAGGATATTCTGGAGGAGTCACCAGGCGAAGTCTTTCAGACAACCACATGAACAGCATCACATGGCTACTCCTCAGAAAGTCAGAACGACCTTCTTGCCAGGCATCCAGACCATTCAGCGTCTCCATCACCGTCGCAGGATTGTGACGGTATGACATCCACGAAGTAATGGTTGCAAGTTGCGGGTCCACCAATAGTTCCCCAGTCACCAGCAACAATTTTAAAACCAAGCCCAGAGCAACGGCTCCAGCATAGCCAGCATCACCTACTTCCTGCAAATGCACGGACTGCAACACCGCCGGGAGGGAGATCGTTCCTCCAGCAACCAATGATTTGGCCGCCAAAGGCGAAATATGAAGAAGCCCGGCCAATAAACCCCTGGGAGAACGGGAAAATTCGAGTAAAGTCGCAGCAACACTGAGATTTATATCCAGCATGGCAAAAATATCCTCGTAGGTAGGACAAATCTCATCCAACCTAAAGCTAAATACATGGTCTTTGGGGTACCAGAATTGTACCGCCGCCATCAGCATGTTCCACTCAATAGGCCGATTGCGCCACAAGGAGACTCGACGCATGTTGAAAGCATCATAGTCGACATTATCAGACCACATTGCTTCCAAGGCTTCGAGGTAGTTAGTAAACTCAATGCTACAAGGGAGAGCTATCTCGCAAAGCTAAGAGATAGTGGGTAAGTAAGTAAGAATGCGAAGGTGTGATGAAAACACTCCACCCTTACCCCTTTTTATACTTGAGAACCCTCACAAGAGACATAATCCCTGCAGAAATCGGAGGGAATCTTACCCCACAAAATACAAAAGGCTAAAGAGGGTACCAATCAAAGCTTTGAATTGATGGGACATGACTGAACTGCCGATAGGCACGACAGGGTGCTTGCCGATCGGCAACCCCCCATTTTTAGAAATTTCTTTTTTTTCCTCTTTTGTCAAATCAGAAAACTCAATAATAATAAATTGATATTCTAAACAGAATTTCAAAATCCCTTTTTCTCCTTATATAATTTCCCCTTTTAATTAAAAACTTTCCTTCAAAAATTCCACAAATATTATTTTTTACGGTCTTAGTAGCAAAGTAAAAAGCGCATGTGCGTGCATTCATTCATCACTAATAAAAGATAATAAAAAACTCCATCGCATTGCATCTATTTGTTTTCTGTGTTACATCAATTTTGCAGGAAATAAAAAGAAAAAAAGCAAAAAATAACAGGACTCAGCCCGAACCCACATTCTCTCTCTCTCTCTCTCTCACCTACCTTTCTCTCTAAGAGCTTCCACCCCGGTGACGTGCTCTCTTTCCCCTATGGCAAGACGATGCACCACCACTACTCGAGCCAGAGTCCTCTCCGGACGAAGCATACGGCACCAAGTAAGAAGGAATAGGAACTGCATCCCGAATATGGGCAGTCACCGAAGATATCCATTCTCTGATGTCTCTTAGCCAAATGGTCGACACTCGGACTTGCTGCAAGAAAAAGGTGAAATCAGTATCAAAGCAGAGATGACCAAAATAGAAAAGAAAGAAAGAGAAGAACAGAAAGGTATACCGCAGGTCGGAGGACCTCCTCTGTCAAACCCAACTCCTTCGAATCCATCGTATGAGGACGGTGCAACATAGGCACCATCCCTCCATCAACCTGTCGAATATTGTAAGAAAGAGTATGCAATCGTACGAAAGGAACCTCCGAGGTCACCACCGCAGATGCCGTCGGACCGCCGCCACTGTGGGAAGATTCCATCGCCCGACTCGAACCCACAGAAGGGAAAGGCAGGGCATTATATATGCTGGGCGCCATCAACCAGCTCATCATAAAGTCCATATAGTCATACGGCACAGCCGTATCAGTGTACAACAAGTAGGACTCGCCGATGATGATCGGCAATCCTCACATCCTTTGACAGCAGTAGCTCCCGCCTCATAGACATAGGAGGCTGTGCAGGTGGCACCACCACCTTCTCATCAGCAATCTGGTGAACCACCCTCTCCTCGAGATACCAGGAATGGCCGAACTCATGCGCCAGAAAATGCCTCATCTGCGCGTTCACCCCGGTCGTCCCCGCATCCTGAATGGCTGTCCCCCAAGGATAAAAGGTCACCTGAAAATCTCCAAGCAGGCATAAATCAATACAAGATCAGAAGATGCAAAAACCAAGACTGCATGGATAGATCCTTACCCTACCACTGGTCAGATCATTCAAGACCTGATGCACCGCCTCCAGAGAGAGATCCCTTCGGCTTCCGATTGGCCTTACGCCATCGATACAATTGGCAGGAGTCCCCAACAGTGTCATCCTTCAGAGCGATCAGCGGGGTATTGCACCCAATCACCTCATAAAACCACGTCTATCAAAGATAATAATTCACAAACAAAAAGAGACGCATAAGGAAAATGCGAATGCATGAAAGGAAAATGCTAATGCATGAAAAGAAATGCGCAAACTGAAGAATACCTCAAGAAGGTACGTGGATCCATTAAAAGTCTGCCGGCAGCACTGGCTGAATGCATCCAGAGAAGAGTAAAGGGTCGCCAAAGTCAGACTCCCCCAATCATAGAAAAGGATGTTCGAAAACCTCCTCAGGTACGGCAAGAACCACAAATGAATCACGTCGCCGCTCGACGCCACCATGAAACCTCCCAACGCTAGCAAAATAAATAACCGGGCCATCTGCCTCACTTGTATCCCGTCCTCCACATCAATCACCCTGCCCAACAGAACGTCCTTCAGCAGGGACAGCCGGATAGAATCCCCAGAAATTATACTCCCTGCATCACCAAGCACCGCACGCACTGCCTCCGGTCTCACCCGCAAAGAGTGATCCACCTCTATCTTCTCTCCATCATAACCCATCCCCAACAGCTGTTGCACGTCTATGGGAGTCACCGTCATCTCCCCGAAGCCGAAATAAAAGGTGTGGGTAGTATCCCACCACCTCTCCCCCAAAGCGCACAGGACCGTTATCGAACGATTCGTCTCATCCAGTGCAGATGCCAACCTCCCAAAACCCGCTGATGATACCACCCAACGCACCACAGGTGGGAGATGCTCCCAGACATCCCTGAGCTCCATCGTCCCGCGGGCGCGCATGTTCTTCAAAGAAATATCAGACTGGCAAAAAGAAAAAAATATCATCAGAAGTCAGGATAAAAAGAAAAATCACCAAAAAGAAAGGAATGCCAACGGTCAGGTTACTTACATAACCGCCAGGATTCACTCTCAAAGAGCGATGATGCGACGGCTCCCGCGGTAAAGTCCGCTCATCAGCAACAGGCTTAAACACATTAAAGGAGTTCTCACTCCCCAAAGAAAGAGGCGCCCTGGCCCTCCACTCCACATTATCCCAGTCATCAACGGTCAACCACTCCCTATGAACTGCGGTGCTCACAAAAGTGGCCATTTTTGGAAGATCGGAATGCTAGAACGATTTGCAAAGGAATCGCAGAAAGAGAGAAAGAAAAGAAGCTATGAAAAAATGAATGGATTCGCCCCCTTTATATAGGATGCCAAACGCCATGCCGATCGGCACTAACCCCAACCATACCGATCGGCACTGACTCCTTACCTTGCCGAGGCAGTCCAAAAGTCTGTGCCATTGCTGAATGGCACCCCTCATACCATGCCGACTGGCACCCCCCCATAAATTTCATACAGAAATTCCCAGAAAATACCGGAAAGCCCCAAAAAATTCCTCGAAAAATTCCTAAAAATCTCAGGAAGGATTCAGAACATTTTCACCAGGAAAATTTCATATTCCCTCAAGCGAAACCCCTCTTTCCCAGCGAAATCCTCAAAAACCAAGTGAATCTCCTCCCGATAAAGCATCGGAGGATCTTTAAGGATTGCCTGATCACTTCCCCAGCGGAGTTTTTACAGCACCAAAATTGGTTGTTCCCCCCTGCGAGGCCTCCTAAAGAAACAAAAGCTTCCCCAGCTATCAGCTCCCCATCTCAGATCAAAATCACAAGACACTTTCTCCAGCAGAATCAATATCCAATATTTAACCACTCTTAGGTCAGAATTGACCTCGGACTTGGATCGTCACCAGAGTTAGGTCAGAAATGACCTCGATCCTCTGTCGTCACCACTCTTAGGTCATAATTGACCTCGATCTTGGATCGTCACCTGAGTTAGGTCAGAAATGACCTCGATCCTCGGTCGTCACCACTCTTAGGTTAGAATTAACCTCAGTCTTGGATCGTCACCTGAGTTAGGTCAGAATTACATCAGTCCTCGGTTATCACCACTCTTAGGTTAGAATTGACCTCGATCTTGGATCATCACCTGAGTTAGATCAGAATTGATCTCGGTCTTTGGTCGTCACCACTCTTAGGTCAAAATTGACCTCGGTCTTGGATTGTCACCTGAGTTAGGTCAGAAATGACCTCGCTCCTCAGTCGTCACCACTCTTAGGTCAGAATTGACCTCGGTCTTGGATCGTCACCTGAGTTAGGTCAGAATTGACCTCGATCCTCGGTCGTCACCACTCTTAGGTTAGAATTAACCTCGATCGTTGATCGTCACCTGAGTTAGGTCAAAATTGAGATCGGTCCTCGGTCGTCACCACTCTTAGGTCAGAATTGACCTCGGTCTTAGATCGTCACTTGAGTTAGGTCAGAAATAACCTCAGTCCTCGGTCGTCACCACTCTTAGGTCATAATTGACCTCGGTCTTTGATCATCACCTGAGTTAGGTCAGAATTGACCTCGGTCCTCAGTCGTCACCACTCTTAGGTCATAATTGACCTCGGTCTTAGATCGTCACCTGAGTTAGGTCAGAATTGACCTCGATCCTCAGTCGTCACCACTCTTAGATCAGAATTGACCTCGATCTTGGATTATCACTTGAGTTAGGTCAGAATTGATCTCGGTACTCGGTCGTCACCACTCTTAGGTCAGAATTGACCTCGGTCTTGGATCGTCACCTGAGTTAGGTCAAAATTGACCTCGATCCTCGGTCGTCACCCCTCTTAGGTCAGAATTGACCTCGGTCTTGGATCATCACCTGAGTTAGGTTAGAATTGACCTCGATCCTCGGTCGTCACCACTCTTAGGTCAGAATTGACCTCGGTCTTAGATCGTCACCTGAGTTACGTCAGAAATAACCTCGGTCCTCGGTCGTCACCACTCTTAGTTCAGAATTGACCTCGGTCTTGGATCGTCACCTGAGTTAGGTCAGAATTAACCTCGGTCCTCGATCTTCACCACTCTTAGGTCAAAATTGACCTCGGACTTGGATCGTCACCTGAGCTAGGTCAAAATTGACCTCGGTCCTCGATCGTCACCACTCTTAGGTCAGAATTGACCTCGATCTTGGATCGTCACCTGAGTTCGGTCAAAAATGACCTCGGTCCTCAGTCGTCACCACTCTTAGGTCAGAATTGACCTCGATCTTGGATCGTCACCTGAGTTAGGTCAGAATTGACCTCGGTCCTCGGTTGTCACCACTCTTAGGTCATAATTGACCTCGATTATTAGATCTTCACCCTAAGCCCGCAGAATGGGCTTTGACCCGCAGAATCGATCACCCTCATCACTTAAGCCCATAGATTTGGCTTTGACCCACAAAATTGGTCATCCCCAGCACACCCCTCAGGTCCTCAGAATCAACCTCGACCCTTTGAATCCGTCATACTCCATCAAAAGTATCATGTGGTGTCTATTCGACGGTTATCATTTGTTCCAAACTCACCCATCGAGGGGCTCTGTAGACACCCCATTCTATTACCCCTAACTCTCCTTAGGTCCCTATAGCCTCCTTTCATCACTACAAACCCAGTTCATACCCCGAGTACTAACCTAAAAAGCATCGGGCACTCCCAGGCTCCGTTTGACCAAAAAGTCAAACTCTTCAGCTCGACCAAAGCTGAATGAATCTATAAAGGGCAGTAAAATCCCTTTCCAAAGGTCCATCCCGTGCGCGATTTCGACTTACCATGCGGACGAACGATCCGTTTGCGTTCGAAACTTGATTCAGAGGCCACCGAGCGCTCCCGGGCTCTATTTGACCTAAAGCAACTCTTCAGCTCGACTGAGGCTAAATAAATATTTTAAGGGAACTGAAACCCCTTTCCAATGGTCTGCTCTGTGCACGATTCTGACTTACCATGCGGACGAATGATCCGTTTGACTCTAAGAGATCACCGAAAGCTTCCAGGGCCCAGTTGACCAAAGTAACTCCCCAAACCGGGTCAAACTCTTTGGAATGTCGAAGTATATCTCCTAAACTTTCGAATGGTCCGCCCCGTATGCGATTTGGACTTACCATGCAGACGAACGATCCGTTTGCGTCCGAACGATTCCCCGTCCAATTGACCGACAAACGCTTATGAGCCATATTTAACCCAAAGTCAACTCCCGAATCCGGGAGTGGTCCAAAGGACTTTCAAATATATCTGAATTACCTTTCCAACAGTTTACCTCGTGCATAATTCTGACCAACGGTTTGCCCTCGGCAGCCAATTTTCCGAAAAGGCCGGAAACACATTGCCAAATGGCAGGTTCCAGACCCTGCCTATCGGTAGGTGCCTATAGGCAGGACCAGGTCTATGCCGATTGGCAGTGACCTGGGCCTATAAAAGTAGTCCTTCACCTCATTTGCAAATGGAGCCCAGATCTAATAGAAATCGCTCTCAGCGAATCCCAAAAACCTCTCTCGAAGGCAGCGTGATTTCAACATCCAAATCCCTTTTTAACTTCCACTTTTCATCATCATTTTCATCAAACTTGGTGAATTAGACACTCTCCATCATCATCCAAGTGTAAGGTTTGCTCTCCAACATTCAATATCAAGCTCAAGATCTTCAAGAAGGTCCAACTTTCTCAACTTTCTCTTCAAATTCTCTTAAATTCGCAATAACTTGTTTTATTACATAGCAGTTTTATTATCTCATCTTACACATCCTAATATACTTTTTATTTAGTATTATTGCACATCTCTTGTTTTCATATAAATAAAACCCAAAAAAATTAGAAAAAGAGGGTTTGCTCATAAATTCCAAATAGGGATTCTCATACTTTTCTCACACTTTTCTCACAACTAAAACACTTTTTCTACACACACACACACTCACAAATAAGAGATACCCCATTTGGATTTATGAGATAAACCCCACCCCTCGTTTTGTATGCGAACTACGTGGACTTTGATGCCTTTATAGGCTACATAGGCGTCTCGAGGTAAAACCCAAGACTCGAGTCATATTATCACTTTCTCTCTCGTTTTCTATCTTCTCTAAATCCAATTTTCTTATATTCTATATACTTGTTCTTAGTGACGTATTACTCCATATGCGTTATCGTTCCGTTATAACGATCGACGTAAGGGTAATCGCGTAAATCTTATTTTATAATATTATTTTTATACCTTCCTATGGATGACTCGCTTTATCTCTTCCATGATACAAGTCGAGGATTCCTATCTCCGCTATATATATACACATGCACACATATCACGGGGAAAATAAAAAGGAAAAATAACAAACATCCATGAGAGACCGAAAGGGCAGAATGAATGCCTAACACCTTCCCATTTCATAACTTAGCCTCCGAACCCTTCTCGAATCATTTTGGTTTTGTATGCACCAGTATGTCTTTGGATGCCATCCTTCGGGATGGCTTACTTTTTTTCTTTTGTCTGTTTTGAGTAAAATAGACTGTCGACTCTAAATATCTCTACATTTTTACACCTCATCCCAAACGACGCCGACCGACACGCGCGGGATTCGAGGAACCTTCCTTCATGTGGCCGCCTGCGGTGAGGATCGGGGATGTCCACAAATTGGTAGTCAACAGTCAGCAACTTATAAAGGTGGCAGTCAATATATGATAAATGGCGGTATGGTAATAAACAAATCCTAAGCCTAAAATTACAAAAATCTAAAGATAATAATTACCTTAACAACGTTGATGAAAATAGTAGGAATGGGAGAAATCTAGAGTACAGAGAGAGATCGTGATAGGTTAATTTTTGGTGTCACCAGCGATAGATCATCATTTTCACTTGAATTCGTCACATTTGTATCCATGTATAAAATTCCATTAAGGTTTAATGGTGAAACGTGAATATCCTATGCCCCTGCCAATAGAATATCAAATTTATGTTATAATCACATTGGGATATCAAACCTCAACAACAATTAGTAAACATGAACAATAATGAAAGTGAAAGCTTTGATGTATACTCGCGCCACGCGCTAGATGTATACATAAAAAATCTTTGACACGTTCTATGAAAATGTATTTGTATTGGCAACTAAGAGTGTCTATATAAGTGTTTGTACGAGCCTAACCCAACAAAAGAGGTTTTTGTCTCTTAGGGGGCAATTATCTATCACCTTTTAGATTCGTTAACTATTTTGTAACCATAGTTCTTCCATAACTTGCCTGAATATGAAGCTATCTTGGCCATGCCTTTCTTAACAATACTGTGGAAAATCTAGGTTAGGCAATTTCTCAGTTTAGTTCTGTCAACTTTTCTTATGTTCAAAGTGGACGAAAAAGTATTATCACTACTCATTCAAAGCTTATAATCATGAGAAATACAATCCAAAAAAACTCTCCTGAAGAAAAAATACAGTTGTATTTAGAATTGTTGATTAGCACACAAATAGGTTATATTTGGACCTTTCGTTATCCTTGGTGATATCAAAAGAGACAGTTTGAGATTTTACATCTATCTACAATGATGCTTAAAATTCCCAACATAAGCTACCAAATGAGACGGTTTAAGATTTTACATCTATCTCATATGCGAACTATATGAGTTGTCATTAAGGTGTTTACTCTGCTATCACAACATAAGAATCACAAAGAAGGCACACTTTGAAGCTTAAAATAAATATCATGGGCTTCTCATCTCATAAGCTTTTGTGATGAAAATAGCCACTCTGGTGTTTACTCAATGAACTGTCAAACTCTAAAGCATCATATAGGCTTTTCATCATTCAAGAAATTACAAAACGTTCAAATAAGTATTTACAAAAGCTGATTATGCAGTAGAATTTTAAATTAGCATCAAAGTTAATGACATTCCCCATCAAGTATATGCAAAATACTTCTTTCGTTATCCTTGGTAAAATACTCGATGAACCCCTAAACGTGTTAAGTAATTGTTATGTAAAATTAATGAATATTAACTACAACTTTATAAAAATTTACATTATAAAAATTATAGATAAATTATTACCAAAACCGATTATGGTTTTAAATATTGTCACGGCACTGTGACACCCTGCCTAATTAAATCGTGGGTGATCAGTTCTAACTTAAATTAAAATAGGTTTCTCAGTTGGTTCATTCTTTACATCACTGTCAAAAACTTTTTAATTACTAATCACCTAAGTGAAATTAGACCGGTGCCAAATTTTATCTTTCATTAACCCAAGAACAATACTCATGCAGAAATAATTAAACATTCACACTATACAATAATTCAAACCATCACGCAATATATAAAGGATAAAGTCTTGTCGAGTAAACAATCGGTTAAAATCAAATGCTACTGAATAAAGCCAAAATAATCCAAAACTGAATATCTGGAAAAAGACAATGGACAACATGTACCAATAGAGAGTACTAAAATGAGATCCTACTCTAGATTTGAAAGAATGAATCGTTTATGCAAAGTCCTGCCAGCCTCCATAATGCTGTAGCTACGAGTCCCTGGACTGAATCCTCAAGCCTGGCGTCCCTATGGCTGGACACCTAAAAGGGTTTTTAAAATATTTTGATAGCAAGAGTTAGTACTCAAAATATTTTGAAAATATTTAGCAAGTGATAATCACAGTAAAATGAGTTACTGATTACACATGTTAAGATTTGCGTACACTCTCTTGAGTTACCTCAAGCCTCATCTATAGTGCACGCCTAACGTCCCGTACCTAGCCCACCTAGCTATACTACTCAAGCTAATTGGACTCTAGTATTAAACTGAACTTATCTACGCGACTAAGTTCCCATACCGCCCATATAGTATGTAATAATAACCATATCTCCTAATGTATATACTTAAATAATTGTTCACGCCTTTTTAACTTTAACTGATTTATAATTAAGTTTCCCAACTTAATTTGTTTTTAGATGTAATCACGTCATCTCATTATATAGTAACTCGCATAAATAGATTATTAATACAGTGTACATTTCACACACAATATATACTTATAAATTCATTCATTACTAATATGTCCTTTTAATACACATCAAGGACTCTTGGTTCGGAATGGTCCATAGACACCAAGTAAGAGTTTCGTTCAAAATGTCACCTCGACCCCAAGCTCATTTCAGGTAGTGGTTCGGGAAAAATCACCTCAACTCCACTAATGAAATTTTATACATAGATTTGTTCGAAACTCTTTCGTCACGACCCTAACTTACTATTTAGAAATATTAGTTCGGAATCCTACCTTGACCCTAATATAGGAAATTATACTTTAGGTATTCTCTCCACCTAAGTATCTATATAATTCAATAAGTATACACGCAACCTAATAATAGTGCTCGTACGTAATATTTCCTTTTTAATATTCACCGTACTTATTAATTTAGGATTTATCTCACTATCGTATTTTAATTGAGTATTCACACAACTCTAAGGGCCCTAGTTACCCCTCTATTCATTCCAGTAGTTAAGTTGTCCATAACCTACTGGTATACTCCTTGGAATGACGTTTACTCTTTCCGTAACTCAAATCCCAAATTCTCGATGCATTGCTCGATCGGTTTATCCTCGTCGGTCCATCACTTCAAATCTTGCACTCAATGATTACAACGGACCCCCACTATACATCCACTGGTACTCTCTATGTCCTTACATAGGTAAAATTTCATCACTAAGGTTCCCCTCAAGCATCGGCAATCGAATAGAACTCAACCAACAAAAGAACCCAAAATCAGCCTGGGTCGATCGATCGACCATGATCATCGATCGATCGACATTCAAGGGTCGATCGATCGATAGAGCAGTGACAGATGCAGTTCCTCCTCTTCTTCGAGCGTTTTTAACCATATTCAATTATCTAACTCACATCATAATCCACCAAACTTGTAACTAACAATACCTAACCATTCCTACATATACTAGGATGATTTCCAACGAATTAAACATTATAAGTCCTTCCAATTTAGCCCAGAATAGTTCAAATCTTCTAATTATTCATGAACCCTAGTATGACATGTTCTTCCAATGTTTTCAATCATCAACCCAGATTTTAATTCGTGTTAACAAACATGATTCCTCTAATTTTAAATCCTCTACAGATATAAATCTAAGTACATGCTATTTCTACCCAAACGTGCAATTAATCAATTCTTTTTCTCCAAGAGTAATCATCAAAATCAATTATTCATAAATTCTACGGATGGATATTATAACTCAAAATAATTTCCAAATAACCACTTGCCTTGATTGGATGGTGATCTGATGTCGAGTTTGCAAAAGGTGTTGGGTTGTTTTCTCTTCTAATCCTCCTTCCTCAATCACTTGTGGTGCAAGAACTCCTTGAAATCTCCCACAATTTTCCTTTTTAGCCTCGATAATGATCTCTCTTCTCTCTCTAATAGTTTCCTTTTGTGTTATGAGGTTTCTAACCCTAACCACACTTTCAATCAACTTATAAAACATTCCAAAATTCGTAGGTCTTCTCACCCCCATATGCCAAAGGACTAAAACGCCCCCGTATGGTCTTTGTTTAGCCCAAAAATGCCCCGGTACCCGACTGGTACCCCCGGGTATACTATTTTGACTAATTAGACCTTTTCAGAATCATATGTGCCTTATAAATTATCATTTGAGTCGCTAAAAATCATTTCCTATCTCATCCTCAATTTAGTCTACACACGACACCCGGTTGAGATATAATCAAGTACGTCCATATCACTCGCTATGTCATACAAATTAACTATCAATATTTAATATTCACACTTAGTAAATTTGAATCATAATATTAATTAGTGTCTATCTCTCGATTAATATTTAATAATCACAATTATTTTTAAATCCCTTAATAATCATAATTATCATTAAATCGCATTAAACTACTTCACTCGCGTAATTTAAATATTAAATCACATTAAATTACTCCACTCACGTAATTTAAATTAAAATGTATATTCTATTTTATTACTCAATTAATTAAATTCTAAATACACAGAAATACGGGGTATTACATACTTCCCCCATTTTAAAGGAATTTTGTCCTCAAAATTAGGATATACCTGCGATGAATAACTCTGGATACTGCTCTCGCATATCCTCCTCCCACTCCCATGTCAACTCATCAACATTGTGGTGTCCCCACTGTACTCGCACGAATAGTACCACCTTGTATCGAAGCTTATGCTTGCTACGATCCAGAATAGCCACGGATCTCTCCTCATTTGAGACATCTGGCTGCAAATCAATCTCCTCGAGTGGAACGTGCCAGAAGGCTCTCTCGCTCCTCCTGTATTTCTTCAGCGAAACCACATGGAAAACGTCGTGTATTCGCTGAAGATTCTCTGGGAGTCCCAATCTGTATGCTACCGGTCCCACCCTCTCAATAATAGGGAACGATCCCACATATATCAGTACTAACTTCCCCTTCATGCCGAACCTCATAATCCCCTTTATAGGAGATACTCAAATCAACACCTGGTCGCCCACCTCTAGCTCCACATGTCTCCTACCGGCGTCAGCATAACTCTTCTACCTATCCTAAGTTATTCGAATACGTCCTTTAATCAAATCTATCTTGGCAGAAGTCTCATGTATCATCTTCGGCGCTAATAGCCTATTGTCCCCCACCTCTAACCAGTAAGCGGGCGAACGACAAGGCCTCCCATAAAGTGCCTCGAATGGAGCCATACCGATAGTGAATTGATAAGAGTTGTTATACGCAAACTGTACCAATGGAATATATAGCTCCCAACTTCCCCCAAAATCTAGGTTACACATCCTCAAGCATCTGATTTACCCTCTCAGTCTTTTCGTCTATATGCGGGTGATATGCCGTACTCAACTGCAAGTCTGTGCCCATGGCCTCTTGAAAACTCTACCATAAATGTGACACAAATATTTTATCTCTGTCAGACACAATATTAATAGGAACCCCGTGCAGCTTAACGATCTCTGAATTGAATAGCTACGCATACTGCATCATATCAAAATCAGTACGAACCGACAAGAAATGAGCTACCTTGGTTAACTAATCGACTATCACCCATATGGAATCGTGACCCCTCTACGATGTCGGTAGCCCAGTAATAAAGTCCATCTAAATGCTCTCCCATTTCCACACGGCAACCTCCAGTGGTTGTAGCATCCCTGAAGGTCTCTGATGGTCAACTTTCACAAGCTGACATGTTACACACTTCGAGACAAACTCTGTTATGTCTCGCTTCATACCCGACCACCAACACGGTCGTCGCATATCCTGGTACATCTTATCCCCTCCGAGATGTACCGCAAACTTCGACCCGTGTAACTCCATCGTGACTGAATGCCTCAAATTTTGATCTTCGGGTACTACTAGTCTCCCATTAAATCGTAGTCCACTCTCTGAGCTGATGGAGTAGGACTCTGCCCCCTCGATAAGTAACTGTCTTACTTTGTCCTGACAAAATGGGTCCTCTGCATGTGCCCTCACCACCCGCATAACACTCTCGGGAGTGATAGCTAAAATTGTAATGTATGCTCTGGCTACCTCATCCACATGTCAAAGTTCGCTCCACTTTGCTTTCTAAACCTCTGCCAACTCTCCAGTCAGTATTTGCTCAACGCGTCTGCCACCACGTTAGCCTTACCAGGATGATACTGTTTATCAAACTGGTAATCCTTCACGAATTTGAGCCACCGTCTCTGCCTCATATTTAGATCCTTCTGTGTGAAGAGATACTGAAGTGACTTATGATCCGTGAAGAGAGTAAACTGCTCTCCTAGAAGATAATGTCTCCATATCCTCAAAGAAAAAATGATCGTTGCCGACTCGAGGTCGTGGGTGGGGTAATTCTTCTCATGTGGCTTTCGCTTTCGAGACGCATAAGCTATAGATCTCTCCTCCTGCTATAACACACACCCAAGTCCCTGCAAGGATGCATCAATATAGACCCGATACTCCAATACACTCCTAGGTATTATAAGTACGAGTGCCGATGTCAACTTGTCTTTTAGTTCATCAAATGCTAACTGGCAGTAGTCGCTCCACACGAATGGTACTCCCTTCGGAGTCAAGTTCGTCAAAGGACCTGCAATCTTTGAGAACCCCTTGATGAAGCGACGATAGTAACAGGTCAACCCCAAAAAGCTATGAACCTTGGTCGATGTCGTGGGCTATCCCCCACTCCCTCACCGCTGATACCTTACTCGGATCAACAATAATGCCTTTATCGGACACAATGTGGCCAAGAAACTGAACCTCCCGAAGCTAAAATCCACACTTTCAAAATTTGGCGTACAACTGATGGTCCCGTGACGTCTGAAGAACCATACGAAAGTGCTCGGTGTGTTCCTCCTCCGTGCAAGAGTAAACCAGAGTATCGTCAATGAATACGATCACAAACTGGTCTAAAAACTCCCTGAATACCCTGTTCATGAGGTCCATAAACACTACAGGAACATTAGTGAGCCCAAATGGCATCACTCTAAATATGTATGACCTGTACCGCGATAAGAAAGCGATCTTAGGCACATCGTCCTCTCGAATGCGCAACTGATGGTAAACTGACTTCAAATCGATCTTTGAGAAGTATGAAGCCCCTCTCAACTGATCAAACAAGTCGTTAATCCTAGGTAACAGATACTTATTTTGTATTGTCACCTTGTTCAGCTCCTTGTAGTCTACACATAATTGAAGAGAACCATCCCTTTTCTTCACAAATAGCACCGGTGCACCCCATGACAATGTACTCCATCGAATGAAACCCTGTCTCGAGAGCTGCTAAATCTGCTCTCTCAACTCTAGCATTTCTGAAGGGGCCATGTGATACGGTGCTCTGGCAATCGGTCTCATCCCCGGTGCTAAGTCGATAACGAACTCAATTGCCTTACTGGGTGGTAACCCTGGTATCTCCTGGAAGACATCCTCGAAATCCCTGTGGTTGGACACCTAAAAGGGTTTTGAAAATATTTTGATAGCAAGAGTTAGTACTTAAAACATTTTGAAAATATTTAGCAAGTGATTATCACAGGTAAAATGAGTTATTGATTACGCATGTTAAGATTTGTGTACACTCTCTTGAGTTACCTCACCCCTCATCTGTAGTACACGCCTAACGTCCCGTACCTATCCCGTCTAGTTATACTGCTTAAGATAATTGGACTCTAGTATTAAACTGAACTTATCTACATGACTAAGTTCCCATACCGCCCCTATAGTATGTAGTAATAACCATATCTCGTAATGTATATACTTAGATAACTGTTCAAGCCTTGTTACCTTTAATCGATTTATAATTAAGTTTCCTTACTTAATTTGCTTTTAGATGTAATCACGGCATCTCATTATCAACCAACTCGCATAAGTAGATTATTAATACAGTATACATTTCATACACAATATATACTCATAAATTCATTCATTACTAATATGTCCTTTTAACACACATTAAGGACTCTTGGTTCGGAATGGTCCATCGACACCAAGTAAGAGTTTGGTTTGGAATGTCACCTCGACCCCAAGTTCATTTCAGGTAGTGGTTCGGGAAAAATCACCTCGACCCCACTAATGAAATTTTATACATAGATTGGTTCGAAACTCTTTCGTCACGACCCCAACTTACAATTTCCATATATTAGTTCGGAATCCTACCTCGACCCTAATATAGGCAATTATACTTTAGGTATTCTCTCCACCTAAGTATCTATATAATTCAGTAGGTGTACACGCAACGTAATAATAGTGCTCGTACGTAATATTTCCTCTTTAATATTCACCGTACTTATTAATTTATGATTTATCTCACTATCGTATTTTAATTGAGTATTCACACAACTCTAAGGGCCCTAGTTACCCCTCTATTCATTCTAGTAGTTAAGATATTTCTAACTACTGGTATACTCCTTGAAATGATGTTTACTCTCTCCGTAACTCAAATCCCAATTTCCTGATGCACTGCTTGATCGGTTTATCCTCGTCGGTCCATCACTTTAAATATTGCACATAATGATTATAACGGACCCCCACTATACAGTTACTGGTACTCTCTAAGTCCCTACATAGGTAAAATGTCATCACTAAGGTTCCCCTCAAACGTCGGCAATCGAATAGAACTCAACCAACAAAAGAACCCAAAATCAGCCTGGGTCGATCGATCGACCATGATCATCGATCGATCGACCATGATCATCGATCGATCGACTCCATCGATCGATCGAGTAGTGACAGACGCGGTTCCTCCTCTTCTTCATGCGTTTTTCACCATATTCAATTATCTAACTCACATGATAATCCACCAAACTTTTAACTAACGCTACCTAACCATTCCTACATTTGCTAGGATGATTTCCAACGAATTAAACATTATAAGTCCTTCCAATTTAGCCCAGAATAATTCAAATCTTCTAATTATTCATGAACCCTAGTATGACATGTTCTTCCCATGCTTTCAATCATCAACCCAGATTTTAATTCGTTCTAACAAACACGATTCCTCTGATTTTCAATTCTCTACAGATATAAATCTAACTACATGTTATTTCTACCCAAACATGCAATTAATCAATTCTTTTACTCCAAGAATATTCATCAAAATCAATTATTCATAAATCCTACGCATGGATATTATAACTCAAAATAATTTGCAAATAACCACTTGCCTTGATTGGATGATGATATGATTTCAAGTTTGCAGAAGGTGTTGGGTTGTTTTCTCTTCCAATCCTCCTTCCTCAATCACTTGTGGTGCAAGAACTCCTTGAAATCTCCCACAATTTTCCTTTTTAGCCTTGATAATGATCTCTCTTCTCTGTCTAATAGTTTCCCTTTGTGTTATAAGAATTTTAACCCTAACCACACTTTCAATCAACTGATAAAACACTCCAAAATTCGTAGGTCTTCTCACCCCCATATACCAAAAGACTAAAACGCCCCCGTACGGTCCTGGTTTAGCCCAAAAATGCCCCGGTACCCGACTAGTACCCCCGGGTATACTATTTTGACTAATTCAACCCTTTCGGAATCATCTGTGACCTATAAACTATCATTTGAGTCACTAAAAATCATTTTCTATCTCATCCTCAATTTAGTCTACACGCGACACTTGGTTGAGATATAATCAAGTACGTCTATATCACTCGCTATGTCGTACAAATTAACTATCAATATTTACTATTCACACTTAGTAATTTTGAATCCTAATATTAATTAGTGTGTATCTCTCGATTAATATTTAATCATCACAATTATTTTTAAATCCCTTAATAATCATAATTATCATTAAATCGCATTAAACTACTTCACTGGCGTAATTTAAATATTAAATCACATTAAATTACTCCACTCACGTAATTTAAATTAAAATGTATATTCTATTTAATTACTCAATTAATTAAATTCTAAATACGCAGAAATATGTGGTATCATAGGCACCACTACAGATAATGATTTTTCATCTCCCAAAACCCGTTAAGCATTGTTGTTCATGTTACCCCGTTATAAATTACATTATGTATCCCCCAACCACAATAGAAGTTTATGCGATATTACCTCTAATTAAAAATCTCAATCTATCTTTATCTTTACAGCCTATCAAGACGAGATTACACTTTACCCACCAATTCTCCAGAGGACATTATACTTGACCCACAAACCTATCAAGACACCATTATACTTTACCCACCAACCTATCAAGACGACACTAAACTCAAATTTCATTTTCAAAGTCACAATAAAATTATGTTGTTTTAATTTTTTCACAATTAATTCCACCATGATATTAAGTCTTATCAATGATCAATCACTAAATGGTATAAGTAAATACTCACATAGATTCTCCATATGAATATGAACAACCCAAATAGTACCTATACAATCAAAACCCAATGGAGAAATTAGAAGAATAACCCAAATCAAATACAAAAAGAAAATTTCATAAAAACTTAACATGAGTGGGAGAAAGAAGCTATTTGATGGTGATATAAAAACATTATTAGATCTGTAAAAAGGAAAAATAACATTATATCTATAAAAAAACATTTGATTTTTATGAAAGAAAGCAATATTAACTGTACGAACAAAGGGTAATGACATGCCTTATAGCTATGTAACACACTAAAAAATATAAAGACAGTAAAGACAAAAAAATACAAAGAAATTAGAGTCACAACAAAGGGTAATGACATGCCTTACGTGTTGTTATCTTAGATTTTCCACCAAGTTGTACGAACACCAAATTGTATGAACACCAAGTTAGGAACTATTCACAAACACAATCAGTTGCCCAATTTTTCAAGCACCTGAGGGGCACCAAAACTGATGTTTGCTTCTTAAGAGAACGCAAAAATCAAGATATATAAAAACTAAAAACATGAAATAAAAATATCAAACAAACTTATAAACCCTACAATTAGACTAAAACATAAATAAAAAAATTCCTAGACCTTCGAAAACCCATAAATGAACAATAAAATTGAATATCCGCACCTGGAAGAAGATGGAAATCCAACGAGAAAATAGTGGGGTTGCGTCCGGGGGAGAGAGAGAGAGAGAGAATGAGAGGGTTGCGTTCGAGTGGGTGTGTTCAACAGGTTTTTCAGAATGGCAGAGTGGGTGAATCGTAGTGTGTTACCAAAATGTCCAAATTTTGAATGAAAGTGTAAGTTTGATAGGTAGGAAAAGAGGGAGAAAACAAAAAAAAGAAGGGTAGGTATGTAAAAATAAGATATGTGGTATGATAATGTAGTGTGCAAATGGAAGAAATAATCTCAGCCATTTTTTTGTGAGTCATGTGGCCAAATCCTCACCCCTAATTATCTTATCCTCTTATGGAATAGTAAAATACTTCCACTCCTTATTATATATATATATATATATATATATATATATATATATAACAGCTATAATAGCTATATAGCTGTTGTATATATAGGTAGTATGTATACCAACTATAAGTTGTTTGAAAGATAGGTATGGGCCAAGGGAGAAAAGAGATGAGTCCTCAAAAGATCGATGACTATTAAAACTAAACAAGACAATATGAGATGATTATAAAATTACCCCCAAAGAGTACTTACAAGGCAAAACAAGGAATTACGGTTGATCGAAAGATCTTGTGGTTTCTGTCGTTTTCTTTACAAGAAGCAACGATAAATGACATGTCCAACTTCTCATTTGTCTTATATTCGCGGGGCTCAAGTAAACCTAAAAAAAGATTACAACAAAACAACACATAAGACATGAAGTTAAATCTCGTTGAATTCAAACAACAAAACTGAACTTTCAGACATTGAATTCAAATTACAACACATAAATCGAAGAATTCATACATTTTTTAACGAATATAATAATGAAAATAGCAAAATGTTGGTTAGATATAATATGAATTGTAACTACAGTACATTCATAACCAAAATATACACTTACTAGTGGACATAAGTGCAAGTAGAAAAGTTAAAATAAACCTCATAAGGCATAACTTTGTGTGGTTAGAGTTTGTTTGGTGATGACAGGAACAATGTTGAGCAGGGGAATTATTCCAACAAGCGAACTAATATGATTCCGTTCTGTTATGATTTTTGTAATACATTGACAGATATTAAAGAACATCATAATTTGGAAACTACCACCGTGTTAGCTCATCGGTGGTATCTTATTGATCCCTTTGCAAATTTTGTGTTTATTAACAAGACGTATGGCTTACCGAAATCAGGAAATTTGGTTATAGCATAAAGAAGTTTAATGGTTGATTTAAACAAAAAATGTAATATCATTTTTTACCAGAAATATACTGGACTGTCAACCTTAGCGAGTCAAGCCGAATCAAGTTAATTTTTCTAATATATAGGTACATGTGACGATTTCAGATCAGTGAGTACTAAAACCAATTCAACTCAGATGTATTGGCTTGTTTTTTACCTTTACTTTGAACAACTGACCTAGATAAATGAGAATCTCGTGGTTAGAGTAAATAATAAGGTTGGGAATGACATGAGTGGCTTAGTAGAACAATCCACAATCCATAATCAATTCAACATCCCGCATCCCATAACAACAGTAGAATAATAAAATAATATACATGAAGCTATTCAAGCAACCAATGAATTGTGCACTTATCAACCACTAAAGTGGAACTTATGATTAAGATAAAAACAAGTTAAACAAGTCAAATTCTGAAATCGAACTACACTTCTCAACCACTAAACAAGAACCAACTTCTATACTCCTCAACCATTAAATGACAACCAAGTAAGGGATAATACAATAAAAAATAATAAATTCTTAGCAAGGTCGGACAATAAGGAATATCAAATGAAATACTATGAGGGACTTTATTCGTTATGTCCTCTTTAAAGGTGTTAACTCATGTTTAGCAAGGCCACACACAACCAGTGTATAAAATGCCTAAATTCAAAAAGAAAGACATTACCAAATCACCAATGTTTGCCTAATAGAGTTTTGATTTACCCGGTGTGTTCTCCTTGGAGATGAACTCCATCAAATGAGCCAAAGGTTCAAAACCTGCACAAAAATACCACAAATACATACCATTAAATGACTAAAAACCCTACACCAAAAAAACAAAGTAAAGTGATTCCACACTCAATACGATAATTGAGGAATTAGAGATGCGACTCAACGTCATTCACTATCAAGAAGGATTTAGAGGTTGGGGGTAGTTAAGCTACCAAGAGAGATTGATGACTTGTAAATGTTTTGACCTGGCCCGACATAACACATTTAGATTTTAGGTAACATGTACACGACCCAACACGTAGTCGTTTTTTTTTGCCAACATGAACACGACCCAACACGACTAACACAATATAAAAATCGTGTCGATTTAGCACGATTAGCAAGGCACGACACGACCCATCTCGACCAATATTTTGGCCCATTTGGCCCGATTGACACAATCAATACAATTATAAATC
The DNA here is from genome assembly GCA_949130495.1 of Sambucus nigra. Classification (NCBI taxonomy): domain Eukaryota; kingdom Viridiplantae; phylum Streptophyta; class Magnoliopsida; order Dipsacales; family Adoxaceae; genus Sambucus; species Sambucus nigra. The sequence continues at coordinate 820,485 of CASBWL010000001.1, forward strand.
AAATGACATCACAAAATTACAAATTATAAAAATTGTGATAAAAGATGTCAATGAATACAACTGATGCTACTGATTCACTAACTGCAAAAAACTTTCCACAACTTAAAAATATTGGATTTTTTTTAAACATACGCAATAATATATAACTAGGGACTGACCAAGGATTTTATTCTTCTTTTTTCCATTTTTCTTGAGGCGACAAACAATTTATGGAAGTGTTTATGTATGATGTACATATAATCTATAATATTTTTTGGGGAAAGCTTAATATAATATTACCTTTGCTTCTCAAATAAAAAAGGGAACACATTAATTTATTTATCGATCGAAAACATAGGATATTATGGCATTAATTCCCTGAAAACTTGAATCTTCAATTCCAAGAAGGTAAGTCAAGGGAGTTGTTAATTATGAAATGTAGTACATATTAATAACATCAATATATGTACATTTCTAAACATATGAACTTTGAAGTAGGGGCCAGAAATCAAGCCACCCGACCAGCCAAAAGGAGAAAAAAGTTATAGAACAAAACAATGCCTGAAAATGGTTCGAGTTCTTACCATTGCAGACTAATGGTAACAAAAATACTAAACGTCGTTGTAATGGAAGGTATATTTCTTACCGGTGTGAAGGCAAGGCTGATTGGTGACGGGGAAGGCTGCTGAACGGCTTGAGCAGCGTGAGAGTGTGGGGAGTGGTAGGGTTTTCTTTCTTTCAAAGAGAAAGAGGGGAATAGAAGAATGAGCGGGAGCCTCAAAAGTGAGGAAGAGTATATTTTTAGAGCATTTTATATTTTAGTAACTGTACTCAATTTTGGCAAACTTAAAGTGTACCAGATTGTCATTAAAATGTGCCAAAATTTGGCACAGTTTTAAACTGTGCCAAATTTTTAATATCAAGGTGTGCCAATTGTTGTTTTTGGTGTAGTGTCTTTCTGGCTTCTCATCATCCAGGACAATGGATTATGTTTCCTCCATGACTTGTACCTTAACCAGATCCTTTTCTTCTTTGAGGTCCAATGTGTCGATCTGATAAGTGGTGGTGATCTTATTGACCTCTTGCTGGTTAGCTGAGGTATAATAGCATTCCCTAGCATCTTTTTGGTTATCATTGATCGTGCCAACTCCATAATTAGTTGGGAACTTCATACATTGATGAACCGTGGATGGGACGTCCTCGAACTATTTTATTCCCAGTCTGCCAAGAATGATATTTTTGGCAAATAGGACATTGAGAAGAGTGCGCGTATGTTCAAATAAGGAAGTTATTTAATTAAACTCAATTTTTATCAATTAAGTCCTAAACATGCATCTAGATGTGATTGATGATGATAAAATCAAGCAAGAACAATCAAACACACACAAATGAGGAAAAATCCCCCAAAGGGGCAAAACCTTTTATTTTCACTATAATTTTGTAAGAAAACGGCTTACACGGATTATAATGAAAATATGTGACACAAAAATACCCTCGAGTGTTGGTTCTGATATCGTCGGCTGGAACTACACCTTTCCAGTAGGGCAGCAATGAAGAAGAGAACGGCTTCCTCACAAATTACTCCAGATGAGTAAATGATACTCTTGAAGGTTTAAAGATTCACACACATATATGGGAATGATTTTATGAATCAAAAAGGTTTAGAAAACCTTAAAAAGATGAAGTCTGATTCTGGACTTTTTTTCGCAGAATTTTGAGATTGCAAAAAGACTTGAAAATCGTGTAGAAGGTGTACATGTATTTATACGAAAATCGAGGTTGTGGCTCGTTCGAACAAGATAGCCATGTCGCTCGAACGAAGAACAAATGTCGTTCGAACGAGATCGCGCAACATGCCTATCTCGTGCGAACGACAGTCAAAGTCGTTTGAGCGAGCTCGTCGTTCAAGGCACTTCGCTTATACACTTAGAATATTCAAGGCACTTTGCTTCTACACTTAGAAAAAATTCTGCTTTTGATAAAAATTAATCCAGACTTCAAAAATAATTTTAAAAAACATTTCCCAAATATTTATGCAAATATTAAAGCTCCAATAAACCATTTTACCGATAAAGTGTAGTGGAGTAGTGGGAATGAGCTAAGCAGCACGTCGCATTTAGCACGATGCACATGAAGACAATGGATGCATTGAATTCGGATAAAGGCCGCCGAGGATGATCGTGTTGACGTGCTGAATGTAGCGGTATCAAACATACAAACTGTGATATAAGGAAAAACAAAAAATTCCTAGATTCTACCCCGAACATTTATAAAATTATGTCCTTACAAATCTCCCCCTATGTCTATGCCGGTACATACATAAAAAATCCGAATTATGCAATGAAATGACATACAAGATAATATCCCCATTAAATCCTCAAACCGAGAATACTAAATGACATGTCTTCCAAATCTTCAGCTCTTCAGAAACTTCCAATGCTTTTCTCATCAGGGTGTGTAAGCAAATAATGAGCAATGTTGTACCTACACACATGAGATAAAGCAAATACCCGTAACAAGCAACAGTTTGAAATATAATGATATGAAAAAATTGATGATCAATTAAGCTTAAGAAAATCATTCATAAATCAACCAAACACAAAAACAATTCTCCCATAATTCTTTTCCCCCTTTTTATGATGTCCCCAAATAGACAGATATGAGAAGCATAAATGAATACACATGGAGAATGACACACGGGAATAAAATTCTATTTGTATTTTTCAAAAAAAATTCATACATGATATACAACAAAGAATCACACCATGAAAGAACACAAAAATAACTAAGTCGATGATAGCGTAAATGTAGGAGTGTGATCAAATTCGATAGGAAAATCAATGCATACAAACATGACATATGTGCATGATGAATATCGGATACTCCTAACGAATGAACTCAAAATCTTCCTTTGGTGTAAAAAGGAGGTAATATGAGACATTGACTCAATCAAATCAACAAATCAAAGCTCAAAGTGATTTCCACACCAATAACATCCAAAACTATTTCATGCTTTTTCAGGACTTTCAAGGAAGTGCAAACCCGTTTATATTCTCCAACCAAACTCCCTCAGATTTATATTTTGTATACAGGCGATCTAAATTCTCACACTATGGAGAATTGATGGTGAAACCTAATGGCCCATATTTGGCATATATTGATTTTTATTGCCTTTAATTTTTTCGGGCTCATTTAACCTCTTTGGACCCCGGATAATAAAATTCCTCAATTTTTTTGGTCATTTTTAACGGTGGCTTAGAATCGCAAAGGCTAAATGAACCTTTCGCGACCCTTCCCCGTTTTCAAATAAACACACAGACTCACCAAAAAGGTTTTTACATGCATTCCAATCTTGTCAAGTTTTATCGCATATGGTTAGTTGTATAGACAGAATTGAGATGAAAACACTCAAGCCAATATGTGATAGATAAGTACAATAATCAAATAAAGTTGTGCATGTGTGCAATAAAGGAGAAAGGAGTCAAACATGTAGGAAGATATCACTAATCACATCTCAAAGACTCCAATCAATGTAAAGCACATGGATGAAATGATGTAGCGTCTCAAATCTCTATCAAACAGTCACATGGATAAATGGAATGAAATTGTGACTCGGCTATCTTAAATGCTCATCCATAAAAGGTGCAAATAAAATAAAAAATTCTTTTTGAGCTTTTCTAAAAATTTTATAAAAGAAAATCTTTTTGGATTTTTCAAAAAAAATAAATATATGTACAACAAAGTAATAATACATATAAAACAAACTAGCAATAGGAAGCATATGATATGAACATGAAAAAGCATCCTATCCTAGACACAGACCAACCCCTCAGTCAACTGTGCAAATCCCCAAAGACTTCCTAAGACTTTCAAATCTAAGGGCATCTAAAGGTTTCGTGAAAATATCGGCTAACTGACGGTCGGTGGGTACAAAACTCAGGGATACGACTTTCTCCTCAACTAACTGACGTATAAAGTGCTCACGTATCCTGATCTGCTTTGTGCACGAATGTTGGACTGGATTGCGGGAGATGTGTATCGCACTCGTGTTATCACAGGAAATAGTCATGGTGTCCTGTAAAATCCCATAATTCTCCAATATTTGCTTCATCCACAAGAGTTGCATGCAACAACTCCCGGCGGCGATGTACTCAGCCTCCGCGGTGGACAAAGAGATGGAATTTTACTTCTTACTCAGCCAGGAGACAAGAGCAGAACCAAAATAGAAACACCCACCAGAAGTGCTCCTATAACCATATAAATTCCCTGGCCCAATCGGCATCCGAATAGGCGGACAAACGGTCATCGGTATCAAAGGAATACCAAATACCGTATGAGAGAGTCCCACTCACGTATTTGATAATACGTTATAGAGAAAGTAAGTGTGACTTTTTCTGGGATGCCCGATATCGCGCACAAACTCCAACACTAAAGGCTATGTCGGGACGACTGGAAGTCAAGTAGAGAAGACTACCTATTATACTCCGATACAAAGTTTGCTCTACGTCCTTGCCTGAAGTGTCCTTACTAAGATTGGTAGTGGTACTCATAGGTGTACGTGCATTCTTAGCGGAGTTTAACCCAAATTTCTTCACTAGGTCTCTAGCATACTTAGATTGGGAGATGAACATCCCATCCTCTAGCTGACGAACCTGGAGACCAAGGGAGAAAGTAAGCTCACCAACCATGCTCATCTCAAACTCACTTTTCATCTCCTCCTTAAAGTGATGAGCATGTTGGGAGCACATGGATCCAAAGACTATGTCGTCCACATAGACCTGGGCAACCAAAATAGCACCGTCGTCTCTCCTGACGAACAACGTCATATCAACTCCCCCTCTCTTGAAGCCACAGACTAAGAGATAGGAAGTAAGCCTCTCGTACCAAGCACGGGGTGCTTGCTTCAAATCATACAAGGCTTTACTTAGGTAGTAGACGTGCTCTGGGTGCTTAGGGTCTTCAAACCATTTCTGTTGTTCCATGTAAACCTCCTCCTATAGAATGTCATTCAGAAAGGCACTTTTGACATCCATCTTATATAACTTGAAGCGCATATGACATGCGATGGTGAGTAGTAAACGGGCGGACTCAAGCCTCGCAACAGGAGCAAATGTCTCCCCAAAGTTTATACCTTCTATCTGTGTATAGCCTTGAGCGACCAACCTAGCCTTGTTTCTGATTATGGTACCATTTTCATCCATTTTATTCTTAAAAATCCATCTGGTACCTATCACATTAGTCTCACTAGGTCGGGGGACAAGTTCCCAGACATTATTCTTTTTAAACTGAAGCAACTCATCCTGCATAGCAGATATCCAGTGTTCATCCTTGAGAGCTTCTTTGTGATTCTTGGGCTCGACTTTGGACGTGTAGCAGAAATGACTAACAACGTTCTCTAGCTGAGCACGAGTCTTGAACCCTAGAGTGGGATCACCAACAATGGCAGAAGGGTCATAACTCTTGAGAACCCAAGCAGGTGTGTCCCCTAACACAGGAATAGGGTCCACAGAGTGTGGGTGAGGTACAAGTAAATTACTGCCAGAAACATCCTCATCCCCACACTGAAGGCTAGAATCAATAAACGCCGAAGGTTCGTCATCTTGCATGGTGATGTTTATTGACTCCATGACCTTAGAGCTCTTCTGGTTAAACACCTGGTACGCTCTACTATTTGATGAATAGCCTAACAGTATTCTCTCGTCGCTTCGAGAGTCAAATTTTCCTAACTGCTCTCTATCCCATAGGATGTAGCATTTACTCCCCAAAACACGGAAATATGCAAGATTGGTTTTCTTGCCGGTCCACAATTCATAAGGCGTCTTAAGTGTGTGTGGACGCAGGTAAACCCTATTCATCGTGTGGTATGCAGTAGACACTACCTCTACCCAAAATCTCCTAGAAACCTTACGACCTAGAAGCATAGATCTAGTCATTTCCTGGATCGTCTTATTCTTTCTCTCAACAATCCCATTTTGCTGGGGAGTCTTCACAGCAAAAAAACTCATGTTTGATCCCAATGCTATCACAGTAAAGATCTACCTTTGCTTCCTTAAATTCAGTGTCGTTGTCACTACGCATCCTGTTAATAGTGACTCCGTGTTGATTTTGCAGGATACGGCACTTGGTCGTTAAAGACTCCATAGCATCGGATTTCTCCCTTAAAAAACCTACAATCGAGTATCTGGAGAAATCATCCGCCATCACGAGGATATACCTCTTACCACACAGACTCTCAGTACGAGTAGGACCCATAAGATCCATGTGAATAAGCTCAAGTACACGAGAGGTGGTAATGGAATGCAACTTCCTATGGGGGCTACAAATTTGTTTTCCCAACTGACAGAGTCCACAAACAGTCGAAGTTGGCTTTCCAAGAGATGGTAAGCCACGTACTAGGTCCTTTTTATCTAAATGAGTTAAATCTCTAATGTTCACGTGACCTAAACGTTGGTGCCACAGATTCATAGGAGTGATCGTGGCGCTGTTGCAGACAAGTGAGGACGTGGGCTTAGTCCTATAACAATTATCCTCTGTCCTCACCCCTTGCACTAAAAGTTTACCGGCTTGATTATATACATTACAAGCGTCCCGATCAAACTTTACACCCAAAGTCAGCGTCGCACAGCTGGCTAATGAAGGTTTGCTTTCAAACCTTTGATGTATAAAACATTATCTAGCTTAGGAAATCTTGGTCACTCTACAGTACCGCGTCCTACACTGCTAGACTTGCTCCCATCTCCAAAGGTGACTCTACCATCCTTATAATCCTCAAGATATGTACAAAAATGAGGCATCACCTGTCATATACTATCAAAATACCACTGTGAGGTATTATGTGCTTTGAGAGCGACATGAACAACAAAGGCCTTTTTATCTTTCTTAGGTACCCAAGAAGTGGTGACCTTTTGTTTACCTTTGTTGTTGTTGGTTTTAGCCGGAATGTGAGAAGCATTCACTGACGGTAAAGACATCCGTTGGAATTCCTCCATCAAACTCTGTGATGTGGCAGCTAAAATCTTAACTCGCTCTCTCAGACTGGTAAAATTATCAGTATGCTATGGTGGAGCAGTAGTACGTCGTATCCGACCCATACTACAACAAAGCTCCCTGAGGTGGCCTTTTCTTTTGTAATATGTACAAAAGAACCCAGTCAAAGGCGGACCTTAGTTTGCTTTTCTTGGTCGAACTCTCCTTCGAGGTTTTTAATGATGGCCATAAGAAGTTGTAGTAAACTCAGGAACTGGTCTAGGTGCAAGTTGGGATGTGGAAGCACTGTCATAACCTATTCCCTGCCTATCACCAAAACCTAAAGCGGGGCCGAGGAACATCTTCCCAGATTTATCCTCGATTTGTACCTTAACTTCCCGTGCTCTCTCCAGATCATGAGTAAGCTGGGCTACAAGGGCTTCAAGTTTCGTCCGAGTCTCCACGGAGGAATGGAGCTCACTCGTAAGCCTAGCCACTTGTTTAGTCAAGTCCCCTCTCTCTTTATCAAAACAACTCTCTCTCTCTCTAAACAAACTCTCTTTCTCAACACAGGCAGACTCTCTCTCTCTTAAGGTAGTGCAAGTGGAGGACTCTCTCTCTCTCGTTTTTCTTAAATCTTTCTCTAAAGTGGTGATCCTAAGAACTAATGCTTTGTTACACTTTTTAGTTTTAAATGACTTAGAATATAGCTGGGCGTAGGCGCGTTGAAGATCACTTTCACTCTCACTTGCGTTATCCTCCCCCTCACTTACATCGATCTCACTGTCGAGGTGTCCCTGTGAAGCAGCATCCTCATTGTCGTGAGGAGCACTAGAAGCACTCACATGACTAGCCATGAATGCGGTGAAGTTACACTCATGCGGTGACTCATCTCCAGAATCCACCGACTCGACCTCACTATCGTCACTAAGGGTAGCATTAAGGTCAACTTCGCCCTTTTCTCTGTTCAGCCTAGTAGCACACTCAAAAGCTCTATGATCCCTACCGTCGCACTCAAATCATCTCTCACTTTCTTTCTTAGGAGGGTCTTTAAAATCTTTTTCATATTTCTTTTCAAACTTATTTTTCTCAAACTTCTTTTTAAAATTACCATTTTTCTTGAATTTGAGAATTCTCTTGAAATTTTTAGCAAATAGGGCCAAATCATCTAAGTCAAAATCACAATCAGAATCTGACGTATCTGTCTCTCTTTTTCTAGATGACTCTCCCCTCTTTCTTGCCAACTCCTCACTCTTTATCTCCTGGGCATTAAGTGCAATTACCTTATCTTTAGACTTGACAGATTTAGGAAACATATCAATTTCATACGTTTGCAAGTCTCCTACAAGTTCTTCCAATTTAAGCGTATTTAAATTACCCATAGAATTTAACACAGTGACTTTAGGGATAAAACGCTTAGGCGGTGATCTAAGAATCTTTTTAACAACTCTAGCATTAGGAATCTGTTCACCAAGATTAAAGCTGGTGTTAACAATATCAGACAGGCTAGCATAAAATTCATCAAAACATTCATATTCAAGCATGGTGATTGTTTCAAATTGAGTTGTTAAATTTTGCAGTTTAGACTCTTTCACAGCATTAGTTCCTTTATGGGTAAGTTTCAAAACATCCCATGCCTCTTTTTACGTGGTGCGCGTCATTATGCGTTTGAATTCATCAGGTGTGACAGACCCAGAAATAGCACTTAAACCCTTAGAATAAAAAGATGACCATTTAAATTCTTCTTCAGTCCATGTAGTAACGGGTTTTAAATTGGTCACGTTTTCAAGAGTGACGGAGGGAGGTGTCCACCCTCTTTCAACCAAAGACACGTTCATCAATGGCTTTTAATGCAGATCTCATGAGGGCTTTCCAATATGCATAGTTTGTTCCGTCAAAAACTGGTATTTTATTATATAACTTCTCCATTATGAACACACTCGTTTTCAACAAAAATCAAATTTTCAGAAAATTGATATCTTAGAAAAGTTTTGCGAAAAATTGCACGGTAAAGTTGTGTAATTGGCTCTGATACCAATTTGACAAGAGTGCGCGTATGTTCAAATTAGGAAGTTATTTAATTAAACTGAGTTTTTATCAATTAAGTCCTAAACATGCATTTAGGGAACAATCAAACGCACACAAATGAGGAAAAATCCCCCAAAGGGGCAAAACCTTTTATTTTCACTATAATTTTGTAAGAAAACGGCTTACACGGATTATAATGAAAATATATGACACAAAAATACCCTCGGGTGTCGGTTCTGATGTCGTCGGCTGGAACTATCCCTTTCTAGTAGGGCGGCAATAAAGAAGAGAACGGATTCCTCTCAAATTACTCCAGATGAGTAAATGATCCTCTTGAAGGTTTAAAGATTCACACACATATGGGAATGATTTTGTGAACCAAAAAGGTTTAGAAAACCTTAAAAAGATGAAGTCTGATTCTGGACTTTTTTTTTGCAGAATTTTGAGATTGCAGAAAGACTTGAAAATCGTGTAGAAGGTGTACAGGTATTTATAAGAAAATCGAGGCGGTGGCTCGTTCGAACGAGATAGTCATGTCGCTCGAACGAAGGACAGATGTCGTTCGAACGAGATCGCGGGACATGCCTATCTCGCGCGAACGACATTCAAAGTCTTTTTAAGCGAGCTCGTCGTTCAAGGCACTTCGCTTCTAACCTTAGAAATTTTTTTGCTTTTGATAAAAATTAATCCAGACTTCAAAAATAATTTTCAAAAACATTTCCCAAATATTTATGCAAATATTAAAGCTCCAATAAACCATTTTACCGATAAAGTGTAGTGGAGTAGTGGGAATGAGTTGAGTAGCACGTCGCATGTATCATGATGCACGTGAAGATAATGGATGCATTAAATTCGGATAAAGGCCGTCGAGGATGATCGTGTTGATGTGCCGATGTAGCGGTATCAGACATACAAACTGTGATCTAGGGAAAAACAGAAAATTCCTAGATTCTACCCCGGACATTTATAAAATTATGTCCTTACAGACATTTTTGTCCAATATGAATAAATTAATTCGCTCTTGCCTGCTCGTCGGCCAATTACTGACCAGGACGTCTAACTTGACGGTACCCAAGGGGTATACTCTTTCTCCTGAAAAATCCTATGAGTGGTCTATGACATAGTTCCAGCATGCTATCTTTCAACCCAAGCTTACTAAAGCACTGATAGAACATTACGTCTGCCGAGCTTCTGTTATCTACCAGTATCCTTGTAACCCTACCTTTACGAACCTGAAATGTGATAACTAACGGATCGTTATGAGGATAAAGTACCCCATTCAGATTATTCTTGGAGAAGACGATTACTACTCGATCTTTGTTGGCCTTTCTTATTCAGCCATCGTCAAAGTCGATGTTGCTAATCTGTCAAGCGGTTGGGCAGTCTTTAGCTTCATACATGTAGGCTTTCCTTTCTCCTATTGCATCTCCTCCTCCAGCGTCACCTCCTGTAATAAAATGACATTCGAAAGAGATCATGCTGACACCCATCTCTGGTTCCTTAGGTCTGTTGGGTAGGTTGGGATCATCTCCAGCCTCCTGGTTGCGTGCTCTTTTGTTGTCATCCGTTCCTCAACGAGGTGAGTTAGATCTCCTCTTGTTATTCTGACCACGCTCTTGGTCAACAAATTTAGACAACTCTCCTCTACGAATTAGAGTTTCTATTTCATTTTTCAAAGAAATGCACTTGTTAGTGGTATGCCCATGATCTCTGTGAAATTCATAAAACTTTGTAGTGTCCCTCCGATTAGGGTGTGCTTTAACCTTTCCCGATCAGTACAGCTCCTTGTTATTCCAAATTTTTTCCAAGATATGATGTACACCTTTAGTGAGGGGAGTGTACTCCTTATATTTCTTCATTATGTCCAACTTCTTATTTTCTTGATCGTTTTTGAAAGAATCGTTCTTCTGCTCTTGTGCTTTGGAATCTGTATCTCCTTTGGCAGTCATAGCTTCTTCGGCATTCATTATCTTAGCAACTTTAGCCGTCAATTTCGCCATTATTTTTGGTACTTTCTTTGCTAGAGAGTAATATAGGTCTGTAATAGAGGTCTGTAGCTAGTATCTTGCTCACGAGTGCTACAATATCGATCTTTTCTTCATAATCAACAACTTCCAATTTTTCATTATTAAATCGGGTGATGTAGTCCCGGATACTTTCCCCCAGCTTTTGACGCACATTCAATAGATTATCCTTGATTGGTTTAGCCCCAAAGCAGAAATTAGCAATAAACTGCTCGACGAGTTGATTGAAGCTAGAAATCTTACCTCTAGGGAGGCTATTATACCAAATCTGGGTTGGTCCTGTGATAGAGCTAGAGAAAGCCCTGCATCTCATTTTGTCGGGGACTGAGTAGATGTCGATGGCTGCTTGGTATTGCTCTATGTGTATGACTGGGTCGATTTTCCCATCGTACTTAGGAGTGATCAATGGTGTTTTAAATTTAACCGATGTAGGGTAATCCATGTTGGCTTGAACAAAGGGTGATCCTTTGACAAAACTCCTTTGTAATGGGTTTTTGGCTTTTGCCATTTCACGCAGACGGCCCTCTAGACACTGCATGGATCCCTTCCATAATTATTCTCCTGATTTAGCTGGATTATCTTTTATGTCTTTGTTATGCCTATTAGCTGAGCTATCTTCCGAAGATGTCTGCTCGGTGCGCACAAAACCACTAATATCGACTATTGATCCATGGGGGCCTTCACAGTGATATTATCGTTCCTTCTGATTGCCCCTGGTTACTCAAGGACCTAGCATATCAAAGGCAGACTCCCTGATGAGCCTTTCCAAAACACTTGACATTTCGTGAGAAAAGGATCTTTGGTCATAGTAGTCAATCAAACGGAATGAGGAGGTTGCTCCTGGGTAGTAGGAACGATCATAAGAAGCACTAGAATTATAATTCCTTCCATGTCTGGAAGGTGGGGGTGGCATGTCTCTTATAGAATTAGAAGATTTATCTTGCATTGTACGGGCCAATTGTCGGACTGACTCCTGCATCGCTTCCTGTCCTTTTGCTAAATTGAACATAATTTTTTGGAGATTTGCATCGCCAGGAAGGGCAGATGATTCTAGGATGTTAGCCACAATAACAAGATTGCTTTCCGGATTATTAGTCATCCACTATGGCAAAGGATGATTTATGGAAAAAAATGATATAGAGAACGATGGCAAAATAGTCGTTCTTACAGACGACGCTAATCTATTGTGTCTAAAAATGGACTGATTCTAGATTTATAATCACAGATAAATAAAAGAGAAATAACCCAAATCACACACACAAAGACAAGGGTTTTTAAAGTGGTTCGACTATAGAAGAAAGCCTACGTCCACTATTATTTTATTCAAGGGTTTAGAATAGCTCAGAAATGAGTGATTTTAGTTGTAATGAATTGACTTCTCCCACTAGTTGGGGGAGAATATGTATTTATAGGGGTCCAAAACCCTAAAGATGGAACGTCTTTATATTTCCAGACATTTACATCTGTGTACAATGACTAAGATATTAGTTGTTCCAAGTTGGTTGGCATTCTCATATGAGTAACTATTGGTATTCTAGCTGGTTGGCCTTCTGGTGGTCAACAACATAGTCGACTAAGTGTCTCTGAAGCTGATCAAGACGGTTGGTGGGTCATGCTGGATGATAGGTGTACACTCATCATTGGTCCATGTGAGAGTATATTTTTTATATACAATAATGATTTGAACAATCTTAAGTATCTAAAATCATAACCAGATATTCTAGTCACATGTAATGAATGAATTCGGTTTAAACACACTAATATGCCACACAAAATGTGTTAAACTAAAATAAATATCAACCAAAAAATATTTTTATATTTTTTAAATATGACTAAAAAAAATATAATAAAAAAAGTATACGTCATAATACTAGCAATTATATATGTCACGAAGCATAGATAGAGTATGGCAAATAAAGTCATGTAGGCGATCACCCATAAGATATAGCATATGACGAGCCATGTGCAAGCATATGAGAATCATCAAGTCTAATATCTAGTGCCTCTAAAAGTGGTTTTCTAACCCAAATAAATGAATACCTAATGTGACGAGGTTCAGGAACCAAGGGAACACTAGACTTCAACTTCCTAGGACCTCTTCCAAGATTAAAACAAAAGGACCTAAGGTGACCTTTCCTACCACAATGCGAACATGTGCAAACACGAGGAATGTTACCTAAGTTTTAACATTTTCTAATGTCCTTGGATTTAGTTGACCCTCTAAAATAAACAATGGTCCTGGGTTTGGCAACATAAGCATAAGAACAAGATGAGCCAGTACCATTACTATAAACACTACTCGAGTCTTTTAAATCATTTTTCAACTTCAAAATTTTATACTCAAACAAAGAATTAGACTTCCAAATTTAGGGTCTCCTTCTTCATATATTCAATCATTCCTATAAGGTTATCCCACTCCCCCTCAAAGAAAGCAAACTTATCCCTACGAGTCTTCTCCAGTGCCTTAAAATCATTAATTATTTTTTCATTAGCCTCAACGGCATGTACACAAACCCTAAATTTTTTAAAGTCCTCTAATTCTTTTTATAAAATAAGGACTCTATCATCACTCTCTTTCTTGGACATTTCTAAGGATTAAAAGTCATGGTCCAAGGTAACAAGCTTATCACGAAAGAAATCTCTTTGATTTTGAACCGTTTGCAAAAGATCCATAACGGATTTAAAACGAGAATTTTCTTTTTCCAAAAATTTAATTCTTTTTGCAGACTTCAAATTCAAACAAGTTAAGTCGTCAAAACTATGAGAATCCATCGAGAGAAAAACAATAAAACACCCTAAAAACACTAAGCATGGTCTACACAATAACTTGTGCGAAACGATCTCATACCAATTCGAGATAATTGGTATAAAAAAAATGTCCTTGAAAATGAGGATCACGCGATAAATTAGCATAACCTGCCCTGATACCAATCTGAGAATGCGATAGCGCTAGGTGGTTCCACAAACACAAGAAAAAAAATCCTTTTTTATTTTTTATCAAATAAATTCCCAAGCATACAAAAGCAAAATTTAAATCAATTTTATCTTATTTATCCTAACCACGCATCTATGTGATAAAACAGATAAAATAAACCATGCATCCAACAAAGGAAAAGTTTCATGAAAAAAAACCTTTCGGGTATAATGCGCGGTACCTTGATCCCAGCCACAAGTATAATGCGCAGTGTCGAAGCACAACCTCTAAAGCAAACAACTATGATCCTCGCAAGAATCACAAGACCGTTGCAGTCCTCCGTCAACCTCACCCTTTGGTCTTTCGCAGTGATCACCTCAGGCAATCACAAGTCAGCCATGTAGATGCCTTATCCACAAAGGGTATAGAAGGATACAAACTCTCTAGGGTTTAAACGAATTCACAAACTATAGATATTCAGTATGTTTGTTTGATAATTAAACAGTGTTTATGCAACACAAAACTTGAAGACCTTTTGTAAATGATGTGCTGAATCAGATCTGTTAAAAGTTTGACGAAACTAAAAGATGAAATTGGTTTTAATGGCATACACAAAAATCTAGCCGGAGAAGGATCATTCGAAGGAAACTACCATGTCATTCTAATGAGATAGTGATCTCGTTCGAACGAGAAAGGTCTCGTTTCTTACGATCTATAAAAAATAGAGATAGTAAGCCCTCAATCAACGCTCGTGTGAAAACATTTTGAATGACCCGTCTAATAAAGTGGCAATCTAATTTGAACGAGATAAAAAATTCCTGTTCATTTTTGATAAAAAAAACATCCCAAAAATAAAGTCCTCGAATAAATTTAAACTCTAAATAACCCTATACCTTTATGGGATGTTGGGAAATCTGGAGTGTTGATGTCGATTTGTCGTGACGGTACATGATTGTTTGTAATGGGATACACCAAACTAGCCTAAAACATAACAAGGCATGTGCTATGAACAATCTGTGAGAAAATTTTCTTACAAATTTTGAGTTAAAGCCTAGTTCCCTCGAATCTCCATAACTCCTTTATTAGTAATGCATTTTACCTTTTGGTGGTAGGTTAAGGGCATTGTCTTCATGGCATGCAAACATCCTCTGTCCAATATGACATTATACGGGGAATCCATATCAACCATGGAGAATTCAATGAGCTTAGAAATTCATCCTACTCGAACGCAGAGAACAACCTTTCCAAGGGGAAAAGTCATCCTTCCTTCAAAGATGACTAGGGGTAGTGTGGCTTCCTACAGGTTATCGACACATAAGTTTAACTGGTTGAACATGTGGTATATATTACCTCCGAGGAGCTCCCCTGATCCACCAATAGCTTATTCACATGCTAGTTAGCGACCTTAAGTGTGATTATAAGAGCATCATGGTGGGGAGTCCTTACTCCGATAATATCATCTTCGATGAACACAATGTGCTTTGAATAATTGATATCTTTAGGTCATTGGTGTTTACCCATAATAATCTTGACTGATTTGATCTAAAATGTCTCCATTACCACCATTAGCTTCTTGATTTCCATCGTGAGGGAATTACACTTGAGTTGATTTAGGTTTGAAACGACATGAATTATAGTGAACTCATGAACCAAACATTCACTAAGTAATTTAACTGGCTTTAGGTTATGCATTGGTTATATTATACTATGGATTACTACGTACTCGTGCCCTAAATCCTCGTCCATCACATTAGCAGGAATCTGGTAACACGTGTTGTGCTTGGCCTTCATTCTTCCCAAAAAAGTCATTAAGGTGCCCAGCCTATGCAATTACCCAATATGAGACTTAAGGGACTTGTAATTTTCCATTTTGTTATTGTGATCCTCGTGGTACACACACCTTAGTGTCGTGTTCCTCTTCTTAGGATCGTTGATCATCTTCTTAGGATATTTAAATTATTATAGATCTATAATATTGTAGAAGATCTTTTAGATCGGTTAAGTAAAGATCATGCTGATGGATTTCAAGTTTTTCTTGGGATCTTCCTGCTTCCTGTTCTGTTTCTCCCTTCCTTTTTTGTTCGTCCCTTCTTTGTCCCTGTTCTTGGACTATTTATGTTGCTCTCCTTCCTGACCACCTTTGGCCACGATGTCTTCAACCTTGGCATATTTTTCAATCCTTTCCATAAGGTCATAGATCGTGATGGCCTTTCGCTTAGTGAAAGATTGGTATAACATTGAATTGGTCGAAAAATTAATTTTGAAGGAAGCCACAATGACTTGATCGGTGCAATCCTCCACTTCATTAAACATTTTCCAGTACCTTCTGTTATACTTACGGAGTGCCCCATGAGGTTTCTTCTTCATTAACAGAAGTGATTCCTTCCATTTAAGACGGGTGTTGGTAGTGATAAACCTGGTCATGAAGGCCTCAAAGATCGGTGCATAATTTTTTTGAACCACTTATGGTCAGTGTCTCAAAGACTGGAAGGAAATATTCGGCACATTAAGCCTTCGTTGGTGTTCCACAACGTCATCGTATGACGATATTGCCTGACATAACTAGTGGGATATGTTTTCCCACTATAGATTTTAAATCGTGGGGGAGTAAATTTCTTAGGAGGATCAAACAATTCTATGCTCTGGTTGAAGGGGGACCTCATTTGACAAATGAGGGATATTTTCCCAAGATCCTTAGTTATGCGTGCCCCTTGATGGGCTAGGTGCTTGTCTAATTCTTTTTTGATGAAATCACAGAGCTCGGTCTCCTCGTCGCTCATCAAAGTGAGGTCTCCTTCTATGAGATTTTTCACGAGGAGGGGATTCCTTTTATCGTTGAGTGCTTCTTCCTCAGATGTGAGATCGCCCGTGGATTGGGAGTTCGCGACCTGTGCCCACGCTTGCACTTTCCCCTGTAGGCATCTCTTTTTAATTTTTGCAGGCGTTGCTGAAGCGTAGCGTTCAGCTCTTATTGATGGTTGTTGGTGACCTTTTTTATAATTATTATTTTTATCTCGGAGGCGCTTTTCATAATTTTTAATAAGCTTGGAGACATGGTCAGATTGTTGATGCTCATCATTCTCCACTTTTTTCTCCTCATGGGGTGATAATGTGCTTCACACTATTCGTAATAATTGCTAATTTCATATTTGACCCCCTAGGATGAAGGAGATAGTTGACGACCCTCTTGGTCTCCATGACTAAATTGCTGATGAACCTCATGGTCATTGAGATTTTGACTATCTTGGTTTGGTTAGTGATACATCTCAGAAGATTGGCTAGTGGAAAATAACTCAGATCGTTCCCACAGATGACACCAATTATAAGTAGTAAATTCCTACATGTGATGATGTACAATGCACATAATCCAAATAAGAACAAATATGACATAAAGTAATGAAATTACACACACGAAACAAGATGTACGTGGTTTCGCAATGTGACTATGTCCACAAAGTGCTAGGATTTGTTATTTATTGCTATAGAGAATTGGTCGACAGAGTTATGCTACTTATCAATTTCGAATTATGGAGTAATTACAAATTATGGCACATTTCTTTGAATAAGCTAGCGAAGGGAATATATTTACTCACTAACAAAGATTAGACTTTGAACACAAGGTAAGTAAATATACCTTTATTAGAAATAATGGCTTGAAATAACTCAAAGAAGGGGGGGGGGGGGGTGAAAAAATATTCTCTCAATTATATGAAATGTTTTGATCAACAAAAATATTTTTTTAATGCTCACTCTTGGTTTGGAAGAGTTGTGACAACCCGCTCAAAATAATAACGGGTGGCCAGCCCTATACTACAATAATCAGGTATCTCAGATGTCTCAGTCTCAACATCAACTAACAATACTAAATAATATAAGTCTAACTACCCGAAACCATTAAAAGCGGATTGCCAAAAATTTAAAACTTTTATTTAACACCAATTAAAACCAACCATGCGACCAATACAACCACAATACTACACCTAACTATGATGAGCAATGCATACAAACTCCAATAATATAAAAGAGTACAACACAATATACATAATAAAATACCCGAATAGGCTGTCGGGTCACAGACAATACAAAAATCTGAGAGAGAGAATATAAAAGTGTTAATCTACAACACTTGAGTATAAACCCGAAATACATACTGAATCCTAATCTAGATATACAAAAGATGGGAATCGACTAAGACAAAGTTCCGCAACAGTCCGCTACTGCCACAGCTCCGCGAATATACTAGATGAATAAACCTCAATAGCGTCCTTGCGGAGGAGCACCTAAAATAATACAATATATACGTGGCAGGAGAAAATATAAACGGGTCAGAGCCCGAGTTGAAAACATTTTTATAGCAAGTGCATTAAAATTCATAATAATTATAAATGCATTATTACATTATTAAGGTGGAGTCGCACTCTTCATCAAAATCCAACTCACCTCTCAACTAGAGCGCGCAACTAAACGTGTGCACATGATCTCCAAATAAATGCCCAATTCTAATTAGGCAAATAAATCTAACTAAATCCCAGTTTGAATATTCAATTAAAATCATCTAACTTATCTCGCAATCTACACTTATCTGAATTCCATCTAAATCATATACTTTAACTTTTAATGTTAGGGTTCTCATTCATTTGTTCACTTACTTAACATATAGGGTTTGCATACCCATTTCAAATTCAGTCATACAATAAACATAAACATCTTCTTTACTAGAATTTATCATATTCTAATTATGCCAACAATATACAATTATATAGATGAGTTATTAGCATCTAAGTGCTAAGGACTAAACTTCTCCCAATTCTCAATACTTCACTACGTTTCGTGCGTGGGACGTCTCGCAAAAGCGAAATCCAAATAAGGAACCCCCCTGCTACACTACTCTTGGCAGTATTGATTTTAGAGATTCAATATGCCCTCAATGCATGATGCATGTAACCCAAATTCTTATTACTCCAATTTTAATTAATTAATTATTATTCCCAATTCTCAACAGTACACGGCGTTTCGTGTGTGGGACGTCTCGCAAAAGCGAAATCCAAATAAGGAACCCCCCCGTTACACTACTCCTTGGCACTATCGATCGTCGAGATACATATAATATATAAGCATGAGCATTAAGGACTAAATTCTCCTCACTCCCAACATTACACTGCGTTTCATGCGTGGGACGTCTCGCTGAAGCGAAATCCAAACAAGGACCCCCCGTTACACTACTCCTTGGCAATGTTTGTCGTTGAGGTCCATTAAACCGTCGATACCCAAGTAACCAATCACATCGATAATATATAACCATCCAAACGAGCTATAACTCGAGGAGACAGGCTCACAATGGTATCATCTTCCAGTTGCCCAAACCACGTACCAAACTGGGGCCACCTGGTGGGGTTCAACGGCACCTACCTCGTGATCAACTCACGCACACAAAGTCCCAGGAAGCGATCATAGTTCCTAACCAGCAAGTGAGAACGACACATACCCACGACTTCTCACCCCCAAAATAATAAATGTATATCACATAATAATCACCATGGACAACTATGATCTGGGGAATATCCACACCCTGCTCATCGAGCCAGGATCCTCACCCTCATCGCGCGCAACTTCCCAATGATAGCAAGGAGGGGGTATGCTTCACTATATATATATATATACCATCACATAAGGCATACATACACCATCACATCATATAAAGATATACCATCATATAAGGTATACCTATCACCTTGGTTATATATTCATAGTACGCTCTTAGGTGCAATTGAATTAATATCATTGTTTAGTATATTTCTCTCTCTTGAGATACTAATCGTCAATTCTCACACATCTTCCCCACTTAGTATACACTATACTATTTCTCGCTTGAAGTTCACCTATAGCTTCTATTTATGAATTGTCTCTCAATTCTATTTATGTTAAGGATATTCTTTATCCTAATGCAGCTCAATTAACATTTCTCATTGTGTGAGACATCTCCCAAATTATTCATCATTAAGGATATTTCTTTATCTATATTCACATTTATTAGCATTCATATTCTCAATCCATAACATGGTTCAATTAATTGGATGAACCTTTTAAATTTATCCCCTTTGGGATTTGATTCTAAGATTCAAACATCACTAAGTTCATTTTCATTCTTCCATATAAATTTACTAATTATCTCCAAATAGAATTTCCAATAATAGCCGGTTTCCCCACTTAGAGTATACCATAATCTCTAATCGGTATTCCTTAATTTAAGTCAATATGATTCCAATAGTTTCTTATAAGGGAAACTCCCTAAATATCTCCAAAACATACTCCACATATCTCCTATAGAGGTCCCCAATCGATAACCTCGAACAAAACGGAATGTAATTCTCCCTAGAAAAACATCCCTTAAAATTCCCTGTTTCCGAATCGATTCGGGCCAATTCCGAATCGATTCGGCCCTGCGAATCGATTCGTCCTCCAAGGCGAATCGATCCGGGTCATCAGACCTGGGATTCTGTCTCAGTCCGAATCGATTCGGCTGGGGTCCGAATCGATTCGGTCACTCAGACCTGGGCACCTGCATATTTCCGAATTGATTCGGTAAGGGGCCGAATCGATTCGGCCCTTCGGAAGGCTCGAAAATGGCTACTTTTTAGTAAGCCAAAAATCCCAAAATTCATTTTTATCATATTCTCTTCATTTCTCTTCAACCCAATCACATATATAACATTAATATTCATCCAAAAACACATTTAAACTAATTTATAACCTCAAATACATTTCTACAAAACAAATATAAGATTATACCCAAAAGTTAGGTTTTATCAAACTAAACCTAAAACCCAAAGATTTAATCCACAAATCATGCAATAAATGGTACACAACAATTATTTAGCAAGTTTAAGCACTTGCCTCGGGTTCGTAGGGTCTGATTCGTCCACGAGATTGCGTATTTGGCCAGAAATCTCCACTTTCTCTTCTTCTTTCTTCTTCTCTCTTTCTTTCTTTCTATTTCTCTTTTTCTCTATTGGAGAATAAATCTCCCGTAGGCTTTTAAGCCTATTCTCCCAAGATACACATCTTTAAATGATAATACACACTTTAAATGATTCGGTAACTTTAATTTGAGCCAAACGAACTTAAATTATTTCGGAACCTAAATAGACCCTAAGTACAGTCATTTTGACTTTCTCGACCCTTCCGGAAACAACTACACCCTCAGAATTACCATTCAAAACACTTTCTAACGACTTCAAATTTTGACCTCAAATGTCAATTTAATTATTCTCCAAATAAATTAATATTTATTTCTCCCAAAATAAATAAATTATCGTCTCTAAAATCCCGGGTTGTTACAAGAGTGAACAACACGCCAACTTATAGCCTTTTGGTTTGAAAATGTTTAAAGACCCAAATGCTTGTTGTCCCACTTTTATGATGTTAAATAGTCACATCAGGGTCTTAGTGCCCTAAAAAGTTGTACTTAACACACTAATTAAGAAGATCTTAAAAAAGATCTTGTGAAAAAATGATTTTCGGCGTTGTTAGACGTGTGTCAATGCAGTGTCATTGTAGAGAGCGATTAAGTCGATGCGGCGACCTGGAGTGATGCAGGGCACCCGTTTGTTTAGAAATTTTTCACGGGAACGCAATCAACCAACGGGATAATGACATTTTAATGAGATAAATCATCGCTGCAATGACACTGCTGTGATAAAAGTCACATATTTGCCGAGTGATTTTATCATGGACAAGAAAAGTGCCAATGACTAATTTCACTGCTGCGAGGCAAGCGTTGAATTTTTGTCCAATTTTCACTTTAAGGGTCCGTTTGGTTCGGGATAAAATATGTTTCAACGCGGTGAAAAGTAATACGGTGAAATACGTTTTCACCTATTTAAAATTAATTTTTTGTTGGGTTAACATTGTGAATAAGTGCACACCCTATAATTATAAAATTTTAAACAAGAATATAGAAAAAAAATTAACTCTAAATAGGTGAAAACGTATTTCACCATATTACTTTTCACCGCGTTGAAACATATTTTACCCCGAACCAAACGGGCTCTAAGAGATTTTTAAAATATATTTTGAGGTAAACTCCAAATACACGTCAAAGTCCTTTGTATAAATTTTGACAAACCACTCCACGAGTGAGCCACGAGGGATCTCGCGCCTAAAGACCGTAATAGAGGGTAACGATTGAGTAAACCCCGCTATTGTGGGCCCTCCATAATGCCAACTCTGAGACAAGTAGCCTACGCCTTGCGAATGTGCGGTTTCTTGGTCTACATGTGTGTTAGGCCCCCCAAAAATCATTTATTCCCAGGTCCAAATTCTTTTTTTTCAGAGAGAAATTGATTATTTCCCGCCAATCCCTAACTATCTAGAGAGAAACCCAAAATAAATGGAATAATGAATCCATTACAATCCAAGCTGAGACTTTCAAGGCTGAAGACAGTGTGTTGAAGATGAGAGAGGAAAATATGCTATTTTTAAGACAAAAGATATCATCTCTCTATTTGTCATCCTTTACCTGTTGGAAGGTTGTCTTTCCAGCCTTGGCCCCTCAGCCTCAGCGTGAGTCAATTTTTTTATTTTTATTTTTAAATACTGGTTTATTTATATGGGTTTCATCTATTACCCCTGTTTGGTTGCTGGGAAAGTTAGGTAGACTCTAAAAACATGATTTCTTTATCTGGGTCCTGTTGGGTGAATGTCTGTTTGATTGTGTTGGGTTTTGGCTAGTTTTATCTGGGTTTCTTGTAATTCATCTGTTTGGTTACTGAGAAAGTTGGGTAGATTCTTAAATCTTGATTTTTTTTAGCTGGGTTTTATTGGGTGAATGATTTCATTATCGAGTTGGGTTTTGAGTAGTTTTATTTGGGTTTCTTCTGTTAACCCTGTTTGGTTGCTGAGAAAGTTGTTTAGATTCTTGAATCTTGATTTCTTTGGGTGGGTTTTATTGGATGAATATTTTAGAATTGGGGTTTTGGGTAGTTTTATTTGGGTTTCCTTTATTACACCTGTTTGGTTACAAAGAAAGTTGGGTATGTTCTTAAATCTTATTTCTTTAGTTGGGTTTTATTGGGTGAATGTTTTCGTAATTAAGTTGGATTCTAAGTAGTTTTATTTGGGTTTCTTGTATTTCCTCTGTTTGGTTGCTGAGAGAGTTGGGAGCACTCTTTTGAGTCTTTGTTTCTTTAGCTGGGTTTTATTGGGTGAATGTTTTTATAAATGAGTTGGGTTTTGGGTAGTTTTATCTGTGTTTGTTGTATTCCATGTGTTTGGTTGCTGGGAAAGTTGGGACATTCTATATAATCTTGGTTTCTTTAGCTGGGCTTTGTTCTTGTTTTGGGTTTTATTAGATGAATGTTTTCATAATCAGTGAGGGATCCAGGATTTTTGTCTAGGGGGGCAAAATTTGTGGTGCCGGGGGTTCGGGGACGGGATCCCCCGAGCCGAATTTTTTGGGTTATTTTGAGTATCGTACAAATTTTTAGCTCTAAAAATATATTGGGTTATTTTGAATGTTATACATTTTTTTTGGGGGGGGGGGGGTATTTTGAATGTTTAAATGTTATATTATATAGTTAATTTCAGTTATATTACATATTTCGAATAAAAAAAATAAACAAACCCAACTCATAAGCGTGAACAATTGAACATAATAATTTCCACAAACAGTTGAACCAAAAGAGATAACAGTTAAACAATTAAACAAAACATCAACAGATTAAAACAAAACATTAAAAAATCTAATGACAGTTTATAGATCAACAAACATACAACAAACGTTTAAACAGAACATAACAGCAAGCAACTACTTCTAGTCTAATGACAGTTGAGAAACATTTAAACAGAAGCAAAACATTAAAAAATCTGAATCAAACATACCTACTTCTAGTCAGATATTGATTGCAATTTTCCGGAGAGGAGATGGGTCGCTCGTCAATAACGAACAGCCATGGGTGGGTGGGGCCGGTGGTAGAGAATAATAACCGCTTGTGAGTTGCCGGAGAAGAGGGTTGGGTGGTGTCCGGCTTCGACAGTGTGAGCGAGTGACTGAAACTTGGCATGTGATTTGAGAGAGAAAACAGAAATACAAGAAACCCAGTTAAATCTACGCAAAACCCAACTCAATTGTGAAAACATCCCTGGGTAAATAAATCAAGATTAAAGAATTTTACGGGTGGCAATTCGTTCGTGTTTTTGCGTCAATTTAAAATCCGACGCAAAAACACGAATTGCCACCCCTAAAATTCTTTAATCTTGATTTATTTACCCAGGATGTTTTCACAATTGAGTTGGGTTTTGCGTAGATTTATCTGGGTTTCTTGTATCTTGTATTTCCTCTGTTTTGCTACTGTGAAAGTTGGGGTCACTCTCTTGAATATTGGTTTCTTTAGCTGGATTTTGTTCTTGTTCTTGGTTTTATGGGGTGAATTTTTTCATTATTGAGATGGGTTTTGAGTAGTTATATCTAGGTTTCTTGTAACTCGTCTGTTTGGTCGCTGTGAAAGTTGGGGCCACTCTTGAATCTTGATTTATGTAGCTATATTTTGTTTCCTTGTTCCTGTTCTGGGTTTTACTGGGTGAGTCTTTTCATAGTTGATTTAGGTTTGGTTAGAAAGTTGGGACAATTTGTAGTTCATTGTGAACAATTTTCTTATCCTTCTATCTTGATTTCTCTGTTGGGATTTTTCATTCATTCTTGATTTCTCTGTTTGGCTTATTAAATGTGTATATGTATTGTAGTTTAAGGTTTAGCAGAAGATCATAATGGTTCTTTTGTTTCTCAAATTTGTCTTCTCTTGAATTATGGTTTCTTTTGTTGGGTTTTACATAGTTTCTTCAGGATTGTTCTCTCACCCCAGTTTGGTTACTGGGATAATTGGGACAATGCAATGTAATTGAATATTTAGTTCATGTCACAGTTGTGACGGATTTTAGTAGAATTGAAATGGAAAAGAAATAAGAATTTGAAAGAATTGAAAAAGAAATTGAAAAGAGAATTAACTTGTTTCTTTTAGCTTGATAATTACGATTACAATGCTATGTCTTTTATGGACAGAAGTCTACAATTCTATTACAAATCAATTAATGAGATTGAATCTCTAACTAACTAGCTATCAAACAAACAACTACTAACAATTACAACCAATACACCTCTTATAATTGTTTCTGTTATCCAGCTCATCATTTCCCACCACTTAAATGCTATTTGAATTCCACACGTGACAATTACCCACCCTTTCAAATTTTCCTTGTCCTCGAGGAATAAAATGAGGGAAAGAAACTGTAATAAAATCTCAGTCTTACCAAGTAGAGTCTTTAGGTATGCTATTTTACCATTGTACTAGAATTTGTGAAACTGGTGTATTGCCTATCTGCACCAACCTTCTTTCTAAGATAGCCTGGTTCCACTCTAAACTATCCTTCTGTCCTAATTAATGGTAGCTGTGTTGAAGTTGTACTAGCATGGCCGAGTTTCTTCTTTAGTTGTGAGACACGAAAAACTGGGTGAACCTTTGCCCGTGGAGGTCACTCCAATCGATAAGCTACTTTACCAACTTTTGCTAATACTTTGAAAGGACCAAAGTATCTTACAACCAATTTCAAGTTCCTTAGTAGTGCCACTGAAGATTGTCGATATGGTTGTAGCGTTAGGTAAACCATATCTCCTACTTTGAATTCCCTGTCATATATGATATATCCCTTTATCAGCATATTCCTTAGTCGTCATTTGAGCTTGAATTAAATTCTCCCTCAACAGCTGCAACATTAGTTGTTTCGCCTTAATCTTCTACTGCGGTTACGGCAGTATCCAAATGAGTTGGTATGGCAGATGGGGAGGAGGATAACCATAGAGAACTTGAAAAGGAGACATTTTAAAGCTATTATGGTAGCTAGAATTGTACCACCATTCAGCAGAACTTAACCACTGACTCCATTTGGTTCTCATATCAGTCACGCACCTAAAATATATTTCTAGACATTTGCTTTCCCTTTCTGTATGCTCATCGTATCGGGGATGATATGCAGAGCGGAGGTGAAGTCTAGTACCCATTAATCAAAATATTTCTTGCAAAATTAACTCATAAAAACCTTATCTCGATAAGAAACAATAGAGTGAGGAACCTCATGAAGATTTACCATATTATCAAAGAACAATTTGGCTATGTCTGTTTCAGTATATGGATGCTTGAATGCTACAAAAGGAGCATACTTAGTGAATCTGTCCAGTACCACAAAAATAAGATCACGACCAGCTGATGTTGGGAATCCTTCGATAAAGTCCATACTGATGTGTGACCAAGTTTGAGGGGTGGGTGGGTTGACTTTACCCCCTAGACATACCTTCCTGCACATTTAATAATTACACATACCCACATTTGCATTAGCCCACCCATTCCTTGTGTATATTCTGTTGTATTGAAACCTGGGTCCGTTTAATTAATAAATTTGAACGTGGATAACTCTAAATACATAATTGCATCAACGGGTAAAGCCAAGAATCCTTTTTCTTTGGGGGTGTATTTGAAGTTTGTACCTTCCCCTTTTTGTACCACCCCAGTTATCCCCAGAAATTAAATAAAAAATATTATAGTTACCCCCCACCCCCACCCCCACCCCCAAAAAAAATGTCTCAAGTTCACAACGACCTTCAAAAAGTGTCACTAAAACTCGAGTTGGTGTTGTAAGGAGTGTTTTTGACATTTTTGCGGTAACTCAAAAGTTGTACAAGAAGTGGGAGTGAACCCGTTGTCTTCTTCTTGGTTCCGCTATATGGTGTCTTATGATCTGAGGTCTTCTTTTTGGGTCTTTCGTATTCAGACTTGCTGGCGTTATTCTAACAGTTCTTTGTGGCATCAATGTGAACAAGTATTGTAGTTGGTGCCCATATGTTGACTGTGTTCCTTCAAATGGTGGAGCTGCAGTGATATAGCAACCCATTGTGAGGTATACTACTCAAAAATCGCAGTTTACACTACTATATTGGAATCCACTGAAGCTTGGAATTCCTTTGCTGGTAGTAGAAAAAGTGAGTGAGCGAGCGAGAGAGAGTATGGAGTTCCAGTATTCAGTTGCTCAAATGCTATCTCAGACTGTTCAGATTGCATTTTTATATTTGGATGAGGCTAAGTGCATAGAATACCAAATATCATGCAAATATTTAATTTGACTAAAATAATACTAAAAATTCTGATCTCCTATAATTATATCAACACCAAGGTGCTAATATCCCCCCTGAACTTTCACTTTCTTCAATTACCCCCCTCAACTCTGCATTTTGTTACAAATATCCCTTTTCGAGGACTTTTTAGAAACACATAAGGGAGTTTTTGTAACAACATGCATAGTTCAGGGGAGTTTCTTGCATTGAAATTGATTCAAAGGGTTTGTTGTAAAACAAATTAAAGTTCAAGGGGTTTATTTAACACATTAACCTTACATCTATTACTATCTGTTTTGTATCTAAATAATATGACCAAATATTCCCTACATGTGTACTCCTAAATTTACAATCCTTGATCCCCTTCGGGGCGTCCCAAGCACATTTTGTTTCTTGTCATTGTTTTTTTACTCCACCCCCCCACCCCCACCCCCACCCCCCCCGCCACTTAGAAAATTCTTTGATTCCCTTTAACATATGAAGTACATATGTTAAAGAAAGGACATATGAACATTAATATGCAAACATACTATGGATAGAGGTTACAATTTGCAATAAATCTTCCAATGGAAATACTGGATTATTTGTCTCAGATATTCCTAGTACTAGTACATGTACATTACATTTGAAGCTCGTGCTTCTTAGAGAATCAAGTTTTCGTTTAGTCAATTTTTGTTACATAATAGTTATTTTTCACTTTATTGGAACCATAATAATGATATACTAATTGTTGTTATATGATTAATGCAAACTATGGTAAGCACAAGTCGTTTGATATCAATGTGTTTGTGTAACGTTAAGTTCATGGTATTTCCGTTTCACTAACATCTTGCAAGAAAGATTTGAGGACTTTTACAATCTTATATGCTCTTAAGAGTTTTATAGCTATAGTTTTGACCTGTGCAATGAAATGTAATTTTGACATGGATGTCATTGCAGTGTTCAAAATGTATTCAAATTTAAAACCAAAAGTTGTAGATTTACACAAGTTCATTGGTATAATGTTTACAACCATTATTCTCACCATCTTTTTTTCTCTTTAACGTATGATGATGGTGAGTTGGGGCTATTACTCTTAGCTATCATGATGGTTGAATTAATATTTCAGAACTGAATCCCACTTCATTATGGGAAAATATTGAAACTTAGAAGAAAATTAAAATTAGAGATGCGAGTGGCTTTTGATTGCAGTACGTTATTTAGGAAGGATTCAAAAAATTATTATTGAAAGTTATTTAGGAAGGATTCAAAATTGTATAACTACGTAGCAAGAAGTGAATATATTGAGATGTGTTTGTCCAAACACTGGGTTATTTTCACAGTGAGATTAATCTCTTCCCTCGTGTGGGTGTAACTTACAATGGGTGAACCACATTAAAGCTCGTGTGTCTCGTGTTTTTTATTTTATTTTCTGTAACGATTTTTGACTATATTTCATTTCTATTTGGTTGATTGTGGTGTTAGATGTGTGCACAAATTTCAAAATGATATTTTTGATTGCCAAATTCTGATTTTCAATTTTTTCGAAAAAATCGAATTGAAAGCGGAATAGAATATGTTTTTCCCATTATTAAAAAACGATTTTTATCCGAAAAATTACAAATTTTCGATTTTCAATTTTTGAATTTGTTGATTTTTTCAAAATTTGGCAAAAACATCGAAATCAGAATCGGCACAAAAAATTGATAATTTTTTAAAGAAAACTTACTTGTCCAATTTGGCAGAAAAAAATGTGTTCAATTCCCCCCTCTCTCTCCCTATATGTGTGTGTGTGTGTGTATTGAAATATTGGTGTTTGCAGTTTGTTTTTATGGTTCATTTGTTTATTCATGAATTCGTTTGTTTTTTTTGTTGAATCTTGATTTCCTTAGCTAGTTTTTGTGTACTTGTTCCTAGCCTGAATTTTATTGGCCCAATCTTTTCATAATTGAGTTAGTTTTATTGACTAATTTCATTTAAGTTTCTTCTATTACCACTGTTTTGTTGCTGAGAAAGTTGGGGCAATGTGATGTAGTTGATATGGTACTTAATTCTGAACAATGTTCATCTTGTCTATTCATTTCCCTGCATTGATTTGTATTCATTTTTCATTCTATATTGTTGTTTTTTGTAGTGTAATTTATTGTTACTTCCCCCAAATTCGAGTACGTTTTTTTCCCAGCACCTCATTAAAGTCACTGAAACTTATTCTATCCAACAAAGATTACAAAACCTTTCTTTCGGATCTCACTTGATTGCTCCCTTGATTCTTGGTATTTTGTGTTTTATAATCTTTTTTTGTAAATGCATTTGTGTATCTTTGTGTTTGTGGGTGGGGGGGTTAATGGTTTTGGTTGTCCATGCATAGTTGTATTTATAGTTTCAGACATGCAAAACTCTCAGCAAAAAGTTATTGCATAATGTTATTTATATATGTTGAATCTAATTTAATTATCTAAAGTTCATTTACCTTTGTAAAATCCTAATTGGTAAAGACTATATCATGTTTTGGGGGCTTCTCGGTCAAATGGATTCATATACTTAGTGAGACAAAATTAATCTCTTGCTCTCTTATATTTCCTTCGTTATTTTGGTAACTCAATGAAGCCAATAATGTTCAGATGAACTAGGGTATGTAAAATCATAGGCTTTTTGTTTTTTCTCTGTTCTTTCTAGATGTGCAATTATCTTTTAGTGTTATGCTATTAAGATACTTCTCCTTAACCATTTAAGGGTTACTTTTGAGTTACATCCCTATTGTGTCAACTTTAGTGTTACCCCCAACGTTTAGCACAAACTTGAGTTTGACTACCAAAAGCGTCACAAATGGATCAAATGCATGGCAAAAAATCATTGTGAAAGTGATGAATGGGCAACTCCAAAGTGATCATAAAAACAGGGTGCTACTCAATATAACCTTTTAAATAACCCCCATAATCTTGATAAGGCTTGTGAGTAATGCTTTTGATGTTGATTACAGTGTTCAGAACTATGCCCATATGCTCACTTAGCATATTTGAAAAGATGAAATATATTATCAGTATACAAAATTTATTTCAAGGGAATTTTTCTAATGATTATCAGATAATCAAACTAAAGTAACCCCGAAATTCATTTATTTGTTGTTGCAGGCTGGATGGAATGGGGGCTCTTCGGAAAACATAATTGAAAAAACACCATGAAATGTGGCATATTTTCACAAGCCCTTGGTTGCACTCTGGGATTGTCCATCTTATCATCAACCTCTCCTGTGTAATATGCGTTGGAATTCACTTGGAACAAGAGTTTGGAACTTGTAATCTTTTATCCTTCTCATTTCATTTTGGGGGTTGTCAAAGGCATTTTTAAAACTAGTATGTGCACCTCTTTTTGCTTCATCACCATATAAGATGTGAGTTTAAAGAGGTGCACATACTAATTATCAAAGGTGCCTTTTTCGAAACCCTTCATTTTCTGCAATTTCATTGGGTAAAATTCTATAAAACCCCTAAACTCTCTCCAATTGCGAAAACCCTTCTAGTGTTGCACATAACCCTTTAAGCAAAATTGTTTCAGTTACTCCTTATGTATACCTTTTAAGTTAGGGGATGCAATTTTTTAAAAAGACCGTGGAATCTGTTCTGCTCTATCTACACTACTAGTTAGCATGACCCAAACCGAACATAAAACTAACGAGTTCGAGTTGGCCACTCTTGACACAAACCCATATATAGCATGACCCGTTAACATTGACAATAAACAGATAGGGTTCTGTCTAGCTTGAATAACCCAACTATGACACGAATAGCCTGTTTAACTAGTGTTATACATATAAAATATGTTATTTTTCCTCTTTAGTTATATCACGTTATACGAATCTTGAGATTTAGAAAAATTTTAAAATAAATTTTATTAACATTTGAAGTTAACAATAGGGGCGCACGTATGGTGTGGCTCTTTTAGAAAGACTTTTTTCATATTTGTTTTGTGATTAACAGCTTAAGCATAAGAACCCGAGTAACAAATTTAAAAACGAATCGTGGTAGGGTTGTTACTTTACACGATTAATTAAGGGTTATTTTTAGTTATACCCCCACGTGTCTGTCCACTTTTGAGTTACCCCAAACTTTTTCAAAGGTATCTGAGGTTGACACCCCAAAGCGACACAAAAGCCTTGAAGGTGGCACACAAATGATTATGAGGCGTATAACTCAAAATCACCCCTTTTTAAACTGATTAAATTAGTGATGACTGGTACTCAACACTATCCGATTATAACACAACAAAACTTGATTGCAACCCATACTTTCAGTTACTCATAAGCGAAAAACAAAAAAATTGAAAAAGTTTGATGAACTATTTGCGAAAGTAATAGTTCATGGTGGTGTTTGCAACTAGTGTGAAAGTTCGAGGGGTTTCTTACAATTTACCCTAAAAAGGGTGCTAGTTGGATAGTGAATCGTTTCCATACAATGCATTACATTCTTGCTTTACCTTTTGATAATTAGTGAGGATTGGAGTTATCTACATAGCATTTAGTGGAAGTTTGGTTACTACCTTATTTCTTCAAGACAGATCATCAGTTGCTTCCTCTAGTGCACTATTTGGATTGCTTGGTGCTATGCTTTCAGGGCTTATCTGAAACTGGAAATTTTACACCAAAAAGGTCCTTAAATTGACCATTTTTTCTCCTACATTCCGCTCATATCAACCCTTTTAACTGTCCCTTTAATTTCTCTTTTTATTGTAGTTTGTAGCTCTAATCAAGTTTTTCTCAATCGCAACTATTAATCTTTTCCTTGGAATGCTATACCCACATGTGATTAACCTAACCGTACCTTGTGCATATTCTGTTAAATGGCCCAACCGCCGGGGCGGGTGTGTGTGTGTGCGGTGCGGTGCGTATTTAAAGTTTGTACCCCCCTTTTGTACGACCTCTTAGTTATTCTCACAAGTTTATTAATAAATATTTGTTTAGACCCCCAAAATGTCACAAAAGTTAACGAAGATCCTTAAAAAGTAATGCTAAAAGTCGGAGATGGGGTCCCGACTCGAGTGTTTTTTAATTTTTGGGGTAACTCAAAAGTTGTACAACAAGTGGGAGTCGAACTCAAGTCTACCTGTTGTTTTCTTGTTTCTTCTGTATGGTGTCTAATGATCTTATATCTGGGGCCTCTTGTATGCAGATTTGCTGGAGTTATTGTAGCAGTTCTTCGTGGCATCAATGTGAATAAGTCCATACGTTGACTATATGTTGATTGTGTTCACTACAAATGGTGGAGCTGCAGTGATATATCAACCCATTGTGAGGTATACTATTTGAAAATCGCAGTTGGAACTATTAAAAATACTAGTGTCCACAGAAACTTGAATTTCTTTAGATGGTAGTGGAAATAATTTTGAGAGAGAGAGAGTGAATTCCAATAATAAGTTGCTCTAAAGGGTCAAATGTGTGGCAAAAAAATATCGTGAAAGTGATGAATGGGGGTGTAATCCAAATTTTCTTAAAAATTCGGGGTTAACTCCAAAGTGATCATAAAAATGGGGTGCGACTCAAATAACCTTTTAATTAGCCCACATAATATTAAAAAGGCTGGTTTGTTATGCTTTTGGTATTGATTATAGTGTTCAGAACTTTGTCTATATGCTCACTTAGCATATTGAAAAGATGAAATCTATTATTAGTATACAAAATTTATTACAAGGGAATTGTTTAAATGATTATCAGATCATCAAATTAAAATAACCCCGAAATTCATTTATTTGCTGTTGCAGGCTGGATGGAATCGGGGTTCTTCAGAAAACATTTTTGACAAAACACCATGAAATGTGGCATATTTTCACAAGCCCATGGTTGCACTCTCTGGGATTGTCCACCTTATTATCAGCCTTTCCGGTGTAATATTTGTTGCAATTCACTTAGAACAAGAGTTTGGAACTCATAAAAACTGTATCCTTTCTCATTTAGCTTTCTGCAATTACTTGGATAGTATTCAGCACATGCGTAATAGTTACACTTGATTGATTTAGTAGATACTATCGGGTTGTTCTTTTGGTGCTTATGTTGAATCTTGATTTAGTGATTAAGCTTCAGAACGGACAAAATATTTTTTGCACTTGTTCAATTCATGAGGTTATTTTGTCCTCTTGCCTTAGCAGAGATTGGCTACACATTATAGGTTAAATAGCTTTAGAAATTAGCATATATGTGTGTGTGTCTGTTTCTGTGTAATTTTTCTTTTATTTGGTGGATAATTTTCTTCAATTTAGTTTATGAAAGTATTTACATTGTTTATGGATGTTTCTTTTATTAAAATTCTGGTAGATACAATTGGTCCCCACTGTTTTGCAGTATATACTAGTATAACTAATTAACAAAGTGGCCTGTTTTTTCCCTTCATGTTAGTACTTTGAGAGGGGTTATATGACGAATGAAAAAAAATTGTGGGTGTTTCTTTTAAAATTTGTTGTTTTTTCTTTTAAAACTAAGAACCCCCGTAACATTACAAACACGAATCGAGAAGCTATTTCTAATTTCTTATTGCTCTCCCACCCTTTGTGCATGCTTTGATTATTTGCAGATTTTCAGGCATTGATGATTTAAAATGGAAAATAACTCAATTTTAAAAAAGTAGGCCAATTAGAATTGATAACTGTGGACTTGAGGGAATTTTACTCATTACGGCTTTTGTTTATATTTATTGCACATTATGAGCTTTGAAAAAGAATCTTGGTCCCATCACTGATTGTTTTCTGAAAACTCTGCATATGTACTTATAAAGTTTATATTAATTATGTGTTGGTCTTGGTGTCCATTATATATGGTATCTTTACAAACGTCCATTGACAATGACAACTACACATGAAAAATCTGTCAACTGTCATTTCTTTTTTTCTTTTCCTTTCTTTTCTATTGAACTCTAAACATTGGCCTATAGAAAAAGAACTTGTAGAAATTAGTGGGAACATAACATTGAATATTGTTGAGTTGGGTTATTTTCTTGACCTGTTAACAGATTGTATAATAATAGGCTTTTATGCCCTGGAGCTTTATTCTTGATCTCTTGTATTTCAATATTGCCATGTTATACTTGTCTCCTATTTAATAATGTGATTGCGTGTTATAATGTGTAGGTTTCTCACACTACCTTATTCTCCACTCTTATTTCAGTATATAGCCATGAACAAGATCACCATCTTAGTAAATGTAAGACATTTATATTACACCTCAATTACAGGTTTCATTAAACACGTTCCTTATAATCATGTTAATTTCTCTTATTTTTATTGAGTACTTTTCCATTTCATATGCATTACAGAAGACTTGCATTACAATTTTTTTTTAAATTATCATAATATGGATTATTACTTTTCTTCTCCATCCTGTTTTGTTTGTATCATCAGAATATGATTTTTTTGAATATTTCAATTCTCAATTTCTGTATAGGTTAGATTTTTTAGATAAAAATGTGGGCATGGCTGATCAGTTCAGAACACAATGTTAGTATCTCATTCGCAATAGGTTGAGTATCTTACTTTATCACTCTGTTTATTTACCACTAATTTTAATCTTATGGAGAAGGGGAGAGATATGTATGCAAGTTTTTCTCACAGTCAAGTCATCTACATTTCTTCAATATATGATTTCTATTATGGTGGTCATCTGGAGATAGTGTGCAGTAACAGCTATGACAATATTACTCAATGCTGAAAATAATATTTAAGATGTTTCTTCTTGTTGGTTGTCTAATATTTGCACAAAAACTGACAACGCTTCCAATTGCCTGGACAAAAAGTCTCTTTCAGTCTAGTTTTCAAAGCACATGTTTATATTTTAGGATCATCTTTTGTTTGGATATTTAGAGGAAATTCCTTTCTATAAACACTCTCATTTTAACTGATAAAATTCTGCATGTTTTGAAAGTGGGAAACGAGATAATGTTTTTTTTCTTTGCTTGTGAATATCAAAAGGAGATTTACACGTAAAAATCAACAAGAATTACCCACCCAAATTCTCATATCGAGAATATTTGTTTTGAAAGAGGACCCCCATTAACTATGCCAAGAAGGGAAACGAAATCACGATCGTTGAGATTTCTCTTCAAAATTAAACTTTAAGAATAATTGAAAGGCGAGTTTCATGTTACTAATGATGCAATGACCCCGTGAGGATGACTAGCCAAATGATGTAGTCTAGGAGACAATGAGGCAAATGTGGAATCCCAATCCAAAAATCTTCCTAGAATTTTAATCCTTTCACCATCTCCCACTCAAAGCCAGATAAGATTGATAAATGCTTCCAAGCCTTGAACTATGGAGAAATGCTCTATCAATCACCGTAGCATCTCATCCATCATTAGGAATCCCATATTCACTTCAATTTATGGATGCCCAAAAGAAATCGTTTTCTGAGCCAATTTCTAAGAGAGCTAAATTTCTTTTTTCTTAAATTGCCAATGCTCAGACCCCCTTTCTTTTTTAGGTTCACAAATAACTTCCCATGAAACAAGGTGCTCTTTTCCCCCTCACCACTCCCCTCTCAAAAGGAAATCCTCATTAGTTTTTTCAATTTCTATGCAATGCGACGAGGAACTTGAAGATGGATAAAAATTAGATGGGAAGACTCTAATACAGTGCACCAGAGGTAGTCTACCTCCTCTAGAGAGACTGCTCCTCTTCCATGCATCCAATCTTTTGAAAAGTTTTCCAAAAACAGTGTCCCAAAAATAAAGAGCCCTCGGATTACCCCCAAAGGCAAACCCAAATAATCCATAGGCCAAGACCTAAATCATAGCATTGGGATTATGGATACTGTTAAAAAGAGCAAAAGGACATAAAAGCACAAATAAAGAGAACAATTATCTACTTAACTGCTCCTAGAATATTCCAAAGCTAAAGGGAGATACAATTCAATGCTCCTTATTCAACTAATAACACACTTGTAACGGAATTAAGAACACTCACATAACATTCATAAGTTATAAAAGTGATGTGTACATGGGCTCATGAGAAATAATTGTATATTATTGTATCTTATTTTGTGTTATTGCGTTATTATTGTTAGAATAAATTAACATTCCAAAAGATGTCTGGGACTGCTTTCCCATTTTTAGGGAGGATGATGCAGGATTTTACGTCAAAGATTTCTTCGATATCTTTGTTGAGAATGGTTGAGTAGTGAAGCTGAGGTGTACTTTATCCTTAACTTGGGTGAGGTTCCAATGGAAATATTCTCTTAGGTTCAACTCCCAATGGAAATAACTCGATCTCCGTTTCCTCAATTTTTTGGTTGTTCATTCATCTATGCTAATAATACTAGAACTAATTGTACACCTCTATGGAACTACTTTCAAGATATTTCTACTTTTTATATGCCTTGGAATGGTATCGCCGGGTAAAAGGCACACATGTTTGTATGCAAGGGAGGTGGGGTTTGAAAATGATGTCATCGGTTCTCATCTTTGATTGTTTACTGCATATTCACTTATTACAAGGTTAATGTTAATTATCTTCTTTTAGAATCATTTTTCTGCATTCCTTCACGCACAAAGTTAAATGTTAATTATCATTTCCTATTTACTTTTCCTAGAACTCTTTTATGACATTTCTAAAATTTTACTGCGATTATAAATTAGTGGAAATATGTATTAAGTATTCTTGCATGGTCTATATTTGTGAGGTCTGTCTAGTGCAATTGGCTTGATAAATTGCTAATAATTGTTAAAGTTTATCACATGATTTTTGATAATTGACTTGGGTTCTTTTCCTTCTCTGTTAAAAGGTTATATATTAATATTCATTATATTTGTAGATTGAGTTCCCAAAAGCATCGAAATTTTGTGTTATGATGAGGCTAATGTATGAAATATTGTTCCTTTTGTAGTTATTAAGCTGTCACCAGATCCATGGAATCGCAATTTAGTGGCTGCATTGGAGATTTATTCTTAATATCAGGTATTTCAGCGTATTATTTTACATCTCTGTTACAGACTTACATGCGTCTTTTGAATATTCCTTGTAATTGTGTTGAGTTCCTCATTTCTGTATTTGAATTATAAAAAAAATAAAAAGAGAACAATTTCTTCTTTTCTTCTCCATCCTCTTTGGTTTATATAATCATATTGTGAATTTTTTAAAATAAAATTTCTAGTTCTCATTTCTAGATAGGTTAGAATCTGAATAAGACAAAATAATGGCATCCATGATCAGTTAAGAACACGAGTTTATCTCATTCACAATAGGATGATTAGCTTACGTGATAATGTCTTCTTCACCATTAATTTTTTGTTCTCTCATACTTACTAATACTTGAAATAATTTTAAGTCTAATGAGAGAATAAATATGCAAGTTTTTGTCAGTGGAACCAAAAAGGGAAATGGGACTGTTGGACTTCAAGTAGAGTGTTTTTTCCCCCAAATTATATATATATATATATATATATATATATATATATATATATATATATATAGAGAGAGAGAGAGAGAGAGAGAGAGAGAGAGAGAGAGGTTCAAAAGCGAACCAAAAGACCGAACTTTTTAACGAACCTATTAAGACATTAAAAAATAAGCCCATTAATTTTAATTCTTATGTTGTAATTGGTCCGCGCCAGCGGCAAGGGACACGTGTATATTAAAATACGCAACCTACCCCCCCCCCCCCCCCCCCCCCACCCCAAACCCGATTTAAGCCCAAACCTTCAAACACTGCCATAGCCCATACCTGATTCCAATCACCACATATCTAAACCTTGTCCAACTGCTGCAAACGCTGGCCATAGACCCGTCAGCCATAGATCCACCTCCTCTCCCTGTCAGCCCCGACCCATTCAAGACCGCGACCCACCCATCCTCGTCGGACAGCCTTTTCCGACCACAACCGGCTCCGACCTCCAAAATCGTAGCCCAACCTCCGGCCATGGCAAGAACCGAACCAAACCAAAAACCAACCGTTGATGGGGCGGCAGGGTGGTTGTAGCAGGTGGTTGGGTTTTAGGTAGAAATGGGGTTAATGGGTAAGGTTTGGTCACGGGAGAAGAGAGATGAGAGAGAAGAGGTGGGAGGTAAGTCGTGGGTTTTGGTTTCGGGTTTAGAGATGGGTCGGGTTTAGGACCCGGGGGGGGGGGGGTAGGGGTAGGTTGTGTATAATAAAAGACACACGTGTCTGTTGCCGCTGGCGCGGACCATTTACAACATAGGAATTAAAATTAATGGGCTTATTTTTTAATGTCTTAATAGGTTCGTTAAAAAGTTCGGTTTTTTGGTTCGCTTTTGGACCTTCCTCTCTCTCTCTCTCTCTATATGTGTGTGTGTGTGTGTGTGTGTGTGTGTGTGTGTTATGATAAGTAAGCAAAGTATATTAGAAGAATCTGCCTAAGGGGGCGAGAACCCGTATACAAGAGATATACAACAATCAATATATGACTAAAAACAAAAAAGGTATAATATGTTGGTGAGTTGGGAAGAGGTATGCAAACCAGTGAGTGAGGGAGGGGCGGGTGTCAAGAATTTGACCAGTTTTTTGAGATTTTTGTGTGATTCTTAGTATTTTTTGAGTTTTGTGTTTAATACCTTTTCAATGTAATATATACTTAAAATCTTTGTAAATAGAGGGTTTGTCCCTTATATGTGTGGAAAAGCAAATAACTTTCTCCATATTTTACATACTGCAATCAAATGAAATTAGTTTTCTATTTTCATTCCTATATTTACAGTCGTACCACATGATGTTATTTTTTTCGTTAGGGTGCGTAGTAGGCACTTGGAAGATTCTACTTAAATTTCGTTTGACATTTAGGCACCAACTCTAGCCATTATTTGGTGATTGTCCAAGCCAGAGATATTTGTTGACTTCACGTTGGACTTGACTTCACGTTGGACTTAATCTCTGACTAAAAATTTTTTTGTTCCCCCCCCCCCCCCCTCCCCCCAAATTAGTAGTCGGGTTTTATTTTTAGTCTGGATAGTTGTGTTTCTAAAAACAATACATAAGACTAGGTGAGATCACAAAGTTAACCATCTGAACAATAGTAATAAAAGAACAATGATCCAAGTGCATGTCTTGCATTCATAGGTATTCACCATTTTTACGAGGATAAATTTGTAAAGTAAAAACTTTTCATGAATGTTTGACCATTAAATTACGACTATCAATTTGGGACGGATGTAGTAATTGGATATTTTCTATTTTTAGTTGTTTGAGTCAATATACTTTTTTTTATGTATTACCGCTAAAGATCTATTGTTGAGGCCTGACGCGTAGTGCGTTAGGGAGAGTTCTAATGATTGAACTTTCAAATTTTGTCCAAGAGTTGATCCTACTCCCTTAAAAAATTAAGAGTTTGTCTTCCTATTTTTCTCGTCCCAAATACGAATAATAAACTTTAAATAACAATGAAGTAAATTCGACTATATTAAAGTTTTAATATTTTTCATCAATTATGTTAAAATTCAATTTTGTATAAAAGTTTAACTTTCAAATGTGAACTCGTAATTTGGGATATGGGGATATGGAGGGGAAATTTTACAATCTTAAACCCTTTTATGATCGATGTAGTATGATCAGTAATTTAATGGGAAATATGAATGTTATCATCTAGTACCTTGACTCTCTTTGGAATATTACATTATTGAGTGAGAGAAAAGAGAAGTGCAAAGATTTTAATGGCTTCAACTTAGAAATTGACCAAGAAAAAAGTAAACTAAAAGGGAAATAAATAATTAGAGTCTGGATAGAACATACTAAGTGCAGTAGGATTAAGTGGTGAGCATAATAACTTTAATGGAGGGTGGACTAGAGTTGCATGAGTTTAGGGCATAAAGATGATGGGTTCCACCAACTGTTTAAAAGAGAGTATTTAAACCCCCCACATGCAAATTGTCTTGAGAAGTTTCATTGTCCAAAAGAGGCAAATTGCAAAATAGTTAGGGATTGAAATCCTAGGAAAATAAAAGATGTAAAAGTTCGCGTGGTGTTTCATGACTTTTGAAAATACAGGCACATCAAATAGTGATATGTGACACCCATTTGAGTATTTTAACCCTCCAAGGATCCGATAACATCATTAAAACCTTAATGGACGATTCTTACATGGAATGAACCCAACATACACATGAAAACAGATTGGAGCTTTCTCCAAATTATGTTATTCCAAATTCAAGTTAAAAAATTTGCTGTGAAGTTTTAAATAAGGAGACCATGCATAAAACATGTCTCCTACATACGTAAATCCACATCACACGATAAAATAGTGA
This sequence comes from Sambucus nigra, assembly GCA_949130495.1. Classification (NCBI taxonomy): domain Eukaryota; kingdom Viridiplantae; phylum Streptophyta; class Magnoliopsida; order Dipsacales; family Adoxaceae; genus Sambucus; species Sambucus nigra. The sequence goes on from CASBWL010000001.1 coordinate 860,764, forward strand.
TACAACCATCGGAAAGTCACTAGTGAAATATGTTACACAATCATTCGGACTATGAAATGGGGAAAAAGCTTATAAAAAACTGCGTATATTTCGAACGACCCATAACTTTCTTACCTTTGCCCCCTCCACCGTAGCCTGTAAAAATATAAAATAAATATGAGGGCCTAATTTTTTGGTAGAGTAAAGAAGTGGGATAAGGTTTGAATTATATGCAAGTGAATATGTACTACATTCGATAAGTATATATAAAATACAACAATGAATGCAAGTAAATTAACATAAAAGTACTATACAATGTGTAGAGATATGTTGATAATTACTCTTGATATACCCACCTACAAAAGAATATAACTTCACAAAGAACAAGAAAAGTCAAAAACTTGGTACTGCTTCGAAGTGCAAGGGAAACTTCAATAAACTCAAATACCACACTCGAAGATACACATACAAATACATAAGGCAATCACAATTTACTAAAAAAATACATTAGTTATGAACTGCTATAAACTCAAAGTGATTAACCCTTACCAGATAGGGTTTATGGGCAGGTCTCACCCCCACACAAGAACCTTTAGGGTACATGACTTTATTCACACCTAAAGCCTAAAAAAGCAAAATCATACAAAGATCAATTGATTTTATCCCCTTTGACAAACCTGCAGACCAAATATCCTTTTACGTCACCTCATCCCCAACACCCGTTGATACCTTATCGAATAAGTAGTGTCACATTTCATTTAATGCGCCTGACATCACACGTTACTACCAATGATACTATTCCAAGATCCAATGACCATAAATACATGAAACCTCATTGTAAATCCCCCCCCCCACCTCATTAATATATGTTCATTGATTCCCACCTACCCTGTTTTTCATTTGACTTTTAGAACTTAATTACCATCTAACACCCATTATGTCCATCTTTCCACCACACCAAGTGTTGAAATCCTCGTCTTGACTTGGTTGTCTATTGAGATGCCTACTCTCTGACCCTCCATTGCATAGCTCCTAAGAGTCTCTCTTTGGTCTGAGTACAAGTTCTACAGGGCGAGTGACATCTAGGCTCTTGGGGACCATTTACTAATGGGCTCACTACCCTCCCACACAATGATATGCACACTATGTATTGATGGGTATAACACCTAGACTGTCAATTCATAATCAGTCCAATAATCAAATTACCAAGCTATGGTAAAAATTCGTGTCTAATATCAGATATATCTAGTTTCATGGACTTTCACCACGAGCACTAAACGACCGATGACTTTTTAATTAACAATTCCTTGTAGTGTATAAACCGAACATTTAAGGGGTACTTACTACACGGTGATAAGTAATCGGAGTGGTGTTTCCCTATGGAGGTTTAGGTATCTCAACTCATAACCCTGATCACGCCTGTTTTTCATACTACAACATGACTAAATACCTTAAAACCAATATCTTAACATTATAAAAAATCATATCCGATGAAGCCCCACAATCCACATGTCCAAGTCAGCTTCTAAAGCCAATGTTTTAAAAGGCGTGGTGAGGCTCACCTCGAGGCGAGGCGAGAGGAAGAATTCTTGAGGCTTACGCCTTTGGGTATTTGGTTGAGGCTTACGCCTTGGTGCGTTCCGCCTTGAGGCGGTTGAGGCTTACGCCTCACTAATTGTATGGTCAAAGCGGGTCAAATGTTTTAAAAAAAAAGTCACGTGAAAGAAATAACAGGAGACCAAATTTCTTTAGTGTACGACCTAAACCTGTCTCAACACATAAACCTCCCTCACTCTTTTGGAAGCCCTAACCGGAGATCAAATTTCTTTCTTCCACCGAAGATCGAATTTCCTTCTTTTCGGTGTCAATCAACTGGTAATTTCTCTTCCTTCTTCCTTTTCAGCATTCAAAACTTCTCGATCTCTCTATTTTTTTCGTGTTTTTCTTAGATTTTGAAAGTCGATTTCTTTTTTTTATTCCATGGATGATCCTTTAAGCAATCATGATGCGGATGGGGTGGAGATGAAGTATATTATCCATTTTCTCGGTCATTGGATACTGATGATCCAATACTTATTATATAGTGATGATTTGATGATTCATTGGTAGATACATTGTTTTTTGTTATTGTTTGGTGATAGTGATGATAACAATCTTGTCTTTGGGATAATGGTTTTAATTATGGGCTTCTTTAGTCTTAACGGTAGAATATGTATTATGATGATGATATGATGATATTATTTATATTGTGTTGTTGTGGGATCAATTTTACACCATTTATTTTCATGATAGATATGATACATTCTTTGTTCCTTATTTAATTATTATTTTTATATCATTCTTAGTGATATTTTGGAAAAGATTGAAGCTTATGCCTCGGTCCGCCTCAAGGTTTACGCCTCGCGCCTTTTAAAAATTGTCTAAAGCATATGTACAATAGCCAGAATCAAATGTGCATAGTTTCATGCATGTTATGCACTCAACATTACATAAAATTTTCCTAGTTTCTTTTTTAAATATAGGGAGTTCAATAATATAGAGTATGTTAGCACATGCAGCTTTTCTGTGTAAATTTTCCTTTGATTTTGTGTTGGAACGATTCTTACTTACACTAAACTGGTCCGTTAAAAAGAGGTGCCAGATCAACACCCCAATAAATCAAGGTTGTGTATGACAGATCAAGATGAATATTTGATAAATCAAAACGTCCTTAGAGCTTCTTTGTTTTTGGTCTTATCCTATATAAATAGGCATTTCCATCAATTGAAGCCCCATGCTAGATCGATTGAAGGACAAACACGCTATATTTCTAAAAATCTCATTCTGCCAAACTCAACTAGGCTCAAGGCTTCCAACATGATCATTAAAGATCTGCGTATGATTTAATTAGTCCTAACAGATAATTAATTGGAGAACGACTGTACAAATAACCAAAAGACAACAAGACAACTTCGTGCTTATGGTACTGAATATAATTTTGTTTCGTGTTAAAGAAGAACAAATACCAAAAGCTTCATTTACTAGAATTCTTGATAAGCAAACTAATAAGTTTATAATAGTTCTTTCTTCATTTCAACGTTGTACAATCCAAAAGCTAGATACAGTTGAAATAAATTTAGAAACAAATCATATTTTTATGCACGAGGAGGTGTTGCAGAATCCATATTATCTCAGTTGGAGTCTGAATGCACGCTATATATACTGATTTGGGACAAATGAAGTAATTCGTTATTTATAAGCTTTGTTGTATGAACATTAACCAAAAAATCAGTTTTTTTTATACAAATCATTTTCATTTAATAAAATACAACATACTGAAACTCATACTAGGAGGTGCACCATGAGGAAAAGAGGCTGCAAAAACAAAAGGTTCAAAAACTCATAATCACCAATTGGAAAGTATAACAAAAATATAAATGAAGTGCAATATCACATTTGCATGCGCACACACACACACACAACAAACTGTTTACACGTGTGTATACGCGCAAGGAAATTTATAATTGAAGATGATAAAAATAAGAAATGAAAATCTCGCGAACCTCCTTAAGAATATAAAAATTGGGAAGAATATCAAGAAGTATTGGGAGTTACGGTGAATTTAAAGTAGGAAACAAGATAAAAAGTCCATTGCTTGCGAATATATATATTCTTAATTCAGTTACCAATGAAAATGACTCATTCTCTATTTCCTCTATCCATTGGTTGTTCATTCATCCATGCTAAAAAACTAGATCTTGTTGTATAAATCAATAGAACTACTTACAATTTACTTTACTTTTTATATGCCTTAATATTTGTTGGTAGAAATTTTAATTTCATGCACAATGATGATAACTATTTGGGGAAATAGCTATGATGGTGGATTTGTTGATGATTCTTACAACCTCCAAGCCTTCAATATGGACAAACATTTGCTAGAAAGTGACATGAAGATGAACTATGACATGTTTATTATAAAAATCCCTGATTAGTAAAAATCCCTATTTTGTTTTTAAAGATTTTAGATTGTTGCTTTTGCAATTTAGTAAATTTGGCTTCACTATACTATCACTTTTGTTGTAGGTGTTTTTAATCATAATGTTAGGCTATACTTGAAACATTGATGAATAAACAATACTTTGATTATGTAATTGTGATGATATGTATGCTTATGTGGTGGAATATTCTTGTCTCGAATGTGTTATATGAATTGTTCTGATTGGTTTTCTTCATCTTGTCACTGGTTTTCAGATTTTGAAGATGTAGAGCAACATGGATTGTGATTAATTCACTAGAAGTATGTTCTCTTCCCAATGCACTGGCTAAAGTGAAAGGAAAGCCTATGTTGTGCAATATCTTAGCATCTTTTTTTTGCATGAGAAGAACTAATAAATATTTGGATTTGGTAAGAATTTTTTTTATTATAATAATTGTTTTTGGTGGAAGACAACAAAATTGAATCAACCTATGACTTTGCTACTGGTGTTGCTTTGGATTTCAAATACTCTCTCTCTCTCTCCCTCCACACTTTTTAATTTTAGTTCTTTTATTTTTTTATGTGATTTTTTTATGGAAATAAATGCAAGTAGAAGTTGGGTCGTACATATGTTATGATTATACATGGAGATCCATGAGTTCCTCATAATGCACTTTGGGTCCAAAGTTATCACTAATTACACTTTGGGTACTATTTTCATTTTTTGCAACACTTTCGTGACAAATTATCTTTAGAAAGCTTACAAAAAGAAAATAAAAATAGTCCTATACATTTATTATGTTACAAATATTAATACAAGTTAATGTTGTATATATTGTAAAAAAATATAGTTTCACTTGTGGTTACACTTTTGTGGTAAAACAGTGTCGTACAAATTCAAAAATAATGTAAAAATACGTTGCAAAAAAAGAAAATGGTACCAAGAGTGATAATACTTTAAACATTGGTATCGAAAGTAATGATCCTTTATAAATTGCACATGCATCGAGTAAAGTGAGGCACGTTTCTAGTACTTAAAATTGATGCTATGATTAGTTTAAATTTTATATGTAATTTATTGAAAAGAGTTCTTCTATTGGAACCAAAGTTTTGACATAAATTTTGATTGAAATCACATGTGGCAGCGTGGTATTGGTATAGATTCCCTTATCCCACTGGCGTGGACCCCACAAACTAACCAATAGAAACCCTCCACCTAATTCGGTATCTCCACTTTCGGTAAAAATTTCGGTTCCAATAGCATTTTTGTATTGAAAATGACTACAACTTAAAGGTATACATTTCTTGCTAATTTATTTAAATAACAATTATGGGCTACAATATCATTCTCCTAACCCCATATGAAGCTAGAGTATAACTCAATTGGCTTGTTCAACAACCAAGAGATTCCAAACTAGAGGAAGTTTAATCATTTAAAAGAATGATACTGATATACAAACATTAAATATAGTAAATAGTAGTGAACATTGTATTTGTTATTATCATTTACCTTTCTCACAAATTCATTCCTGTATTTTCTAGAAAAGTGCTTTTAATTTTCTTGAGTTTAGTCACAGCATGTTCCATGGTGACTCGCTCCGTCGGTGAATTTGTAGAACAATCCAAGGCTAAAGCAAAGATGGATGACAAACATTGGTCCTTGGCAGATAAATAATCATCCTCTATTTCTCTAAGATTTGAATCAACATTATGCATTATTGAACCATAAAATGCTTCAAGAACCCAACTCCTCAAACTCATCCCACTAGAAAACAATTCATCGGTTGGTTTCTTCCTTGTGAATGTTTCCATCAATACAATGCCATAACTACAGACATCGCCACTTGTAGAGACTATTCCATCCATTCCATATTCTACAAGACAAAACATTCATGGTTACTAAATTAATCGATAGAATTGAATTATTATAGATAGTTTGAGCAAGTAGAAGTTATCAAAATATAAGAAAATTAAACATCACCTGGTGCCATATAACCAATTGTTGCCAGGGTCTTAGTTTGTTCAATAAATTCCTTCCCACCTAAGAGTTTTGCAATACCAAAATCGCCAACATGTGCTGTCATATCTTCATCAAGAAGGATGTTGCTAGGCTTCAGATCACAATGAACAATAGGTGTTGCATAGCCGTGATGTAGATATTCCAAGGCTGTTGCAACATCGATCATTACATTTAACCGTGTCAAAATGTCCAAACTATAATTATGAGAGTACAACCACTTCTCAAGGCTCCCATTAGGCATGTAAGTTAGAACCAAGGCCTTCCAATCCAAGTTCGTACAACTACTGATGATTTTGACAAGGTTCCGATGATGAATGTTACGCATTACCTCAAATTCAACATCAAAACTCTTGAATGCTCCTTCTAGATTTAAATTGAAAACTTTTACCGCAACAATCATCCCGTCTGAAAGTATTCCTTTATACACCGAACCAACACTCCCCATACCAAGTAGGTTGCTTTCACAAAATGCATCTGTCGCTCGTTCAAGTTCATGGTAAAACACCCTTCTCCACGCAAGAGGTAATGAATCTTTGTGGGGCAATAATTTCATCCTATTTTTTGTGCGTCTTGTGAACACATATATTAGGGCACCTGCAAACATTGCTGCTGTTATAAGGGGTAAAATATATTTCAATAGACGTACAACTTTTGTTATTGATCGTCGATGAGTTTTGGCTTTGCACAATTGAACATGTAACCGAGGTGTACCACATAGTTCATCATTTTCCACATATGATTGGGCTGTAAAATTTGCAAACTGTCCTCCATTGGGAATTTCTCCTTCTAGTTTATTAATAGAGACATTGATGTTTTTTAAATACTTAAGTTCCTCTAAAGACTTGGGATTCACTCCAGAAAAATTGTTAACTGATAGATCCAAGAATTCCAAATTTATCAAATTGCCCATCGATTGAGGAATAGATCCTTGAAAATTATTATGCGACAAGTCGAGGAAACTTAGCATTTGGGCGCCTCCAATAGTGGTTGGGATATCCCTTGATAACTGATTCCATGATAAGTCAATTATATTTATAGCCATCAAACTTCCAATTTCTGATTCCAGATTTCCACTTAGCAAATTTGAAGATCTTTCATTCTCTATTAAGTAGATGGAATAGTAGAAGTCAATTTGTTGGAGTCTAAGTACAACGAACATAGAGATTTAATTTCTCCCAAGCATTCCGGTGTTGACCCATTGAACTCATTATCACTTAAGAAAAGTTCTCCCAAGTTTTTTTAACATACACAGTTCATTTGGGATGGATCCTTGTAATCTATTTTGGCTAAAAGCTACACGTTGTAGACGTATTAATCTTCCAAGTGTTGTTGGAATGGATCTTGTCAACTCATTTCCATCTAAATGTATGGTCAATAAGCCACTCAAGTTTCCAATAGGAAGATTTCGCTTTATTTTGCAATTGGACGCAAGCAATTGTTGAAGAGAGGCGGAGAAATTACCAAATGACGTTGGGAAAATTCCATTTAGTTTATTATTTGATATTGACAAGAACTCCAATTGCTTGCAGTTTGTTAAAGAAGATAGAAATCTCAATGTTGGAGTAAACGATTCTTTGATAAAATAATTATCAGCCAAGTCCAATTTTTGCAGGAGGCTTAAATCACCAAATGAATTGGGTATAGAGCCAGTGAATAAGTTTTTGTCCATGGATACAAGTGAAAGCTTAGAAGCATTGCCGACAGGTCTTGGAATTATTCCATTGAGATAGTTGTTGCTTAGGTAAAGCCCTTCAAGATTGGGAAGCCAAAGGCCCATGCTTGATGGAAGATAGCCAGAGATTTGATTGAAGCTTAGGTCAAGAATTTTCGTTGTTGAGGTATTGAAGATTTTGATTGGAATTATACCTGTTGCAAAATGAACAGCCTTATGTTACAACCTTATATTGAATATATGCATTCCAAGTAAATATAAGAATCAACTGTATAACATTTAATTTGTAAAATACTAAGGGTATAAAGAAATTACACAGACTGATGTGTCAGTGCATAATAAAGTGTTGTACACTGTCTTGGAATAAGTTATGTACAATACTCCATTATAATGACAGGTTAGTTTGTGTAATTTTTTTGTACCCGTATTATTACTCCTTTATGCATTGTATTTTGTTTTACTTCAAAGCTAAGGTTTTAACAATATGGGTTTGAACTTTTGGGCATTACACATTCTAATTTACAATCTCTTATTTGCTCTATTTCTTTTTTATTATTCGGCAGTACTTTAGTATGCTTTTTTTGCTATTGTTGTGGAGAGAAAACAGGCTCGTAAGACACGATTCAAATCTTTATTTTTATCTTCTGAAAGATCGAACCTGCAAACCAACTGTGATGCTTTTGGAACAACGAGTACACATTATTTTTAGGTCCCGGTTACAATTTCTTATATACTGATGGGTACACATTATTTTGCAGGTTCAAAAGATTTGATATTTTCAGTGGATGACAATATAATGACAGAAAGATACTCCATACTCGTAGTGTTGTCCATGTACTGTTTCTTAGCAATGGAAATCATATTATTCTAGCTTTGTTTTTTTCCTTCCTAATCCCGTGTAATTTTTGTTTATTATTATTTACTAAGTTACAACCACATTGAAATGATACATGGTATATTTTTTCATGATTACAATACTAATATTTAGCTACCATCTTTTTTTTCTTCTACTTTAGTAGTTTCAGTTGAATGGTCTATTGTATAAGTATATATCCTTTCTTGAATTCTTTTTAAATCGGTAGATCAGAGTATTGTGAATGAAATTTAGTTTTACTTTGTTTCTTTGCTTATAGTTGTGGAAACTGGAAACTAAGGAAATCAGATTTTTGTAAAAAGATCCCTAACACTTAACTAATGCTTACTATACGAGATGCTAGCGAGATTTGGGCCCAAAAAGTATAATGTAATTTTACACCTTAAATCAGAGATTTTTTTTAATTAAGTGTTACATTGTTTAACACACGCATTTTTAATTGGACGTCCCTATACGTATGGTTGAATGTAAAGAATCTTTGGTTAACGAAAATTTGTTCACAATCTTTTTTTAATTTTCTCATCTATATCTATATAACCATAGAAGTTTTTTGCCAATGATTTGCAGACCGATTTAAGAGACTATTCCCTTTCTAAAATTCAACTTTAAGGTGGGTTTTGCTTTTAACTTTTTCTCCAATTGTATAATTAATGAGAAATAGTATTGCTCTTGACTTCATCACATTTAGCCTTACTCTATTTTTTGTCACTTTGAGTAGTTCTAAAGGTCCATGTTTATAGAATATTAGGTGATTTGTAAAATTTATTCGTTATATAAAAATCCAAAAGTATTATTTTTTGGTGGTTGCATCTCAGGTGGGAAATGTCTATTTGAAAATGAGTTATCATGACTTTCATGGTCATGCCGAATTTAATAATACATGACATTAGGAGGGTACTATTCTTACAACACAAAAATAACCGTATGCTTTATGTTTTTTATTCACTTATTGAATTTGTTAATTTTGTTGCTATTTTAGTTGTTTTGTTTAAAATTTTGGGATTTTAGATTATTTATTATTTGTAACTTTGATAGAATAATTTTTGGTAGTATTAGTTGAATTGGAAGGTTTTGCCAAAAATTACTAAACTGGGCAAAGATACAAGGAAAAAAAAATACAAATTTGGCATGCATCTTTGATACGATAGAGACAAAGTTGTACTTTAGCTTCTATGGACCTTGCATTTTTATGTTCTAAAATAAACTAATCTATATACGTGTCTGATTATGAGTTATGTTATTATGTTTTTATACTTGTTGATAAAATTGTCAAAATGACACACGAAACGATTATACGACACAAAACAACACAACACAAAGGGCTTAGGCCTATCCGCCTGAGTTAATAACGGGATAGACCCGTCAAAAAATGGTTAGGTTTGAAAATTTTAATACACCCGATTTGACCCATTTGTACCTATTAAAATCCATTTACACGACCTTTAACTCTTTTTTAGAACTTATCTTTGACATAGTATTAATTATATATTATAAAGAACTTATCTTTGATATATTATGAAGAAATTTAGTTACTTAACGGATGTTAACGATTTAGTTCGTGTGACCCATTAACAATAACGGTTTGGGTTTGGATTTCTTATTTGGAGCCAATTTGTTAACGGGTCGTGTATGGGTTGAGGGAATTTTGACACGAACTCAATATCACACGACCTGAATACGACCATATGTTGGTATTATTATTATTATTATTATTATTATTATTATTATTATTATTATTATTATTATTATTATTATTATTAGTGCAAATAATCATAATCAATGAATTCTAGAAAGCAATTAAAGAAAGAGCATACAAATGGCACACACAACACAAGAATATACGTGGTTCGACAAATTGTCTACGTCCACGGAGATTTCTCTTGAAGATTTTTATTTTGTTGAGGGGGTCATGGCAAGATTTGATAAAATGTGGCATGGCACCATACTAGATGGAATTGTAAATTAATGAGTATAGGCTTATTGAGTTCAGGTCGATATTCGGTCAACGTGAGGGACCAATTAAGATAACGTATTGGGTTGAGAAATTTCCACACATAGTTGTACACATTAAAAGACGTTAACACTAAGCTACTTATTCATCCAATATCTTAGTTTTAGACATTCTTTTACTGATTCGTTCAATATTTATTAATTAAATATTCAATTAATTTTTCGAGGTCGATTGATATTTACACAATATTACCATGATCAATAATGTTTATCCTTACGAATTTATGTAACGCTTTTATGAGTTCTTCACTGTTGTTATCAATCTCGGGTGTGGGCTCCAAGCCAAGTGGCCTCCACGTGAGCCATAATTACAAAATTAAATGTCCTAAAATATTTAATAATAAATTTTATGAGGACGATATGAAATTTCTTAATAAAGCGCATATAAGTACTTTTATGAGAATATATTAATCCAATTACAACATTAAACCACAAAAGAAACTGGAATACAAAAATTACATTATTGATTAATTTTAATAATTTCCCCCCTGAAGTTTTGTTAGGTCTCAAATAAGTCCCTCACAGGAGTAATAAATGCAATTCCATTAACAGAGTTAATGGTCCTTTTAAATTTGGATGAAATTGAAACAATATGGTACTTTTAGGGCTTCATTTCTAAAATTTAAACAAGATAAGAGACCAAAATGAAATTACCACAATACATCAAGGGACAAATATGTTATTAACCCTAAAAGGTTTGTGTTAGAGACTAATTACTTTTAAAACTTTTTATTATGACGAAGTAATGAATCCTAACCAAGTACCTTGAGCCACCATATATTATATGCACCTATAATTGTAGAAAAGCGCACATGCACAAATATATGTATATCGAGGTACATATGAATACATTCATAAATAATAACTGCATATTACTCTTTTTCAAAATAAATTGAAATTTTTTAAAAAATATTTATTAATGGTTAAGATAAAAACTTTATCACTTATAGTGAATATTTTCAAATTTATTTTTGAAATTAACTCGTAAGTTGGGACGTTTACCCAAAAAATGACTCTTAATTTGAGACGCTAAGATTACACTTTTTTAACATAGTAAGGCCTTGTTTAGTAGGGTACAATTTTTTTTTGGCTCCAATGTCATACAAATGAAAATGTTTTATGCATATCAAACAATTAAAAATGATTAGGTCACCTCAGATTAATTCTTGTAACTTTTTAACACGTAGTAATAGTGTATATGAGGCTTTGCTTGGGATGATTTACAGTTTTGAAAAATTCTGTTTGGAAAATTTTCAGTTCAGTTTGCTTTTTGATAGTCTTGTACAAATGTAGCGATTTTGTCCTCATTTAAATTTCTTGATATACTTTGTTTAATTTCAGGAACAATTGCAGAAAAGTCACTGAAATTCATCTTGATAGGATTTTTTTGTCTTTTAATTTATATGATTAGCTTATTCAATACCTTTTGTGGATGTTTTTTTACAATTTTGTTTCGTATTTATTGGACTCCCTTCATTCAAGCATATCAATGTGATTGTGAAAATAACCATTAGTTGTTGTCATATGAAACCAATTTATAATAGGATTTAAAACTAGTTTTGTAGATGTTTCAATTGCATTCAACCTCGTGAAAATGCTCTTTGTTAGTGGAATGTTAGTATCGTTCCTTGTATGTTCTAATAGAAAGTATTTCTGGATTTATGTTATAAAGTTTTTATCGAGGACTTAAAGATTTTTTCGAGAACTTTTATTGTATGAGGAAACAATATGAATATAGCTTTAATCAATATATATTATTATAAAAAATAAAAATATATATATTTGAAACTTGAGAGTAGGAAAAAAAACATGGCAATTTATGGCTATTAAAAAACAAAATTTTGAAAATAGGGGTTTTGCTGGTAGCAGAACAATCAATAAACATGAAAAAATATAGAAAATATAGGTCTATCAAAGAGTAAATATAAGTTTTTCATGGAAAAATTTCCCTGGTAAAATATGCCCATTCCTAGCCAATTTCTAGTTTTCTTATCAAATGGCCTAATTTGTTGTCTTTTACAAATATGTTCACTTGTTTTAGAATGGGTCAAAAAGGATCTGGTGTTTTTATTTATTTATTCTTGAATGGGATTATTTTGTGAATTAGTTTCAGAGTATGACTTCTCTATCTTGGGTATTGTGGGTGAAGGTCTTTTGGCTGAAGATGCGAATCAGAAGGAAATGTTTCCTGTTGTTGCAATTGCTCAAACAGCTCCTTGTCAAGAAAATAGGCAGCCTATTTTTTTTGCTTCTATGTCAGATGAAAAAGAAGAATTTTTAAGCCTAGTGTGCTTCAGTTAGTCCCTGTTTTGGGACTCCACACGCTGCCAAATCTGCGATCGAAGAGAATGGGGATCTTAGCATTTATGGTGGAGATTTGGGAGTTGTTCAACACTCAGATCAAAGAGATACTAGTTTGCATGTTTTTTTGCAAATGGATACAAACTGTAGTACGGTTCCTGTAATTGCATTGTCCCCACATCAACCTGCCTCGTCAACCTACTCTCAACGACTTTCATGTCAGCTTTTGGGAGGGAATTTGGATCTCGCGATATGGACTCCACAGCCCCCTCTCACAAGCCTCATGATTTGAATGCTCCTGCCCTCCTTTCAAGCTTAACATAACCAATTCTTTTAAGAGCATCCACAATGGTGGATGCTCTGAACGGGTAGTTTACCAATTCAAAAAGTAAGTTTACCTTTCATCAGAAGAACTGTTCTGCAGTGGTGATGGCAAGATGATAAAGGCTTTGTTAGGTAAATAATTCGTACGAACTATATTAGTTCGTTGGAATTTCCTACGAACTAATATAGTTCGTAAGAACCTAAATGTATATTAAAAACTAATTGTTTGCAGTTCCTACGAACTTCATTTGTTCGTAGGAGTTCCAACGAATTTCAGAAGTTCGTAGGAACTCCTACGAACAAATGAAGTTCGTAGGAACGCTTTACAAATTCTCTAGCGGTTCTCTAAATTTAGAGAATGCTTACAAATTCATCTACAAAATTTGTTCGCCTCTACCCACCAGTGCAGCTCTCAAAATTTGTAAACATACCCTTTGGCTTGGATTTTAGCATCCCCATTGCGGATGCTCTAAGGGGATTTTTGATATAAAAGAATAAAAGATGACTGGGCAGATTATCTTAGTGATGAGGATATAACCTCCAAATCCAATTGTCCCATGTTATCTAATTATTTTTTTTGGTTTACAACCGGGTATCCATTAGCGATTTAGTGACTAATCCCTTCGCTGATTTGTAGGCACCTCGATGGGTACCCACCATGTTATCTAATGATAGTTCTTATGTTCCATCTCACTCTCAATCTTTTGGGAATGAATTAGACGACCTGGGTGATAATGTTGGCCCTAATACACATCCTAGTGGCTAAAAATTAACTAAAGCCCAAAAAAAGTCGTGAAAAAGAAAGAGCGACAACGTCAACTCGAACAAGACGAAACCAATAAAAAAATTAGCGGATGTCGACATCTTCAAGATTATGCCTGATGCAAAAAAGGCAATTAAATAACGTCTTCAAAAAATTCGTGATGAATGCAGAAGACGGAGAAATACATATGATGCATTTTATGTCGGAAGCCCCAAAATACCAGTGTTCTAAAAAACCCTCCTAGGCTCCGCCTAGGCTTAAGGCTTGGGAGAAACGCCTCGCCTTACGCTTTTCACGCCTTATTCTTGGTAAAACCCTTAAGGCGCACTTTTTTCTAAAAATAACAATTCTTTAGTGAAACGATGTCGCATTTTAAAGATTTTCTTTACAAACCGGACCATTATCTCATCCAAAATAATCAAATAGTATTTTAATTTGCATATATTCAGACATATTTTTATGATATGTGCAATTTTTGTATTTTAGTAGCCTTGTTATGGTTAAAAAATATTAAAATATATTAAGAAGGCCTAACCGCCTTTTCACGTCTTTTTACGCCTATGCCCGCTTAGGCTTCTAACGCTTAAGGCTTAGCCTCCACGCATCAATCACGCCCGCATTTTTTAGAACCTTGTAAAATACAGAGATTCCTGTATTGAAGAAGTGAAGAGAAATTTTAACATTTTGGAATCTTGTGTAAAAATCTACAAGGGTAACTGATGTGTCAATTGTATTGTCCATTTCGTAATTTAGTCGATAGTCTAATCATTTGTCCTCTGCAGCGCTGATAGGAGTCTAGGTCTTCTGTTTTTTGTCTCTGTGCCTTGGGAGGTTCTTCTTGTTAGGCCTTGGTGGTGCACTCACTCATCCACTATTTTTCATTTTTTCTTTAATGTTATCTCTTTAGTTAAAAAAAACATGATACAGATTACACCACCACTCAAGATAGCCGATACACGAACTTTTCAAGATGTAGGATACAATATTATAGGCATACGTCTAATATATAGATTAATGATACAAAACATAATTTGTTACTTAGAAAATATAACGTGAAAATTCTAAAATTTAATTGATTTAATTAAATATACACATATTCACACTAATAAATCAAATATACAACAAGATTTTTTTTTTTTTAATAAATTGGTTTTGTTTGAACCCTTCGTCTCCTCTTTCAGTTGCGAAACCCTCTAAAAGTTAGATGATAAACACCTAACACTGTCATATTTATATCCCAAATTTATG
The DNA here is from genome assembly GCA_949130495.1 of Sambucus nigra. Classification (NCBI taxonomy): domain Eukaryota; kingdom Viridiplantae; phylum Streptophyta; class Magnoliopsida; order Dipsacales; family Adoxaceae; genus Sambucus; species Sambucus nigra. Next base: position 875,913 of record CASBWL010000001.1, read on the forward strand.
AATCTAATTGTTAGTTGTTGTTAATATGTGTCATATAGGCTTATTTGATAATTTCGTAGGCCAAGACATGTGTTTTTCAATTTAAAAAGCTCAATTTACAATTCGACAAAAAAGTGGTTAAAGTGTGTCAAGTTAAATATATCTCAAATCAACCTTAGACACCACGAAACCCCCAAAAAATCCTCCTACTCATATCGTAACCAATATACCTCTCCATTATATATATATTTTTCTTTTATTTTATCTATCTATCCATTCAAACAATAAGTACTGTTTACATTTTCTGTTTTTTCCTACTTTTATAACCAATTTTGTATTAGACTCCCATTTTTATATAAAAAAATAATACACCCCCAAATTGTTAACTTTGCAATTTTTTATTTTTATATAACGAAACTTCATGAGCATATATTTTAAAAAAAATATGAAAAGTTTCAAAAAAATAAAAAAAAAGTCCAAAAAATAAGAAATTTTGGAATAAAGTTAAAAACGAAAAAGTTCTAATCGGCATTTATTAAAAAGTCAGAATAGTACAAATTAAAATAAGTAAAATATGTCAAAATAAAATCGTAATATTTTTAGAAAAATCCTGATTTGTCATATTTTAAAAAGATTGGAATAGTATAATTTAAAAAATTATTTTCAAAACTTTTTCAATGTTTTTCGAAAAAATTATATTTTTTTATATATGTTGATTAAGTGTTTTTTCGTAAAATTAAAATTAGTGAAGAGTTACAGATCATGGGTGTATTGATTTTTTTTAAAGTTCCAAAATTTTTTTGAACTGAAATTAATTTCTATTTTTTCCCGATAATTTCTAACTTTTTTCAAAATTGTATTATTCTGATCTTTTTAAAATATGACCAATTAGGATTTCTCTAAAAATATTACAATTGTATTCTGACATATTTTACTTTTTAAAATTTATACTATTCCGACTTTTTAATAAATGCCAATAAGGACTTTTTGTTTTTTAATTATATTCCAAAATTTCTTATTTTTTGGACTTATTTCGATTCTTTTGGAACTTTTTCAATTTTTTAAAATATGTTGTTGAAGTTTTGTTATATAAAAACAAAAAATTGGAGAGTCAACATTTTTGGGGTGTATTGTTTTCTTTAAATGGGGGTGTAATGCAAAACTGATCATGAAAGTGTCGGGGTGTGGGTAGGTGTGTGGGAGTGGTGGTGGGGAGGGAGATGATGCAAAATATAAACCGTTCTAACAGTTTGGATGGGTAGTTAACAAAATGGAGGTGTGTTCCAATTTTTTTTAAATGTGGGAGTGTATTGCAAAACTGATCATACCATCCCTATACCATCTCCATGGTCTATCCTCCATAAGACCTCAACTCCGCACTCCCCTGGTCGATCGATGCCCTTCATCGTGTTAATCACTTTGCCCTTCAAGTGCATTGAGCTTGTTGACCCAATCTTCCATGACTGACTTTTTAGTCTTCTATAGGGGTGATTCTCATAACCCTCACTTATTGCTAGGGTTGTAAATTGGGTTCGGTGTGCCGGGCATAGGGTTACTCAAGCTTGGCCCGAACTACCTTACCCATGCTCAAGTCTGAGCGCGACCCGAACTAATTTTTCTCACCTAAGCCCGAACTCGACTCATAAATATTACGTGCTTCTGGACCAAGTTGGAGCAAACCCGATTCCATTTTTCTGTTAAAAAAGATTGAATTAGTGTTTTTTTTTTTATTTTCGTCATGGAGAAAATGTACATACTATAATCTAATTGATATTTCATAAAATAAAATATATAATTATGAAATGTATTAAATTAAAACAGGGGAAGTAAGAGTGAAAACCTACAAAGACCAATTAAATTTCATACATATAGAATAAGTTAACATAAATATGTTGTATTATATGGAATTATTTATTTATTTATTTATATATTCAAAGTTCGGGCTTCGGGCCCAATTCGGGCTTGACAAAGTTAGGCTCAAGCTCGCCCGAAATTCATTCGGGCCTGAAATTTTATCTCAGGCTCGTCTTTGCTAAAACTCAAATAAAGCTCTACCCAAAAATAGCGGGCCAAATGGACGGGCTTCTAGATTTCCAGGCTCAATTTACAGGCCAACTTCTCGCCCACCCCATTATATCGCAGTTTCCATATTTTGGGATGATTACCTTTATGTAAGTCCGAAGACGTTAAAGTTAGCGCTACCGAGGGGCTGCCCGTTATGTATTATTTTTGAGTGTCGGGATACACTCATCAAAAACACTAAATGGATTATTCTAGATGGAAGCTTAATCCACAGTTACGATGATTGGTGGTGTGGGAGTGGGAAAAATAAACCATCGGATAATATTAGTAGAGAAAATTTTAATTTCGTTAGCTCCCTAATTACTAATGATGGAACTTGGGACATCCCGAGGATCAATAACCATTTCACTACTAATATGATTAGGGGTGTTATTAGTACACCCCTTCCCAGAGTGGTTTGTAAGAATGATAAACCTAGTTAAGGACTAAAGAAAAATGGGAGATTCTTCATTAAGTCTTGCTACACCTCACTTGTTGACTTAGATTTAAACACCCCACTTTATGAGGCATGGATACATATATGAAAATTAAAAATTCCTCAAAAACTCCAAACTTTTCTTTGGATAGTCTTTCACAATAAAATCTTAATGAACCATTATAGAATGACCAGGGACCTCACAAATAGTGTTGAGTGCGACATGTGCCACAACATTGAGGACATTCAACACTTTTTCCACGGTTGTCATGTTGCCTGGGAAACATGGTTTCACATCTTCACGTCGCACAATTGGCAAAGAGCTACATATTTTAGTTTTCACAAATGGCTTATTGATAATATTTAAAGTCGTAATGATAACAATTTGCACTCTATCTTCATCTCCAGTATGTTGAACATTTGGAAATCTCGTAACTTGATCACTTTTGAAGAAAATAACCCCCACCCGTACTTGATTGCGCACCTTAGCCAAAGCTCCCCCTTGACATTAGGACACCTTTTGATCATGATATCAATCGATAATGGGCTAGTAAAAATGTACAAATTGCTAGGGTTTCTCCCATTTCAGGTGGAAGAAAAATCAATACTGATGGAACTTGGGATGAGGCAACGAAGAAATGAGCCTTTGGTTGTTCAACTAGAGATAATCACGATGGGTGGATGCCCATGAAAGGCTGAGTTAAAGGGCATATTTTGTGGCATTAATCTAGCTTGTTAAAAAGGGTTGCATAATGTCCTAATAAAAATGGATTCTCAAATGGCGATTTGGCTTGTCAACAAGGAGGAGGCGACCAATCACTCATACGCAAGTATCATTGATGTCTACATTGGGATAAGGAGAGACATTAAGGCTTATATTGTTCATGTACTTCGACAGGCTAATCGTTGTGCTGATTGACTTGTGAAGGAAGGCCGAAATCAGGAGGAGGAGATAGTGAATTTGGAGGACCCCCTGACCAACTGAACAAGATGCTAGAGGAATAGGCTGCTGGTTTTTGCATAATAAGGACGATAGTTCTTCATTTTTCTTTCCTAAATCACAAAGAATATATTAAACCTACCTCCTGCCAATAGCACCCCACCCCAATTTATCTCCAAGTATGTCCTTTACCCACTTTACCCAATGACCCCCTCATCCCTTTATATATTAGAAAATCATACAAAATGAATGAAAAATAAAATTCATAACAAAGTGACTACCTATTTCATCCTCTAACACATTGCAAAAAAAATGCAGAAGGTAGAAATTTCATATTCCGGAGCAGAATCATATCAAAAGGGGGAACCACCACATAAAAGACAAAAATTTCATTGAGAGGGGGGCTTTGCCCCCCATTTTTCTATTATAATTTTATTTGTATTATGAAGAGGATAATACGTGGTAAAAATTATCGTATATTTGAGAGCGATTTTTTAGCACCTTGTTGTATCATTTATTCACTCATTATTCTGTAATTTGGAGGAATTCATATATTATGAAATTAGGATAATCTTCATTTGAATAGGATACATGAAGCCTCTATTACATTGTCATTTATTTTATTAACTTCTTAAACTTTGTAGAGTAAATTAAGTGTAATCCTATGGGTACAAATAAATCACACAAAAAGTTACACAAACTGATGTGGCAGTACAATAAGTTATTTTACATACTCACTCCAAGACAATGTACATTACTTTATTGGACCGCCACATCTATTTGTATAATTTATTTGTACCCGTAGAATTTTCCTTAAATTATTTCATTTAGTTATATTTGAATCCCATTATTATAAGTTCAATCTAGGCAACACAACGAATACATTATTTCTTTTTCCTATGATTTTTGACGCTTCAACAAGTTGTTCAGAATATCAAAAATTGAATCAAGTTCCTGGGTGATAAGCACTCAAAATTGTTATATTTATATCTCAAATTGTCGTATAGAGACTGTTACTTTATGTTAAAATTTACATTATATACATATGTTTATGTGCATCTGATATATACATATATGTGTGATTATGTATTATGTTATTTTGACTTTCTATTTGTTGGCTTCCTTATTATTATTATTATTATTATTATTATTATTATTATTATTATTATTATTATTATTATTATTATTATTATTATTATTATTATTATTATTATTATTATTATTATTATTATTATTATTATTATTATTATCATCATCATCATCATCATCATCACCATAGGTGCTATCTTATTTATTTATATATTTGTTATTTGCATCTCAGTTTAATTGTTTATAATAGTATAATAATTCTATAAATATTTAATTTATGTTTAATGTATATTGTTATATTTAAGCTTGAATGTTATATGAGTATATGTGCTGAGGAAGGAGCCATGAAAGTTGGAATCGAGAACGGATGTATGTCTTTTTTTGGGATACCCCGAAGGAAGAAATGGTGGACAATTTTATGGTCCTAAGGATCAGAAAATATTTGTTAAGACAAATGCTAGGCTCTGTTAGATCGGAATCGGACAATTCAAAATGATTAGCTGATTGATGTTTTTTTTTGTTTGTGATCGATTTGGTTTGGTTATCGACCGACAAAATATCACTCGCAAATTGCCTCTCGTCATTAGGTTTGAAAGAAAATTGAACTAGTTTGAAACTCGGGGTGTTCTATTTCGTGTAGGGTTTTTTATTCGAGTCGACAAGGATTTGCATTTGAGAACCCATTCAATTTTTTAACTAATATCCTAATCTTATATTTTTATATTTTCATATTAATTTTTAAAATAGTGTTGTCATTCCAAAAAATATTTATGTCCTCGCATGTCCCCAACTTGTCCAAATGAATATTTGTGTGTTAAAAGGGGCAATCTAGGATACATGTGTTTGCACATGCCAAAGCTGACATGTGTCAAATACACAAAAAGATATGTTAAAAAAAAGAGTTATATACTCTCTCCTCACTTATCACTTTCTCACTTTCTATCTATTCACCTCCCCCTACCCCTAACGTCTCTGCCCTCTCGCTCTCTCTCACCCCCAAAGAAGATGTAAAATTTTATTTATTTTTTCTTTTTCTTTTTGCATTTTTTAGTTCATTGAGTTTTCTTTTATTTTTTTAATCACTTTTTTTTTGTTTTTAATGATTTTCAAATTACTTTTAAATGTAAATGACACGTGTCTATTAAACTCGACTGATTTTCTAACAATTTTGAAAAAAGACTAATTTTTAATTAAAATTATGTTGAAGTCTAAAATCGATAATAAATAATATATTAAAGCTAAAAAAATCTTTTTCCTGGGTTCATAATTATTTGGGTTAAGTTTTACACCCATTATTTCAATATATGTTTCTTATTTTTTTAGACTTAATTTCAGATTTAGGGTTCTCACTCAAAAATGATGTTTCATATATAGGTTATTTCAAGTAGCTTTGTTTGTTTCACCAGATCGCAGTCCCACAATGATTGAATTTTTCTTTTCTTTGCTTTTCTTTTTTCTTTAATTGATTGGTTTTACAAATATGTTTGAGAATGGTTCAAAGGTGCATAGTATTCCATTTTTATTTCTCTACATGAAATTCATAAACCTTTTGTTTTTGTTTTAGTTGAACGGATTGTTTGATAGCGATGAAATAGCTCGATAAAATCATGGACAACAATAGAAGTACGACAATAGCCTTTTGTTCCTATGCTATGTATATGTTTTGTTTGACTCTGGGGGTGATTGGAAGAGATTCTTAACACATTGTTTGTAATTGTCATTTATTGATCCTTATAAAATTCGAGACAATCTGCATTTTATAGTATTGGTTTTACTAGCAAAAATTTATGTTAAGTGTTTCTTTTCCTTTTGAAGATTGAAGTGTGCATAGTCTCTAACTAGGTAACTTGAAATTATTTTTTTGAATAACTCAAATTGCCATCCAATATTTTTTTGATTCCATCATGGAGATGAGAGAATTAGAGACAGGGTGGAGGCATATATATTCATTAGCGAGGGCAGGTACCCCACCACAAACCCAAAAAAGTGAGTTGTGTGTATTTTTTTTTAAGTGACCCACCTCTTTACAAAGAAATTCTCTCTTTTATTTTATATCATTACTTTTTTTTGGATTTAGTTATCCCATTAATAAACACATACACATCATTTTCTAATCAAGTAAGTGACACAATTCTTCACCTCTTTGTTGTCTCTCTTAATTTTTTTGGTATAGAGGAACAAAAACAGAGCAAACTAACTAGTTGTCTGAGAAGCTGTCGAACCAACCAAAAACCAAAGGAAAGGGATAGTCTTTTTTAAGGTAACTTTCTATGCATCTATTTCACTCCTTCAAATTTCACCATGTTTCATTTTTTTTTGTCAAATTAACTTAAGGTTTCGCTAAATTAGGGTTATTATTTCTCTAATGTTATTAGTAATGTTATATTTATTTGTTGAATATATATGTTTGTTTTTCTTGTTTATGCTTCTAATTTATTTTTAAACCATATGTTTTTTATTTTCAATTTTCTCAGTTATGGAAAGATTTTATAAACAAACTCTAAAAGAAGATTTTGATCCGATGCCTCCTATTCAAAACACTAATGTTGTTGAAGTACAACCTATACGGAAAAAAAGTTAATCTTAGTCGTATTGAGGTTGACTTATTAAATCTGCCTTCAGATCCTATTTTATGACCTCCGATTTTTTGTTTTGTCAAAATGCAACATTATTACGAGGGTAAGTAAAAAAAAAGCCTTACAAACATTGTGCTTCATGACGTGGAGTAATATTTCATTCACAATTAGGGATGGCATCGGGGCGGATTTGAGGCGGGCTTGGCCAAATCCGACCCCGATCCCGTTTACCCCGCCCCGAACCCATTTATCCCACCCCCGTCCCCGCCCACGGGGGGTCCGAACCCGCCCCAAACCCATCAAAAACATTTTTTATGATATTTTTTAAAAAAAATTCAATTTTTTTTTAAAGTTTTGTAATACTCTTAAAAGATTTGGTATTAAGAGATTGAAAAATATGTATAAGCAATTAAGAGATTAAAAATAAAGTATACATTTAAAAAAATACAAACTATATATATAAAAGGGAATATTAGTAAACATAAACTTAAACAAGGCGGGTTCGGGATTTTTACACACTAAACCCGACCCCGACGGGGTTTTTCAATACCAAACCCGACCCCGAACCCGCCCCATTTATCACCCCAAAATTCCCCCCATTTGGGTCGGGGGCAGCGCGGGTATCCGTCAAAACCCGTCTCATTGCCATCCCTATACACGTAACTAAAAGCTATCGACAATAGTGAGATGAGCGGGGCCAGGCTCAACCAACAACACCTGGTCTGGATCAGAGCAGCAGTGTTGACCTTATTACTTCCCTTCTTTTTGAACCTATGTCCTTTTTCTTGCTATCCTCGAAAAGCTTCTCCCCCTTTTCCTTCCCACTCTCCTACTTTTTGGAGCCACAATCTCTCATATTTTCATGTTCAGTTTTCAATAAATAAATATATAAGCACAATGTGTAGTATGATATTGTGCTAAATACTATCACCAATTGTATAAATCATTTTAAAAAGAAAATACTGGTTTAACACAGTGGATTATCTAAATACTATATAAAAAGGTTCTATCATAAGAAAATGTATAGAGGGAGAAGGAGTGTTGATTTTAAGAACATAGAGTGTTAATATAAACCATACGAGTGAGGGGATAAGGTTCTAGAAAATTTAAGAAAAGAGAATTCGATAAATAGTTCATTGATATGACATAGGGAAGAATATTAGATATTGTGGTTAAACACTCGAGTACTGGGAAAAGTATAAAGGATCAACACATTAAGGAATCGGCATAATGTGAGTGAAGTTTCGTGTAGTATCAATGTTATGTATAATATTTATACAGTAAACTATTATTTTTTTTGAAATTGAAAAAATATTTATTTTGAGCTTATTTTTTACATGGTATCTAGACGTTTTTCATGGACAACTAAAAATAAAATTGGCCTAAAATAGACATATGTTGATCAATTTTTTAAATAGAAAAAAAATACTTTTGGTTGATTTTTTGGGTATTCATGGTATGTTTAGATACCATGTTAAAAAATTAGCTAATTTGTACGTATGACATATGTTGACTAATCTGATATATGTTGACCGATTATTAGAAAATAACAAAAAATTATATTTTTGGATGATTTTTTTGCGGGTATCGATCCATAGAATATTTACATAGCATGTATATATATACTATATAGCCGACCCCAAATAATTAGGAAAAAGGCTTGGTTGAGTTGAGTATGTATATATATACATATATATTTTTAAAAAATGGTTCTTAATTTAGTGCCTCATTTTAAATATGTATTTTTTTTATATTGCTCCTAAGGCGCATAAATTTCATAAGGAAAATAGTGGATGCGTGTGCCTACCACCAAAGGGGTACATAGGAAAACCCAAAGAGAAAAAACAAATAACGTATCATTTTCCCTTGCGGGTCTTCTTATGAGTTTATGAAAGGTTGAAATTTCGCGTAAGTTTTTCAACTCGGACATCTCTTAACTTTTGGGCTTCCAACATAAAATGTTCCATTCTAGCTTCTTATCAAGAATGTTTCCATATTCATCCTGAATTTTTTGAAGACCGTCCGCAGTGACGTGTTTTGCTTCAACCATAATATTGAAAATTTTAACGTCGTCCAATTTTTTATTGGTTCATCTTGCTCAAGTTGGAATTGTCGCTCTTTTTTTATGGCGTTGTTTTTGTTATGTCTACTATTTATAAATAACAATTGTACAGAATTATGAACGATGACAGAATTGAAACAGAATTATAGAAATGAAATACTTACTAGAATTTGCAGAAATAATAATAATTAGAAAGAAATCCGAGCCCTGTTGAACAGTCTCCTTAAGACAAAATTATTCCTCCAACGTGCTTGAGTTTAATGAATAATTGCCTCCCAAGATAGAACGGATTTTCGGATTTAATCAAGCAGCACAGCAATGACTAATCCCAGCGAACACAATTTCTGTGTTTTGTACTCATCACAACTAAGAACATGCAATGCAGAAATGAAGAAAAGAATTTTCTGGGCAGAGGAATTAATGCAGTAGCATTTTCGGAATTTTGGAGGGTTTATTTTTTCAGTGTTTAAAACTGAGGGGGAAACATTTTATTTATAGTAAATGTCTTGACTGTTGGGAACAGTCAAAACCGAAATTAACTGTCAAAGCAGTTAATTTGGTTAACTGCTGACTCTTGGAATTAACTGATTATCAGTTAATTAAAGATTAATTAATTCCGTAATTAATTAATTAAAGCCCAGAAAGTTAATTAGATTCGGCCCAAAAATTTAAGAATTTTTATAAGCCCAAGCCCAAGCCCGAACCGAACCGAGCCGATCCGGCCGGACGGACGAGCGCGCGCGCGCGTGTGGACTTTTGACCGAAAGTCATCCCGAGCATAGCTTAGGTCATCTCCCCTTCAAAGAGTTGGGATACCCCCAAGGCATCCAAGCCTTAGTCCATACTTGGGGTGTTATTAACTCATCAAAATTCCACTACTCTTCCAATGTGGGACAAGAGTTAAAACACACCCAATTCATTAACTTTCATTGCTTTGTGAGTCACTTTGGGGACATAATTATCATTCATAACTTATTGAAATTGGACATATGAATATACTACGTTAATCTCCTTGCGGAGGTGAACGCGTTGGTATATGGTCCCATAATTTTCGTACTGTGGGTCCCACCTAAATTTGAGCTCAAAGTTGCTCAAAAATCTGTCCAGAAAAATCTGGACAGCTTTAAATACCCATTTAAGTTCCAATTTTCCAACAATCCCCCACATGAATGATATATCGCTATAAATAAAACACAACAGATGCTGATGCAGATGCAGACACAGGTTGAGTAAAACTGAATACTTATTGCATCGGGAGAAGTAGCCTAGTGGCCTTGAACTTTCCTTAGTGATATACTATCGGATTTACTTGGTTAATCAGTAGACTTCACGTCCTTGAACCGTCAACCGTTTTTGTAAACCTAGACAACAGTATTCACACAACAATTCTTCAACACAGTTGGTTCTCACGTTTGTGTTCATTTTGGCCGTGAACACCACTTGGTTCCGCAAGTATTTTAGAGAATATGCCTTTCATTATTCTCATAGAAGTGGCCCCCTTCTTACTTACGTAGGTGACTTCCATAAAGAGTATTCTGCAATACCCCACTTAGACGTACTAAGATATAGATGTCATTAAAAGCATAACTTATCCTAATTTCGCGGCAGATATTCACTGTCTCATCTTTGGAATGGATAGGATTAAATATCCTCCAGTGCTTACTGACTACAACGTAGTTCGGTTTGCCCATTGAACCTAGATCTTGGGATCTCCAGTCAGCTAGGTTGGGTTGCCACAATATTGATTCTTATTTATTTATAGGCTTTAGACCCATTCCTCTCGATGATCTTTCAACTTTCTCTCGGTTTAAACCTTTCGTTAGTGGATCCGATATATTATCTTTTGACTTTACATAGTCAATTGAGATAATTCCGTTTGAGAGAAGTTGTCTAACGGTATTGTGTCGACGACGAATATGTCGTGACTTTCCGTTATACATGTGATTTTGTGCCCTTCCAATCGCTGATTGGCTATCGCAATGTATACATATTGCGGGCACAGGTTTAGACCAATTTGGAACATCCTCTAAGAAATTTCGAAGCCATTCGGCTTCTTCTCCAGCTTTGTCTAGTGCAATGAATTCAGATTCCATTGTCGATCTAGCAATGCACGTTTGTTTTGAGGATTTCCAAGATACGGCTGCACCTCCGAGGGTAAACACATACCCACTCGTAGACTTGGAGTCTTTTGTATCAGATATCCAATTTGCATCGCAATGTCCTTCAAGAACAGCTGGATATTTTGAGTAATGCAATCCATAGTTTTGAGTATATTTTAAATAACCCAAAACTCTCAATATTGCTTTCCAGTGATCTCTTCCTGGATTACTCGTAAATCGACTTAGCTTACTTATTGAGTATGCTATGTCCGGTCGCGTACAGTTCATGATATACATTAAACTGCCGATAATACGAGAATATTCTAGTTGAGATATGCTTTCACCATTATTTCTTGCTAGATGTAAATTTACATCTACAGATGTCTTGGTAGGACTAATATCATACTTCTTGAATTTTTCAAGTACTTTCTCAATGTAATGAGATTGAGATAATATAAGTCCATCCGATGTTCTAGAAATTTTAATTCCTAATATAAAATCGGCGATTCCCATATCTTTCATGTCAAATCTACTACTCAACATTTGTTTTGTAGTTTTGACAATTTCCAAGTTACTACCCATGATAAGCATATCATCAACATAGAGGCATACAATGATATATCCATTTAGAATGTATTTAAAGTAAACACATTTATCGCATTCATTGATTTTGAAACCATTTGATAACATTGCATTATCAAATTTTTCATGCCATTGTTTAGGTGCTTGTTTTAATCCATATAATGATTTAACAAGCTTACATACTTTTCCTTCTTGTCCGGGAGCTTTGAACCCTTCAGGTTGCTCCATATAAATTTCCTCGTCTAGTTCACCGTTTAAGAATGCAGTTTTTACATCCATTTGATGTATTTCAAGTCCATTAATAACAGCTATTGCTATTAACATCCGAATGGACGTTATTCTTGTTACCGGTGAATATGTGTCGAAGTAATCCAACCCTTCCTTTTGCCTATAGCCTTTAGCTACAAGTCTAGCTTTATATTTATCAATTGATCCATCGGCCTTCAATTTCTTTTTGAAGATCCATTTATAACCTAACGGTTTTGAACCTGGTGGAAGATCCACTAGTTCCCATGTATGATTTTGTAATATGGATTCAATTTCACTATTAATTGCTTCTTTCCAATTGGAAGCATCGGGTAAGGATATAGCTTCTTTATACGATTGAGGTTCATTTTCTAACAAATATGTTAGAAAATCCGGACCGAAAGAAGTCGAGGTTTTTGCTCTTTTACTACGTCTTGGTTCATCCTCTATTGATTCAATAGGTTGATGAGTACCACTTGTAGTAGCTTGATTTGTCCTTTTAGAAGGACCAGATTCTCGGGTCATGTTATACGGGAATTCATTTTCAAAAAATGAAGCATCCCTCGATTCAATAACCGTATTTACATGAATGTCCGAAATCTCAGATTTATAAACTAGAAATCGATATGCACTGCTATTAGTAGCATAACCGATGAATACACAATCCACGGTTTTTGGCCCTATTCTTACCTTTTTAGGTTTAGGAACCATCACTTTGGCTAAGCACCCCCACACTCGTAAATATTTATAGGAAGGTTTTCGACCTTTCCATAATTCATAAGGTGTCTTGTGAGTCTTTTTGTGAGGTACTTTATTGAGAATGTAATTAGCAGAAAGTAAGGCTTCCCCCCACAAATTTTGTGGAGCTCATGAACTTAATAACATTGAGTTCATCATTTCTTTCAAAGTACGATTTTTGCGTTCAGCAACACCATTCGATTGAGGAGAATAAGGAGCGGTTGTTTGATGAATAATCCCATTTTCAGAACAAAATTCCTCAAATGGATATTCATATTCACCTCCTCTATCACTTCTAATAGCCTTTATCGTTTTTCTTAATTGATTCTCAACTTCATTTTTATATTGTTTAAATGCATTAATAGCCTCATCTTTACTATGTAACAAATATACATAGCAATATTTTGTGCAATCGTCAATAAAAGTAATAAAATACTTTTTCCCACCTCTAGTTTGAACAAATTTTAAATCACAAATATCGGTGTGAATTAAATCTAAAGGTTCAGTTATCCTTTCAATAGAATGGAAAGGTAATCTAGCTAATTTAGATTCCACACAAATTTCACATTTATGATTTTTATCAATATTGAATTTTGGCAAAAATTCCAAGTTAATTAATCTACGCAATGTATCAAAATTAACATGTCCCAATCTAGCATGCCAAATATTAGATGACTCAATCAAATAAGAAGAACTAGCAACTTCATTTATTGAAACAGATGTTTTAGGGGTTACAGTAAGAACATTCAGTTTAAAGAGCCCCTCATTTAGGTAGCCCTTTCCTACATACATGTCATTTTTAGACAACACAAAGCGATCAGATACAAACACAAGCTTGAAACAATTCTTAGTAAGGAGAGATCCAGAAATCAGATTCTTTCGGAGATCAGGCACGTGAAGAACATTGTTGAGAGTAAGTTCCTTTCCAGAAGTCATTTTCAAAGCAATCTTTCCTTGTCCCACCACCTTAGAAGTGGAAGAATTTCCCATAAAAAGGTTCTCCTCATTTTCCAAAGGCTTATAGGTGGAGAACATCCATTTGTTTGCACAAATGTGTCGTGTGGCTCCAGTGTCCACCCACCATTCCTTGATATTTACAACCAAGTTACATTCATAGACAACGGCAGAAAGATTCATATTTGCCAAATCATTGGTGATATTCTCACCCTCAGTCACATTTGCTTGAGGGTTATTTTTATTTTGCTTCTTAGGCTTACGACACTCACTTGAGCGGTGTCCCGGTTTACCACAATTGTAGCATTTGACTTTGAACTTTTTCTTGTTATGTTTGGAAGTGCCTTCCCCATCATACTTTAGTTTGTTCTTTTTAGGACCTTCAACGACATGGACCTTTGTTTCCATCGGATTCTTCCCACTTTTCTTTTGAGACTCACGGTTGTCTTCTTCGATTCTTAACCGGACCACCAACTCCTCCACATTCATCTCCTTACGCTTGTGCTTGAGATAGTTTTTGAACAAAGTCCAAGAAGGTGGCAACTTTTCAACAATTGCAGCAACTTGGAAAGTTTCACTAATTGACATTCCTTCAGCATGAATGTCGTGGAGAATCACTTGGAATTCTTGCACTTGCGAGATTACAGATTTAGAATCAACCATTTTGAAGTCCAGAAAACGCCCAACGATAAATTTCTTCATCCCAGCATCTTCAGTTTTATACTTCTTTTCCAAAGAATTCCATAATTCCTTGGAAGTTTTGATAGTGCAATAGACATGGTACAAAGTCTTGTCCAAGTAGGCCAAAATATAATTTCGGCATAGGTAGTCCGAATGCTTCCAAGCATCGACAACAGCAACCTTTTCAGCGTCATCTCCCTCTTGAATAGAGGGGCAATCTTCATATACAAACCTGCCCAGTTGGCAGGTAGTGAGATAGAAGTACATTTGTCCTTGCCAATGTTTGAAGTCGGCCCCAATGAACTTTTCCGGTTTCTCCCCGTGTGGCATAGATACGGGTGCAGTCACATTTGTGTTGGTGACAATCAGTTTCGTAGGAGTAGTGTTCGTACTTTGTGATTCCATTTCTGTTACAAAAACATAATTTTTATCAATGATAAAATTCATATATAATGAATTAATCAAAACAAAATACAAAATTCTGTGCACCAATTTCCTCCAAATATAATTCACAATAAATGAATTCCAAAAGAATTCAAATAATAATTCAGAATAAAAGTGTAATATAAACAGAATTCCGTACAAAACAGAATTAAATTATAAAATCTGTGTCACACTAATTTTTAATAATAAAAAGAATCCCGTACAAAACAGAATTATAATTTAAGATTAATTTTTTTTTTTTAGATAAATAGATTTTAACAAGAATACAAAAATAAAATTTTATTTTGTAAAACAGAATATAAAAACAGTATAGAAATTAATTTCTATATCAAAACTGTTTTACTAATTTCTACAATAAAGCAGTAAATCAATTCATTTTTTTTTTCTGTCAAAACAGATTTATTTCCAAGAAATAAATTTCTGTAATAATAAAAAAAAATTCTGTACACTAAAAACAGTAGAACTAAATAATTTTGTCTTAAGATTGTTATGTCTACTATTTATAAATAACAATTGTACAGAATTATGAACGATGACAGAATTGAAACAAAATTATAGAAATGAAATACTTACTAGAATTTGCAGAAATAATAATAATTAGAAAGAAATCCGAGCCCTGTTGAACAGTCTCCTTAAGACAAAATTATTCCTCCAACGTGCTTGAGTTTAATGAATAATTGCCTCCCAAGATAGAACGGATTTTCGGATTTAATCAAGCAGCACAGCAATGACTAATCGCAGCGAACACAATTTCTGTGTTTTGTACTCAACACAACCAAGAACATGCAATGCAGAAATGAAGAAAAGAATTTTCTGGGCAGAGGAATTAATGCAGTAGCATTTTCGGAATTTTGGAGGGTTTATTTTTTCAGTGTTTAAAACTGAGGGGGAAACATTTTATTTATAGTAAATGTCTTGACTGTTGGGAACAGTCAAAACCGAAATTAACTGTCAAAGCAATTTGGTTAAGTGCTGACTCTTGGAATTAACTGATTATCAGTTAATTAAAGATTAATTAATTCCGTAATTAATTAAAGCCCAGAAAGTTAATTAGATTCGGGCCAAAAATTTAAGAATTTTCCCAAGCCCAAGCCCGAACCGAGCCGGACGGACGCGCGTGGACTTTGACCAAAAGTCAACCCGAGCATAGCTTAGGTCATCTCCCCTTCAAAGAGTTGGGATACCCCCAAGGCATCCAAGCCTTAGTCCATACTTGGGGTGTTATTAACTCATCAAAATTCCACTACTCTTCCAATGTGGGACAAGAGTTAAAACACACCCAATTCATTAACTTTCATTGCTTTGTGAGTCACTTTGGGGACATAATTATCATTTATAACTTATTGAAATTGGACATATGAATATACTACGTTAATTTCCTTGCGGAGGTGAACGCGTTGATATATGGTCCCATAATTTCCGTAGTGTGGGTCCCACCTAAATTTGAGCTCAAAGTTGCTCAAAAATCTGTCCAGAAAAATCTGGACAGCTTTAAATACCCATTTAAGTTCCAATTTTCCAACAGTTTTGGGCTTTGGTGCCTTCTGAATCACAAGAGCTAGATGAACTAGGGGAAAAAAATTCTGCTCAGTTGTTCAAATCGTTTTCATTATTGAAATCACCCGAATGTTTTGGAGATTGTGTAGAGATTGAGGATCTATCCTTAAACAAAGTGAAATTTTTGGACTTGATATTTGGGTCCTCATCATTTAAATAATCAACCCATGAATTTTTTCTTTGAAAAATGTTGGTCGGAAGGTTAAGTGGAGCCTTTGAGGTCTTTGGAGATATTAATATACATGGAAAGGGATGGGACAAGTATTTCCTCCTCAAGAGACGCATGATTTTGGGATAAAATTCCCATGTATGACACAAATATTTTAGAGGAGCAACCAACTAGACTCATAGTGCTAGGTCGGATATCAAGAGGAAATACAAATTTTCCATTATCAATTCCTACTTCAGCAACTTTAGACCGACTAAAAGCCACATTGTCCTCCTCTATCTCAACTAAAGTTTCGGCATTACCATAAGCTATTGTTGACACGACACGAGTCAGCTATGTGCTGCCATTCTTGTCAGTTGCTCTTCGTTTCGGCGAGGACCCGACTTCCAGCACAACCATGAAGACAGCACAGGCGTGGTTATATGATCAGTCATGGCTTCATGATTTTGAAGCTACGAGGTATGGTTCCTAGCAGCATGAGTGTTGGGATATGGAGTGTTGTTGTGGCTTGGTTGGGTATCACTATCTGCACTAATTTTTTCAACCCGACGGGCTCCAACAGAAGCTGCCTCACCAGACTATTAATTGACTCCATTTTAATCCAAAAAATGAACTATACTCGAAGCATTTCCATCAAATTGAGTTTCCTTCTGCTTCTTCCTATCATGATGAACTAATTTGTGTTGATTTATGGATTTATCATGAACTTCACATTTAATTTGTTTGCAGGATGTAGTTGGATGACCAATACAGCCATAAAATTCATAAAAGCATAAAGACTTCTCAACTGAGATTTTACGGGAATTTTCATTGCATGAAATTCTATAACAATAACATTAGGCTAACAATAGGCCAAATCAATATGAATACGGACCCTAGCAAACAACCCATATTTTTGCTGTAAAGTGGGTTGGTCGATTGTGATGGGAATACCCACCCCTCTAGAAATTTCCAACAGAAGTCTAGGATGCCAAAATTGGCCTGGCAGATCCAAGAAGCAAACTCAAACATGAGCATTGGAAGAAAGAAAATTTTAAGGGACTAAAATTTGGACTCTATGTTAGAGCGCATAGTGCCTACAATCCAAACCTTATTTAAATATTTTTCTGAATCAAAACACAAACTGTAGAAACCCTTACCTTTAGGAGTTACATGCCATGATTCTTTCGTTTTCCAGACAGATTTCAAAGAATACTTCAATTCTTGAGCTGTTAAATTTTTTCGGCCTTTAGCCAAAAACAATGTTACTAAAAGTCTCAATTTGCATGATTCCAGTGATTTCTTATAAATGTCTGTAGAAATATGAACATGTGGAGTATCATCTTGATAATATGGTTCAGGTAGGTTGAGCATTGAGAGATACGATTAAGATCATGTAGATGTTTCTTGGATGCGTGTGAAAACTCATGCTTTGAAGAACTTGAATAAAGGACTTTGGCATTAGGTTAGACCATGCGCGCACGCGCGCACACACACACAACCCAAACCTTTCTCAATACGTTTTCTTTTTTCCTTCCTCAAAACCTTTCCTCTCTATAAACCACACTCAATAACCCTCACGCTCATTTCAGTTTTCATCTCTATTCTTTCTCTACTTTATTCATTACTCTCCTTTCTTACTCTCCATTCTCCACACTCTCGCTACTCTCGTTCCTTTCTCTTATGAAATTTTCTCTTTCTATCTCCATGCTCTCCTCTCCTCTCCAATGAAGGAGGTAGTATATTCCTGGGAGGGGTACATGCTTCACTCAGCATTTAAAAAAAAATTAAAAATCAAAACTAAAAATATCTAACCTAAATATACCCGGTCAGCAGTAAATACCTAAATACAACTTCTGCTTCTGCTCTCCAACTTCTACTTCTGCCGCCCTTTGCCTCTCCAAAGGTCTACACCTTGTCGCTCTAGCTTTTACACCCAAGGTCAGCAGCCAAAATTATGGTTAATTACAAATTGCTCTGTTTTTCCTCCTTTGTTTTTTTCATTTTTTCCTACTTTTTTATGACCTTTTTTCCCCACTTTCTTATTTGTTTTTCCTCTCAAGTTTAAATAAGATAAGATTAATATCAATCTTGTTTATAATCTGATTAATGGATTTTAATTATAATATGATTAGTGAATTTTTTTCTCTAAGTGTTAAATTTATGCATTTAATTAATAAATTAATTATTTGATTTAGCAAGATATATTATCCGAAAATGTTAGAATTTTGCGGTTTTAATTTTTAGGTTGATTTGGTGACTCACATTCATGAAAAAAGCTTTGCTCAGTAACGACAAAAGTCATACCTGTCAATCAATTTGAGTTAAGATTTAACTCTTTAAGCATAGGTACATTTCCAATTTCTCTTGGTATGTTGCCACAAAATCCATTTGATTCCAATGCTAAATATTCGAGCTTCTTGCACTTGTAAAGATTACGTGGAATTGGCCCGAGAAGTTGATTCCCACTGAGATATAGTAATATGAGTTTGGGAAGATGATCTCAAATATCTAATGGGAGGGTATCATACAAGCTATTATAGGTGATAATAAGTTCTTGGAGTGACGAAATATTGAATATGACAAGTGGTATGGAGCCCGTTAGTTGGTTACGACTCAAATTTAGTGATCTCAAGTTCGAAAGGTTAGATAGAGAGCTTGGTTTATTACCAGTGAAATTATTATTACGCAGAAGCAATTGTTGAAGCTCAGGTAAGCTCCCAAGCCACGATGGTACCTCTCCTCTAAACTCATTATAGCGAAGATCGAATATTTGCAATCGATGTAAATGAGCCAACTATTGGGGTATAAAGCCACCAAAATTGTTGAAACTAAAGTCAAGTGAACCGAGGAACGAGAGGTTTCCAAAATGTGGAGCTATTGTTCCACTAAGACCCATGCCGGAGAAACTCAAGGATACGATCCTATGTTGGCGGACACTACAAGAGACACCAATCCAATTGCATATCGAGGTAGTGGTTGTCCATTTGTTTGCTAAAATTTTAGTAGGGTCATCACTAATGTAGTATTTAATTGTAACAAGAGCAGATTGATCCGTGGTTAAGTTAGTTGTTTTCATGGCTGAATTCAAGCCGTGGAACAACTCATCAAAAACACCAAAACAACAAATTGAATACAGGTACTCTCCATTACTTTAAGCGAATTTAAGTGTGGACTCATAGATGGTAAAATAGGATGAACATAAAGGCAAGTTAGGAAATTATATAAATAGCGCAAATATTTTTCATACTTTGTTTTGGGACCGGTATGATTTTCCACAAATTTTGTTTGGCATTGTGGAAATTTTGTTCTAAACAAAAAGTTTATAATATGAGGCACAAACATCGCTATTCTTAATATGTTTAGTAGTGTAGAAAATTTGAATACTTAGAATCACAAATTTATTATCTTGTAGTTGAAATCAGAATAGTTTTTTTGTAGAACAAAAATATAAATTGTAGTGTGCATTTATTTAAAACATATTATATTGAAAACAAAGGTACTCTCGGCTATATTGTATATCTACTTGGTAATAACATGATCAACCTAAACAAGGTACTCGTTAACAATATGAAATGCCACTTTGGGTAGAATAGAATTCCATCTATTAAGTAATTAATGACAATCACATTCTTTACAATTTTATTTTATTCCAGCCCAATTGAAAAACAAATTAAGGTGATTTGTTTCCAGGACGGTGAAAGAATCCATGTGTTATTATTCCACCTTAACACATCATGGATTTTAGTGGGAACTACCCACAAGCAGTAAGGAGATTTTATTCTGGTCAGATGGGATTTTGAGATTATCTTGTAGAAAGGCATGGGTTTTAATTAATTTAAAAATAATTAATAATAAACAAAAGAATTGTTTTGATCACATGCTGATTCACCATAGGCAGAGGGTGGGATAGTCACCCCTTGAACTTTTGTAAAATTTCAAATTCAATATATGTATTTTTTTAAAAATTACACGTGCTTTCTGTTAATTTATAAAGTTAAGTGTAAGATAACGTGATACTCCAAATGCTTTTAAAATAAAATAAAATCAGTATCTCATTTATTCAGTTGATTATCTTTATTGTTTACTCAAACTTTACTTTCTGGTCCTACTTTTCTGTTGTACCCTAATTTATAGGCCATAAATTTATGTTGTGCAATTTTTATTTTGCCATCGTCACCTAACATACTACCATAATTTATGATTGCCATAATTTGATAGTATTTATTATTAAATTTGTGTTGTGCATTTTTTATTTTGCTACTGTGACCTAACATGTTACCCTAATTCATGATTTCATTATTATATTTGTGCCATAATTTGATTGTTATTTTTTCTTAAAACTGATGTTTTATGGTTTCTTTCCAATGTTCAGATAGTTACTTTATTGTTTTACTAATTGCTAATGAAGTATATATCTTCTCCACAACCTAATAATAATCCTAATTAAAACCCCAACTCCAATATTGGTTCTAAACTCCAACCACAACTGAACTATTTAATCACCCCTGATGCAAGTTGCATTATTTGAAGGAAAATGATAGCATGTATACATAGTGTACATAAATTGAACCTTAAAATTGGAACTACAAAAAAATTATATGAATATCTAAACACTAGTAATTGTATACCAAAATCTCTTCTCATTCTTATTTTTGAGTATGATTAAATGCACTCCACTTGAGTATCGCTACATTTCAAAAAGTGTCATAAAAAATTCAAAAGTATAATAAAAATCATTGAAAAGTATCACTAAATATTATTTCTGAAATGCTGAAGTATGCACCCAGAATGCATTTAACTATACATATTTCTTTTTAAAAATTTATGATATGCCTTTAAGTCTCAATTTTTTCTTTTATTATTTTGAAATAACTCGTGTCTTAGATGAAAGTTTGTCAAACTTGTGAAAGAAAGTGCACCTATATAGTCAGTTTGCATGTAGAAAATGGACCGGACCTTTTATTGACTTGAATATAACAGTATTTGATGGGTTTCTCTAGTTGCTATCAATTGAAGACAAAGTCATTGCTTCTCTATTTGTTCAGAATTTTCACACAAAAAGACAAAATCATTGCTTGTTTGTTCGCTTGTTTGTTGTTAATTGAAAGAGATATGTGGTTACGTGAATTATAATGATATGGGACGCTAGAGACGATCACAAGGTCTTGTCAATTAGAAATTTTGGCCGCGGTCATGTGTCAAATGGACAATGATACAGAGTCAATTTTAAAGTATACACTTATATATGTATATGTTAGGGGTTTAAAAATATTATATATATATTAAAAATATCAATTTTTGAAATAAGTTTAATTTTGTAGGGCCCATTTTCTTAACTATCCAAAAATAATTTATACAAAGAATGATTCAACTATCCAAAAATCTCATCCAACTAAAATGGCTCTAATTTTTTAAAGGCCAATTTTAGTTATTTAATATCTTTATACAATATTTTTTTAGGACCCTAAATTGATTTTGGCACAAAGCAGTCCCAATCTTAGGACCGGCTCTGTTAGAAAACTATTCTGTGATGTTCTGTCACGTTAAAATGGCCCTAAGAAAGATTGAATATATCGAATTTATTTTAAATATGTGTTGAAGTACCATTGATTTGGGGTTTAATATGTGTTGCAAAACACCATACTTCTCAAAGGGCAGCTTAATCAATGATTTAAATCAAGCATATACCGTGGACCTATTAATAATCTATTATATTATATAAATGGAAATTGATGCCAAAGTAAGTCTTTTCAATTTCTAATTTTCTTTTATTGTCACGAGTTCAAGAGATTAGATCAAATATTCTTTGACTCGTATTTTTGACCTCAAATTGTGGGTTGTGTTTTGTCATGCGTGCGTTGGAAGTTTGATAGTTTTTCTAATTTGTTTTTACAATAAAATTGAATGCTTTATTTTTGTTTTTTAATACTTTAATACATTATTAATTTTCGATTTTAGATTTCAATACATTTTTTTTAAAACTAGACTTTGCCCTAAATTGTCAAAAAATCCATTATGTTCAACCACCACATGGATTTTTTTTAATAAAAGCATTTTAAAATCATCGAAAACATAAGAAAATAAAAAAACTAAAGAAAAAATGCATTTTTAATTTTAAAAAAATATCAAACCATAAAAATATATGAAAATAAAAGCCCACTTAGCAAAGATGGATGAGGCAAAAATGTGTTTTGTTTTTATTATTTATTCTTGATTGGGATTATTTTGTGAATTACTTTCAGAGTAGACCTATGAAGTGTTGAGTCAACATATGATACGGATTACATCCCCACTCAAGATACGTGATACACGAGTTTTTCAAGATGTAGGATAAAATATGATAGGTATACATCTAATATATTTATTTCTGAAATAAAATATAATTCGTTACATAGAAAACATATCTAGAAATATTTAAGATGAAATTTCCACAATGTAATAGATAAAATTAGATATACGCAAATTCGCACAGATAAAATCAAATATACAAGAATATTTATCTTTTTGATAAATAGGGTTTGTTTGAACCCTTTGCCGGCCCTCCTTGACTCGCGGAAGCCTCTTTAAAAAACTAGGTGATAAGCACCTAAAATTGTCATATTTATACCCTAAATTTCCTATATTTAATTGGTGGTTATTGTTAATAAGAGTCATATATGCGTATTTGTTAATTTTGTAGGTCAAGACAAGCATTTGCAGATTTAAAAACATCATACTTCTCAGTGAGATATCCTGTGGACCTATTATATTCTATAAATGGAAATTGATTTCAAAGTATGTCTTTTCTCTTTCTAATTATATTTTTAGCAAAAGTACTTTTAGGTCCCTTACAAACGAATTTTAAACACTTAGGTTCACTTATTCTCCTTGTAGAAGTCCATGCTAGTGCCATAACAAGTGAACCTAATAATAAATTTTACTTAAATATTTAAAAATTATCAACAAGGAACCTAATTGTAAATTGCCCTTATCTTTTATTGTCATGAGTTCTTCAAGAGATTAGATCAAATGGTCATTGATTGGTATTTTTGAGCTCAGATTGTCGACCATGTGTTTTGTCATGCGGGAGTTGGAAGGTTAATAGCTTTTGTAATTAGTTTTTACAGTAAAAACTGAATGCTTTATTTTGAGTTTTTTTTTTAACTTTAATACATTATTAATTCTCGAATTTAGACTTTACTACAATTTTTTTTTAAAATTAGACTCTGCCTAAATTGTCAAAAATCTGTTATGTTTAATAGCCGCGTGCCTTTTTTTTTAATTAAAAGCATTTAAAAATCATCAAAAACATATGAAAATAAAAGACTATAGAAAAAATACATTTTAATTTAAAAAAAATTCCAAAACCATAAAAATCAGAGTCTTGCTATGAGACCCAAATAAATCCCCCAAAACTCCACAAAAAGAAATAATTTTTTGTATCCTGGCGGGACCCATGTCACAAGGCAACACTTAATAGGTAAGTGAGAGAATAAGTGAAATCCACGTCACTTTTGGGGGAGATTTTGGGGAAGTTTTTCTACTCATATCATTATTCTAAAAATCTAGAAAAATAAAAAACCACAAAGGAAAAAGGGAAAAAACACTCCCCACCACTGTCGGTCAACCCAACCCCTAGACCACCACCCACACAACCCTCCACCACCCCCACTCAACCCCTCACAAAAGAACATGTACAACACCACCCAACCATCAACACCTCCACCAAGCCGATCCCTCGAAAAAACTTTACAACACCTAAAATGCATTTCAAAAACTAGAATATATTTTGAACAATATAAAACCTTTAAAGATTTGCTGTGCTTCTAGGCTTATCTTTCGAGGATGGGTTCATTTTTGTTGGTTTAGTATAATTAATGCTCAACACCAAAACTTCTTCAATTAATGTGAAATTTAGTACTTTCCATTCGTGAGTCTTATAATTTGTTTCACTCATTTTTTTATGCAGTGGATCTGGGTATGTTTTTTTATTGAGGTTATTTGTGAGTGATTTTTTCTTTGTGTTGTTTTAAGTGTGTAGAGAGAGAAGGAACAAATGAAATGGGCCAAGAAACAAAAAAGAAAAGTGTAATACCCCGTATTTTCATGCTATATTAATTTGGGAATTTATTAAATTTAATGTGAGTTAATTATTTAATAAAAATACGAAAATTAATTATGTTATAATTATTAACGTGACGAGAGTTAGTAATTATATGAAATTTGTTGAATATTACTAATGAGCGAAGTAATATATTATATTGATTATGTTGAATGTCACGAGTGAATAAAATGACAATTTCGGAAATTTAAGTCGGGACGTGCTCGTGTCGCGTCGGGACTAAATTTTGATAAATAAAAGTGTATATTTTATAAGTTGTCCATATGGTCGTTTTGAGTGCGCCAACGCGTCCGGAAGGTCGAGATAGTCAGCAAAGTGTACCCGGGGGTTTAGTTTGGGTCTCGGGGCGTTTTTAGGCCTAAATAGTAACCTAGGAGGGTATTTTGGTCATTTTATATTTTTGGGTAATTAAACCCACGAAAATTAGAGGGGTTATATTAGATAATTGGGTTGTCACCTAGGGTTAGAATACCCAAAACCTAGAACGGCCATTGGAGAAGAGAGGAGAGAGCTCTCAAAGCATTCCAAGGCTCAAAACTCAACGGTTTGCACCGCCACCACCACCAACGCGTAGATCGCGAGACGGGGAACGCAACCATACCGAATTCGGCACCAAACCAGACCTCTAAAAATACCAGGCAAGTGTTTATCTTGATTATTTCATTGATGCATCTTTCATATTAGTTTAGGAATGATTAGGGATGAATTACATGGAAGAAAATCTAAATTGTGATAGGAATTTGCATGTAGTGATAACTTAAACCTTATTCTGGTAATTATTGGTGATGAAGAAGAATAATCCACGAAATTTTAATGTTGTATTAGAAGGAAATTTTGGGAAAAACAGATTAGAACAATGATTAAGAAATTTCTAGGGTTCTTGATAATTGTATAGATCTTGGTCTGTTAATCCATTGATTAAATGACTGAAATCCACATGTTTTACGTTGAAAATACCTAATTTGATGATATAAGGTTAGTAGTATTAATTCTGGGACGATTGGGATTAGAAAATATGGAAATTGTTGAAGTTAGGAGATGAAACCCGTAACTGCAGAATTTCAGTTTTCGCAGACCTGCTTGATCGATCGATCGATCGAAGGTTCGATCGATCGAGCCCCAGACCTCGATCGATCGACCCCTCCTGGCAGACTCCTATTTCCCTTGTTAAATTAGTTAAATTTAATTTATGGTGAAATAATTCTTGGGCATCCTTAATAAAATGTTTTGGGAGATAGGGAAGACCAGTAAGACATATGAATAATTTTGGGGACTCTTAATATGAGACGAGAATTGTACTTGTGGGATAATTACTTTAGGGTCGATGAATTTATGAATTAACGGGAGAGTTGCGTAAGAGAATTACGTTGGAACAAAAAGGGCACTTACTGAATTTTATACTTGGGAGGATAGAGTCCATTGAATGCTACGTATTAAGTGGGAGAAATCCTTCGAAATAAGGTTAGAGACGAACCCTTATACGCGATACTAATAAATGTGAAAATAAGGATGATGTCGCAACTATGGATTTGAGATATATCTAATAGTGATATGATGATATACGTATAGTTATATGATTGTGTTTACATATACTATCTATGTGTGAAAAACGTACCCGCGCTACTTGCTATCCCTGAGGTTACCGCGCTGGGACGATCTTATCATGTGTTGCCTTATGGGGGATATTGATTCGTACCCTAGGAGATAGATATCCTTGGTACAGGCTATCGAATCGATAGTTCAGACGGTCCTAAGAGACGTGAGGGTATGTACTGACCTCTTAGAGACTTGGAATCCATGCTTCGCCTCAATGTTGTTTTGTATATGTTGATACAGTTCGAGAGTGATTCTTAACTTGTATTTCCCTTAGTGTGAGCGATACGGGGATTGGATAGTAGAGTATGCCCGCACCATAGTTTTATTTGGGGTGATGTTATAATATATATATTATACGAGAATTTAATATATATATATATGAAATTATAAAATCTGGAACTGCCTACTGTGATTTGTTAAGTAGGACATGTTGATGACTCAAATGGTAAATACTTGTTTTGAAAAGTATAATCTGACACTGGGAAACTTTCTTAGCAAATAAAGTAAAATGAGAGCATTGTTACTAAATGGAATCCGCCTTGAAAAACAATTATATTGTTCAATTTTGAAAGCTTACGAGTAATCTAAGATAAATAAAATCATTGGGAAGATTAGTGCGATAAATGATAAGATAACCCGTTGGGAAGGTTAGTACGATAGGCGTGCACATTAGAAGAGAGGTGAGAATTTCTCAAGAGAGTGTCGCACTAATATGTTGTTGCATTGGCCTGTATCAATTTAAATACTTGCTAAACGAATTTTAAATCATACACACTATCGGGCTCTGACCCGTTTCTATTTCTCTTTTCTCTTTTGTATATATATGTATATATTACAGGTGCCCAGCCACATGGGCGTCTTGCTTAGGATCCCTTGAAAGGAACATGTTGCAGCTTAGGTGGGAGTTGCAGGCCACTTCTGTAGACGACTTCATTTATTGATTCCACTTCTATCATTCTCATTTATTGGGCATGTGTCGCCCCTTCCAGTATTGATCTGTTTTATTTGGAACATTTGTATTTCTCTTATTTCTAGTTCTGTTACTATGGGATTTGTTCAGTATGGATGTGTTGCCTTAAATTTTACTTGTTGGGATTCGATTGACGAATGTTTTAAATTAATTGGATTATGTTCCAGGATTATTGTGTTGTGACTCTTACTCATTGTAATGTTGTTAATAAATAATTTTTCTTTAAATAAAATTTGGAAGTAATGTTAGAAAATGGTTTTGACACTTAGCTTAATTAATTAGGGTGTTTAATTGGAAAATTTTGTTTTCGACAGTGATGCTGAGAATGAACCAACTGTTCATCTTGATTTAATTTAATAAAGGAGTGATCGTCCGGTATTTAATTAGGCGGGGTGTCACAAAAAGATGGTAACTAATTAAAAATGGCCAATGGGGTGCTTTCAAACCATTACTATTAGGTTCTTCAAACCATGTATAATAATTAAGGACAAAATATATGGAGCATTACATATTGTTCATGAAAAAAGTTTTGCTTAGTGACCACAAAAATCATACTTGTTAATTTATTGGCACCAAGATATAACTCCTTAAACATAGTTAAATTCCCAATTTCCGTTGGTATGTTTCCACTTAATTCATTATAGGCCAATGATAGATATTGGATCTCAAGTGCACTTGTAAAGATTACTTGGAATTGGTCCGTGAAGATGATTCCGGTGGAAATAGAGTAGTTTGAGTTTGGGAAGATAATTACATATATCTAATGGGAGAGTACCATACAAGTTATTATTGGCGAGATTAAGTTCTCCGAGTGACGGAATGTTGAATATAACAAGTGGTATGGAACCCGTAAGCTGGTTGTAACTCAAATTCAATGATTTCAAGTTTAAAAGATTTCCAATCTCTTCTGGTATGTAGCAATGTAAAGAATTGAACTTTAAATCCAATGTTTCCAGCTTTGAAAGGCTAAATACAGAGGTTGGGATTGTGCCGGTGAAACTATTATTACGTGAAAGCAATTGTTGAAGCTCAGGTAAGTTCCCAAACCATGATGGTACCTCTCCTCTAAACTAGATATAGAGAAATCGATTATTTTCAATCGACGTAAATGAGCCTAGTGTTGGGGTATAAAGCAACCAAAACTATTGAAACTAAGGTCAAGTGAACTGAGGAACGTGAGGTTTCCAAGATGTGCTCAAGGCAACAACCATTTGGTGGTGAACACCGCAAGAGACACCAATGCAATTGCACAAATGGAGGTAGTGGTGGACCAAATATTTGCAAAGATATTAGAAGGGGAATCTGTAATATGCGCTTTAAAGGCAAGAAGGGCTGATTGATCGTTGGTTAAGTCGGTTATTTTCATGGCTGAATTACAAGCCGTGCAACAACTCGATCGAAAGACCACAACACCAAATTGAAAACATGTTCTCTCCATTACATTGAGTGAACTGCAGTGTGGACTCATAGATGGTAAAATAGGATTATTATAAATGCTGATGATGCATGTATATAAATACCAAATATCTTTTTCCTACATACTATGTTTAGGCTCGTTATGAATTTCCACAAATTTTGTTTGGTATTGTAGAAACTTAGTTAGAAACAAAAAGTTCAAATTATGAGGTACAAATATTTTCATTCTAATTTTGTTGGGCAGAGTAAAAAGATTTGGATACTTAGGATCACACATGTATTATCTTGTAAATGAGTGGAAATGAAACCTAAGGGGTTTACCTTGGTGGTTACCGTGGGACCCTTGGCTAGGGTAATCCGTTCGAGTCTCCCCCCCCCCCCCCCACCCCTTGGCTACGCTAGAAATTGTGGTAAAAAAAAGAGTGGAAATGTGGTGCTTGAGAGTTAAATGTGAAGTGTCTTTAATAGCACCCCCTTAAAAGCTATTGAATCACTTATCATATATATATATATACATATGGAAGGGTCACCTATATCATGATGTAAATGTCACACCATACATCATACCTAATTCTAGGACCTAAGAAACTTTTTTTCTAAATTTTGTATTTTTCTCTTCAAATTAACATTCCAATCAACCCATATTCACAAAATTAGGTCAAAATACTTTTTGTAGTTATTTTTAAAAAATTAACAAAAAACCTGCATGCGCGTACCCATATAAATAAGGTATTTTGAGCAGTTTTTTTGTGAATTTTTTTAAAATAGCTACAAAATGTATTTTGAACTAATTTTTTGAATATGGGTTTATTGAAAGATTAATTTTAAGGGGAAAATATAAATTAATTTTTTTTTAGGGCGTACAACTAGGTGTGATGTATGGATGATGTATAGATCATGATATAGATGAGAATTCTCCTACACACACACACACACACACACAATACTACTCTTGTGCGGATCAATCCGCATTTTAAGAGTGCAGACCAAACATAAGTCATTTGGTGGTGAGCCCCAAAAAAGATAGAGAGTGTGCCTATAATTTAACCGATAATTTCTAGGCTCACCGCCAAGTGACACATGACCAGTCCGCACTCTTAAAATGCGGACTGGTCCGCACAAGGACATTATATATATATATATATATATATATATATATATATATATATATATATATATATATATATATATAGAGAGAGAGAGAGAGAGAGAGAGAGAGAGAGAGAGAGGCTGGATCGTATACGGACCTAGTTTACGGACCGCTACCGTCCAAGAATTATCTAGGGACCGTTTTGTCTATTTAGGACCACCTTTTGGGACCGCAATGTCTTTTAACTTCTTCTAAGTTTTGGGGAATATTAATTCTTACCCCAATGATTTCTAAAGTCTTTTAAGCTTATTTTAATGCTTAATTAATCTGGAAGTCTAAGTGTGGAAGTTTCAGGGCTACTGCTACTTCTCAATCTTCTTCCGTCACTATCGTATTGGAATTATGAATAGCGAGGATTATCTATATAAATAGTTTCTTCTGGGAGTCTAGAAATTGAAATAGGTTTTGCTGGAAAATATTCTAGTCTTAAATACCTTATACGGTATCGTGGGTTTATCTGTCTAGTTTCTTTATATATTTGATTAACAATATCAATTATATCGTTATCTATAAATTCGTCTAAATTATTATCACCATAAGATGACAAAAATCTACGGTATGTTCTAGGGGCAGCTGTCTCTACGTTTTTAAGGAGAGGGCGGATTCCTCCGGCTCTAATTAAAGTAGTCTTTGTTTCAGCTAACCTTTTACGTCTAACAAATTTTAATACGTTTATACTGTCTTCAAGTATCCTAGTGTATTCTTGATATTTTCAGGTCTTGATAGTTCTTCTGCAAAATCTTCAGTTCTTAATTTTTGTCTAAAGAGATCTCGGATCCCTGTTCTAATTATTTCTATTCTAGGTACTTCTCTTCCTAACCACTCAATGATCTGGTCTATGTATTTAAAAGTACCACCTCCATATACTAAAGCAGATTCTATAAGTTCTTTATCTTTAGGGTCTGTAAGAGTCCAGTCTTGAATTTCTCTAGTTAAGTCTAAACTTGTTTGGTTAACAAATTTTAAAAAGTCTTTAGTGATTTGTAAGCTCATATAAGATTCTTCTTAAAACAATAATATGTAAACTAGTTAAGGGTTTGGTTCGAGTTTATACCTTCCTTCTGGTCTGCAATATGTTTATCTTCTTCCCTTTGTCTCTTCAGCTTTGTTACTATTCTTCTCCGGTCTCGGCCTCCTACAACTCTCTCTTTATGTGTTGCACCTCAATCCACTACTTTGGCGGCTGACCCGTTTCCTGCCTGTATGCCTTCACGCCTAACGCCCACCCTGGCTAACGGCTCACGGCTAATCGGCACCTGACGGCGGTTCATCAGTATAGCACCTTGTGTACTACACCAGAGGTTACACACAATAGTCCTCTATGAACAGAAAGTTGGAGACAATTTGGACAATAATAACAACTTAGCATAAGATATTTCTGGAAAAGAAAACACTTTTATTGCATTGCATAAGTAAATACAACTCTCCCCTTTCCCCTAACTATGAGAGGTTTACTCACTCATATACATATTACTCTCTACAAGCATATTCTCTCTAAAAGTCTAACAATCTCTCACTCTCTAACAACTGATGTCTAAAACACAAATGGATGCTCCCTTTTATAGCACAAGGGCACTTACAATTGACTGGAAATCGTCTATCAAAAGCAATTCGGTTGAAAGCATAATTAATAAAGCAATAATGTCTTCAGAGTCTTTATTAGCTGGGTCTACAAGCTTTTATCGTCTTTTGATAATTTGGGGGGACTTCTTTCTTTACGAAAAGAAAGGTGTGCCAAGTCTTCATCTTGAGTCTTGTCGTTTTGTAATAATGCAAGAGCATCAAACAAAGTCTTCATCTTTTTCATCAGTCTAGTGGTCCATGTGGGGCATGGGTCTTTTTTCTTTATGGAAAGCAAGGTCTAGGCAAATGATTCTTCCGTCTTTAATAATTCGTCCACCACTGAGGGGCCCTTCTTTGTCGAGTTTGTATCTTCTTCTGTCTAGACCTGATTTGGGAGGGTATTATTGAAAAAGTCATCAATAAGGCCTACCGTTCTAAGGCTGGCTGGCAAAGCTATCTCTACCAATTCTTTGGATTCTTTCTTGAGCCTTCCATTGAATGGATCATCAGCTTGGATTATCAAGTCTTCTTTGTGGTAGGCAGTGTACCACCTGTCTTCTCCTGTTAATAATTCCATGATCTCAATTGTTTCCATTGCTTGAGCGATCTGGAGTTTGGACTTATCAACAATTAAATCTTTAGTCTCATCTTCAGATAGGATGTCAACATCTTCAAATGTATAATTAGAAAATCTAACAAGTCTAAATCCTTCCACCCTCATTCCTCCGCGGGAACTTGGAGCAATCTGATAGATTCTAGTAAATAGGGGAAGGAAATCTTCTACCTTTTTAACGTACTCATGGACTATTTTTCCAAGAGCAACATAGTTCTCTATAGTCTCAATTTGGATGAGTTCAATGAACCCATAGTCTGCTAAAGTTATCTGGGCGATTTCTGCTTTCCCAGCAAGATAAATCTTTGGAACGTCTTTGAAGAAACCTTTTATTATTAGAGTATCTCCATTAGTCTCAGCTAAAAACATATTGAAATGTTCAATAATGCTATTAGATTCTTTCTTATAGTCTTCAGTTAATGGAAGATTATTATGACCAAATGGTATAACAATCTTAGTCTTAAAGGTCTTTTTCTGATAACAAAAATTATCAGTGGGTCTAGCTTTGGAGGATTCTCCAAGAGTCTGAGCATAGGTTTGAGTTTGTGTTCTAGGTATAGCAGTACCACTGAGTTGGGTAACTGCAAGTCTTTGAGTCCTCATAAACCTGGCAATAGCTACCAAATTTTGTTTGAACTCTATCCAAAGTCTATTCTTCACGTTCCACCATATGGCATCTATGAGGGTATTTTCGTCTTCTGAGAATTCTCGTCTAAATTTGATAAAGTCTGGGTATCTTTGATCGAGTCTATATTGGGGAAAATACATCTTCCCAATGAGTCTATTTTGAGAAATAATCTCTTGCCTAGATTTTCCAAGAGGAACTAAGATATCATCAAAGTTCTCTAGGATTGGTCTTTCTTGAGAGTCTTGAATATGAGTCGGTCTTTGCGTTACACCAGCATTTGGTCTTACGCGTCTAAGATAGTCTGCAACGTCTTCCTTGTTCAGTCTATTTGTTCCAGAGGAACTCATGTCTTTTAGGTCTTCTGTTTGCAACATAAAACATGAAATTATATTAGTGTTAGCAAACATTGGCTCTCTTGATATAATGTCTGGAATGGTATTTTTACTTCCCTTAATATGAATAACAGAGAAGTCATAACCATTAAGCAATTGCTGCCATTTAATGAGTCTATTAGTCCTTGATTTGGACAAGTCTAAATCTCTAAATTTTACTGCATAAGAAGAGTCAGTATAAACAGTAAAATATTTAGGTCTAAGGAACAACATATATTTTTCTATTGCCCTTACTATGGCTAAAACTTCTTTTTCATGGGCAGTGTATCTTGTTTCTGGGTCTGTAAAGGTTCCAGAACTATGTCTACAAAGTTTTTTCTTTTTTGTCTGATGATCAATGCAAAGTATACTGCTCCCCATTGCTTATCAGAGGCATCTGTTTCTACTATAAACTGGTCTTCTGCATTAGGCAGTTCAAGTAAAGGAATGTTCTTGACTGCATCTTTAATTTGTCTTATTACTTTAAAATCGTCTTCAGTCCAATAAAAGGGATTAGTTTTGTCTGTTCCTTTTAATTTGGATGTTAAGCTTTGTCTTTTTGAAGCAAGGTCTTTAATAAAGTCTGCAGCACAATTAAGCAATCCTAAAAATGATTGTAATTGTTTTCTATCTTTGAGTTGGTCTGGGAACTCAAGAATCTTTTTGGTTATGTGTTCTGCTAAGGATAATTTTCCTTTATTAATATGCATTCCCACAAAGTCTATCTCAGTCTGAAATAATTGCATTTTCCTTTCGGAAATAACAATACCATGTTTGTCTAATTCTAGAATAATCTTTTTAAGATGGTCTATATGCTCTATCTCAGTCTTACTAGCTACAAGAATATCATCTATGTAAACAAGACAAAATTCTGAATAAGGTCTAAATATATTATCCATTCTTCTTTGGAAAACTTGAGGAGCATTCAAGTATCCAAATGGCATGACTAGCCATTCGTATTTTCCTTGGGGCACACTAAAGGCTGTCCAAGTAATACTGTCTGGATGCATCTTAATTTGCCAGAAGCCTGATTTGCAATTAAACTTACTGAATATAATTCTGTCTTCAATTAAATTAATCAAATTATTCTTGTCTGGTATCTTATAGGAATCAAATTCACAATTCTTATTTAATTGTCTATAGTCTATAACCATGCGTCTTTTTCCTCTTTTACGTTGAGATTCATTTTGAACATAGAAGGCTAAACTATTATGTCTACTTTTACTTTATCTAATAATGCCTAAATTAAGCATTTCATCTATGTCTTTCCTATATTCTTGTGAATATCCTTTCTTATAGGTTCCACCATTAATAGTGGCGTCTGGGTTAATAGGGATGATTTCACAATAACTTTGGTCTTTATCCCACTTAGCGATGGGATTTTCTCCTAAAGTAGGCTCAGCTAGTTGCCTAATCTTTTTTTTTCTACTTCTATATCCATTTTCTTCTTGGCTTGAACCTGCAATAAGGTTTACTGGGCTTGTTCTAAAATGTCTTGTTGTATAAGCGCTATTTGCTTATAACACTTTTGGTCTGGACACTTACACTCTTTTTGTAAAGGTTTAGTTATTTCTAATGCTTCTTGTTGGGTTGTAGGTCTAGGTCCACCATGCTCAGCTGAAGAACTCTGATGTTTGATGGGTCTATAATTGGGCTTGACCTGCATAAGGTCAAAGGAAGTCTTATGATCTATTAGAGGAGCTTTAATATTAAATTCCTCTTAATCACTAATTAATATCTTATCGTTATACTGAGTATAAGGATGATATTTACTAATAAAGTCTTGTCCTAAAATAATGTTTCCTGTGAAACTAGGACGAGGATCCATTATCCAAAACCGATGATTAACGATTTTGTTGGTCTGATTTCCTAATTTAAAATAAATAAGAATAGTCTGAAAATATAAGGTAAATGGATCTCCATTAGCCACCTTACCATAGATTTCTTGAGTACTTTCTAAAAAGTAGTCTTCAGGGAAGGCATTGGCCTTACAAATACTCTGAGAGCACCCTGTATCTATAAACGTTAAAAGTCTTTTAGGATAGTCTTTATGTTGAACAAATAATTCTACAAAACAAGCATGTGGTTTAGTAGAAATTCCTAAATTGTTCTTTTCTAAAATAGATATTCCTTTTTGAGGTTTATCTATGAAATTTAAGGGTATTTGGTCTTCTGAACTATCATCAGAATGGTATTCTTCTAAATCATAGGAAATTCCTTTCCCATTGAAGTCTTCATTTTCTTGCAATCTTTTGGCTATATTTTTATCAATGTCTTGATAATATGTTTCAATGTCTGATTCTATTTGAGCATCATACTGGCTAGTATAAATTGCTTCAAATCTAGTTCTCCAATAGTCTTTATGGTAGTGTAATTGACAAATAATACAAACCATAAATAATTCCGTTTGTATAATCTCAAAGCTATCTACACATCTAAAGTCTTTCTTACAACATTTCATCTCAAACGTGCAATAATGTCTTTCATGAAAATAACATCTAGGTATATAGGTTAGTAACTCAGGATTACTAACTGTCCATTTTTCTTCAAGAATGGGCTTAATATACATTTATACCAAACGTCTTCAAAGTCTATATATTCATCAGCTAGATTGCCTTGATCAGTCTGCATCATATATAAGTCTAGGGTATCCTGAGAGTCTTCATACTCATCAGTATCACTATCGTCTTCAGAATTACTATCTGTGTATGCACTATAGATACTAGTATTATCATCATCTTCTATGTCTGATATTTCTATAGCATATAGGATATCTAATTCTTCTTGATCTGCATAGTCTAATATTGTATTGATAATCTTAATACTTTATTTATCTTTCTTATTAGGGTAGTCTTTAGCAAAGTGTCCTTCTTTGCCGCAAGTCCAACATTCTTTGGTGGCAGTCTTAGATTGAGCTACATCTTTTTCTTTCCTATAATTAGGGACCTTCTTATAATTACTAGTATTCTTCTTAAAGTATCTTCTTTGGTTAAATCTATTTTTCTTAGTCTTAGGATTCTTTTCCCTAAAGGTAGTAGATTGTCTAAATTTATACTTCTTTGGCAATCCTAAAGGTCTAGTCTTAAACTTCCTATGTTTCCATTCTAATTTCTTTTTGAATTTCTTAGATTCACTTCCGCATCCCCATTGGATTGGAGCGATATCTCTTTCGTCTTTGATCAGAGGGATCTGTTTGAAAGTTTCTTCTATTAACTTTCCTTGAGTTATATCACGTCTTTTAGATATGATATAATCTTTGGCGAAATTGATTCTTTCACCAAGGGAGTTGTTCTTAACTCCTACTACACCTGGCCAATTCCTATATTCATTAATTAGGATTTGTCCTATGGCTGGTATCTTTCTCAAGTATTCGTCTTTTAAGGTCTCTCCAAATTCTTTAATTTGGTAATATAGCTGTTCGTAATTATTGCTATATTCATTTATCTTATCTAATTTGCAAATGCTAAGGAGGGCTAACTTAGTTTTTGCTAGGTCTTGTTCATTGATCTGAGCTAGATGTCCAGCTCCAATGAATTCTGAAGTGAACAATTGAATATATTCTTTAATTGATCTTTCTTCTAGGTTTTCTTTCATCTTCTCAATCTTGGCTAAGGAGTCTTCATCTGTAGCCTTTCTTAAACTATCTAAGTAATATTTTGCAATACCTCTAATGGATTGCTCAGCGTACTGCTTACATGAACTTGCATCCCATTGTTCATTATATGCAAAACACATGTTCATCTGATTACGCCATTCATCTAAGTCCTTCTTCCTATCTTGCACATTGTCTAGGTTAAGGTATATACCTACTGGATTTATGGCTTGGCTTGCCATAGTCTTAACAGGAGTGAAACTCTTGTCACTTATTGGGAAGTCTTTTATATAATCAGGTTTAGTCTTTACTACGGTGCTCGAGTATATAGGAATATTTATTCCTATTGGTTTACTAAAAAGTCTAGGAGTATCTTCTAGTCTACTACTACTTCCTATCTCTTGTTTACTAGGTTCTACTTGTGTAGCTGGCATTAGTCTTTGTTCTCCTTCTTCTATTAGTCTTAAGTTTCTAAGAAGTTCCTTTGTATTCTTAGATTCTTTTAATTTTAATATGCGGTCTTGGGCTATCATATTAAATCTTTCTCTTTCTTGAAATCTAACAGAGTGACTTTTCTTAAGGTTATCTTTAAATGTCTTCATATCCAATTCTGAGGGTTCATGTCCAAAGTTTTGGATCCTAGCTTTTTCTTTAACTAAGTCTTTTTGTTCAAATGATCTTCTAGGTCTAATTATCGGAGCTTGTCTAAGTAAACTAGCACTAGTCTTACTACTACATTCTCCTTCTGAAGGATCATTGATTATGGCTTCTCCCATATTCCTAAATCTAATTTCTTCAGTCTGGATATTTTTATTGACAATCTTAGGGGAACCAAACTGGATGGTAACATTTCCAGTGACGTTGTCTTGATTAATAAACACGGGTTTATTTTGTATAGTCTTAGTTTCTTGAAATTCTGGCAATTGCCAGAGAGTCTTAGCTTTTTCTCTCATAGGTCCAGTATTCCTAATACTGTAAGTATGATTGTAGTCTGACACATTAGTTCTAACTAAGATTTCTTCATTAAGTCTACCGCTAGGAATTCCCGATTGCATTCCTTCATAAGGAAATTGGGAGAACTTCACATAGCTTTGAAATTCTATATTTATATTAGCGTCTGGGATAATATAGTCTTCATAACCACTAGCATATAAGATTAACTTAAAATGTTTGGCTGTGTCTACGGTTACTGTAAATGCCGGAATGACATTAAAGTATCCTATGTTGTCTGACATTTCTAATTGGGCTATCCCAATAAGGCTTTTCTCAAAATCTTTCCATCTTTTGTCTATTAAACATCATAATATGTTAATATTATTATGAGGTCTATGTAATCCTTGGATTATGGCTTGAAAGAGTCCAAGGGTTAGGAATTGGAACTTCCTATCAGTTCCTCTAGATCTAAGCCATTCTGAGTCAAACACTTGGAGCTCAGTATAGGATTTGTCTAACACATGATTTCTACAATGGTAGGTCATGTTATAATTAGGGGTCTTAGGAGTGGCACCTTCTTTAAACAAGTCTATGTATCTAACGGCTGGAAATTGTCCATTATGAATGGAATCTTCAACGATCTTCCAGTCAACTTCACCCCACTCTTTCCATTGGAGGGGATTGGTGAAATTTCTTTCTTTCCACCATGTCCTAACATTGGAGGATGAGTCCTTAAGTCTTTGGAGCATATGATTACTCTGTCCAATATTTGGGATATAGCTAACTATCTTGCTAGTCTTATCTAATTCGTCATTTATGACTCGTCTACCTATGGTATTCCTTTCTCTAGTTTCTATGGGAGGGGTTTCTTTGAATTTACAGGTGGTTGCCTGTTTTTGTTCAAGTCTTTTTTCGATTCTTTCTAAGAAGTCTGAATAATCTTTTTGTCTTTTTATCTGATTAAGGATTTCTTCTTTAAAATTCTTATTCTCTTTTCTAGTCTTTTCAGAAGTTTCTTCACTATGTCTAGCTAGAGAATTAACGATGGTTTTACCAACGTTAGCGATATAGTCTTTTACTTCATTATCTTTTTCTAGTTGTGCATAGTTCTAACTTCTATGGCTTCTATGGTCTTTTCAATTTTATCTAACCTAGTTAGAATAAAAGGAGAGTCTATTTCTGCTTGAGAAGGTTTATTATATACGGCCTTAATTCCGTTTATAATTTCTTCATATTTTTCTTCTACTTGGGCCATGTCTAGTCTAAGTTCATTAATAATACTATCCATCTTAGATAGATTATGTCTTTCCATATTATTAAGGTAATTTGCTAAATTTTGTTGGAATTTAACAAAGTCTGTATAGAAGGTAGTTAATCCTTCTGTCTTAGCCTTTAAGTCTAAATGTAAGTCTTTAACAAAGCTACTGTTATATTCTTGGGTAGCTGCTATGGATGTAGAAATTAAATTTAATCTTTCTAATATAAGTCTAGTTGCCTTGGCCGCGTTGGCAATCTCATTTTCGTTTATCTTATAATAGAATCTATCATCATTTATCTTTTCTAAAATTCTTTGATAAAATTATGATAAGGTTTGAATGGAGAGATCTTTTGATACCTCATTCCAGTCTGATCTAACTATCTCCATTAGGAAGATAACTATCTAGTCTAGGGATAAGCTTAGCTTGTTCTTTAGTAAATTTAATTAACTCACTCTCTTGATTTTTAATTAAAGTTTTAATTTCTAAAATGTCTTTGTTAAGGACTTCTATATGATTAGTCTTAATATTTATTTCTTGTAACACGTGTACTAAGTCTATTGGGATTTGATTATCTATGTATAATAATCTTTTAGAGATATTTTTTATCTCTGTTTCTAAGGTATGAGTGTCTTTTATTAATTCTCTTAATATAAGCAGTATACACTTATTTTGGTCTATTATGCTATTAATAGCACTAGCAGTAACTTGTCTACTGTCTGCGTGTTTGGCTGAGATATGTTCAATGTGTGAACAATCGTCTATGTGTGTGGTTAAACAACCTTCTGAGTCTAAATCAGTTATGGATATTGGTTGGTAGTCTGGGTTGGATCCAAAAATATCTTGGTAAATGCGCGGGATAAATCCCAAGGGCATTAAAGTCTTTTTACTTTTAGTCTAAAAGGAACGTCTTATGGCTCTGATACCAGAATTTGGGTTTTGGTAGGAATTTGGTGAGGTTTTAAAATCTTTAAGGTCTTGATACCAATTTTGGGTCTAAATTATAAATCTTTTAATTATATAGTCTTAAACTAAAGTTTTAGTATAAGACAAGAGGGGGACCATCTAGAGTAAATGACAAAAGTCTTTGGGACCACGACGGGACCACTTTCGGGATAAGGACAAAGTCCGCACGAAAAGTCCCCACGGGAAGTCCGCACCTGAGCCTGTATATATATATATATTAGTTTTAGACTTTCTGCTATTGAATCTCTTAATATTTGATTGATTTTTTTAGGCCAATTGATATTGACACAATATTACCCGGATTAATTATGTTTATCCTTTTGATGGTGAATTCGTGACCGGTGCTATCAATTTTGGGGGTTCGCTCCAAGTCAGGTGGCCCCCACGTGAACCATAATTGTGAAATTACGTATGCCAACATATTTAATAAAAAAATGTCGCGATGATTCGGATTTATTTTAGTAAAACGCATATATAAATGCTTTTATGAGATTATATTAATACAATTATAACATGAAAATATAAAAGAAAATAAAATAGAAAAATTACATTATTTATTAATTTTAACAAATATGTCCACTGAAGTTTTGTTTAGTCTCATATAAACCCCTCACGTGAGTGACACATGCAATTTCATTAATGATGTTTATTCTCCATTTAAATATGAAATTAAAACAGTATGATACTTTGAGAGTTTAATTAAGAAAATTTAAACATTAGAGACTTAACTGAAAGTACCACCATACGTCAAGTGATAGATATGTATATGTTTGTAACCCAAAAAAGTATTTATGGTAGATTATGATTTAGCGACAAAAAACTACCTTACTTTTAAAATTGTTCATTATGATAACAAGTACCTTGGGTCAACACTGATTTTTATACGCACATATAATAGTGGGAAAGCACCCATGCACAAATGTGTGTATATGGGTGTACAGATGAATACATTCATAGAGAATATATGAGATTTTGAAGATGTGGAATTATTGTTCCACTTAAGACCCATTTTGAAGCAGTGAGGAGATTTGGTCACTTTGCAAAAACTGGAATATATTTTTAACATAAAAAAACAAGATTATATTTTTAAGGAAAATGTTAACATGCGCCTTAAGGGCACATGTTTAGAGCCTCCAAATAGTAAGCATGATAATTCCACATGAGAGTGTTTTATTATATATATGTCTGAACTTTATCTCTATAAATTTTGGATTCTAAGCCTGTGCCCTTAAGTCACATGTTATCAAGATTCTATTTTTAAGAATAAAAAGCTAGAAAGATTTTCTTTGTTTCTAGGCTTATCTTTTGGGAATGGGTTTCGTTTTGTTGGTTTAACATAATTAACTATCAACACCAAAACTTCTTTCAATTATCGTAAGATTTAATACTCTTATCCATTCGTCTTTACTCATTTTTTTAGGATACGGTGGTTTTGGATCCTTCGATGAGGTTCTTTGTGAGTGATTTTTTCTTTGTATTGTTTTCATGCGTGTCAATAGAGAAGGATCAAATGCAATCAGTAATGAAACAAAAAGCAAAAGATGATACTAAATCCAAAATGACAAAGCGTTGCTCAGTAACGACAAAAGTCATCCCTGTCAAAATATTGAGTGGTTCTACATGAACCGCCGCTCCGCCGGCCTAGCGACCGCATATTCCATATTTATTTATTTTTTTTGCTTACTCTTTTGTTTTTAACCATTCATATAAAAATAATTTTTTATATAAAAAAAAGTTTCCTAATAAAATTAAACAACATTTTATTAAAAAACATATTTTTTTTATAAATAAAAAAACTATGTCTACTAATTAAAAAAATCTATAAAACAGTTTTTTTTAATTGAAAACAACATTTAAATTTATTTATTTTTATTTTAATATATATATTTTTTAATTTGATGTCTTAGACCCACATTTATGGGCTCACATCATTTGTTGAATTTGGGAATGTGTGTGGGTCCTCGTCAGCGGCACTAATTAATCGCGATATTTTTTCAATAAAAGATCGTGATTAATTAGTGACGCTGACGAGCACCCACATTCATGAAATGATGTGGCTCCGGAAATGTGTGTCCGTGCCAGCGGCATTTCATTAATTGCAATATTTTTAATTAATCGCGATATTTTATTGAAAAAATATCGCGATTAATTAGTGTCGCTGGCGCGGACCCACATTCAACAAATGATGTGTATTCGGGAATGTGGGTCCGTGCCAGCGGCACTAATTGCAATATTTTATTGAAAAAATATCGCGATTAATTAGTTCCGCTGGCGCGGACCACATTCAACAAATGATGTGGGTCCGGGAATGTGCGTCTGCACCATCGACACTAATTAATCGCGATATTTTTACCAGCAACATTAATTAATCGCAATATTACGAGAAAATATTTTTTTTTTAATTTTAATAAAAAACTGTTTGATTTTAATTAAAAATATGTTTTTTTATATTAATTGTAAAAAGAGTTTTTTTTATATAAAAAACTGTTTTTCTAATATAAAAACTGTTTTTTTGAATATAAAAACTGTTTTTATATTAAAAGTTAAAAACAAA
The DNA here is from genome assembly GCA_949130495.1 of Sambucus nigra. NCBI lineage: Eukaryota > Viridiplantae > Streptophyta > Magnoliopsida > Dipsacales > Adoxaceae > Sambucus > Sambucus nigra. Next base: position 918,217 of record CASBWL010000001.1, read on the forward strand.
ACAGTAAAAAACTTAAAAAAAAAAAGAAGACAAGGCGGTCGCTAGGCGGGACAAAGAGGCGGGATATATAGAATTACTCCAAAATATTTGAGTGAAGGTATAACTCCATACCTGTCAAAATGTTGGGCATTAAAGTCATACCTATCAAAATATTAAATAATGGACTGTAAACTACAATTGAAACAATTATTTATATTGTTGTTAATAAACATAGTTGTACGAAGAAGTGAAAGTATGCTGAGGCTGGGTGGAAAAGTGCTCCATCTAAAATTTTGGAAATTAAACTTAGGGTTCGACTATCCCCGCTCCCGCTCATTCTCCCCCCCCCCCCCACTTCATTTTAATATTCAAAGACTTTAAATCCCTTAAACTCATTAACTATTTTTCATTCATTCCAAATTTTACATTTATATGCAAAACTTATATTCACTTTTTTATCCCAACTAAAATAAATATTTTATTTATTTAATAAAAAAGTTTTATTTATATTAAATTTTTTTTTGAATATAATCAATATTTATTTTAAAAAACTCTTTAAAAAATAAAAGAATAAATTTTGTATAAAAAATTATTTCAACTTCATATAACCATTTTAAAAAGTACAAAAAATTATTTTCACTCTTAAAAAAATACTTCTGTTTAATAAAATTGTTGCATAAATTTTTTAAACAAACTTTTGTATAAATTATTTTAAAAAAACTGTTGTATAAATTATTTGGTTAAAAACTGTTTTTTTGTATTATTTTAAAAATAATCTTTTTATTATTTAAAAATAAAATGGTCTGCGCGCGGACAAATATATATGAAAAAATGTCAGCGCCAGCGGTATGTATAGGTGGTCGGACCGCATATACCTACCCGTTGGCGCGAACCATTTTTTTTTAAATAGTAAAAATATTATTTTTAAAATAGTACAAAAAATCTGTTTTTAACCAAAAATAAAATTTGTAAACAAAAAAATACTTTTCTGAGTAAACAATTTTTAAAGAAAACAAATTTTACATTTTATAAACAGTTTTTTAATTAAAAAAAATAAGATAAGATTTGAGTCGCTGTAGTACAATTATATATATATATATATATATATATATATATATATATATATATATATATATATATATATATAACTATTTTAATAGCTAAAACAATTTATTTTTGTAATAAAATTGTCTTTTATATTATATAGAACATTGTTTTAGTTTTTATAAACATTTTCGATATCCGATCCAATTTTTTTCGAAAAAATCAGAAATCGGCAAACTAGAATTTCATTCCAAATTCGAAAAAAATCGAATCGAAAATTAGAAAAATCGAAAGTTCGAAAAAGAAACAGAGCCCTACCTACCTAGGGGGAAATAAAGACAACAATTATGTGCAAGACGTAGGGAAAAAGTAAATCCAAGGTGACGCTGGGGCTCACGGGGGCAGGATTCGACAGTGTTCGGAGTGGATCTTTTGATGGTCTTAGATGGTCGCAGGAGCATGGCGGGAGGGAGGTTAACAAAAATGAAAATTGCCATGAAATTAGTGATCAAGAAACTTAGCCCGGCTGATCATTTATCTGTTATCACATTCGCTGGAGAATCCAGGTGATTGTGCCCATTGCATCAAATAACTGAAAATTTTCAAGCGGAGATTGAAAATCTAGCCAATGCTGTAGTTGCCTGCGGTGTCAAAAACATCATCATTGGCCTTTAAACGGGCTTAAAATGCTCAATAACCGCTGTCTTACCAGTGGGCGTGTGGTTGGCATCATACTTGTGTCCAACAGTCATTAAAATGTTGGTGCTGATACTGTTCGTGTTCCAGTCGGCAAAGTACTCGTATAAACATTCTGTTTTGGCGCAGATCCCAATCCGAATGTATAGTGAAATAACCATTAAATATTGCTAAAGTGTAGTATTTTACTAATTCATGTATACTCATTAGATAAGATAGGGGGGCTGAAGCCTGTCGCAGAATACATGCGAGGAGCATTCTCAAATGTTCAAAACCAGGACAACCTGAGAGGCTCTCTAGTTGTCAAAAACATTTTTCTGTTTTTTGTTTTTTGTTTTTAGTTTCATCTCTATTTTCACTTTTTATTTTGTGGAAAATTTTGGAAAGTTAGAAAACGTTCATTCGTTAGAAATATGAAATCATTTTCTACATGTTAACATTCAAAAACTGAAAATTTTGTTCAAAAACTAGAAAATATATATAAAAAAACAGAGAAATAATAAAAATCCCAGAAAATCAATAAAAATAACCAAAAAAGTAAAAAAAAAAAAACTCAAAAAAAATGAATAAAAATAAAAAAAATAAAAAATACAGAAAATGAATAAAAAAATCAGAAAATAAATATTAACCCCAAAATGATTTTTAAAAAAACAAATAGAAAAAATGTACTAAGAGTATTAAGAAACAATAAAAATGAATAAAAACCAAATCCACCACGCCCCCACCCCAACCCCTAACTGTGTTGTCCCCCCTATCACCAGGTCTTTTTTTTTTCTTTTCTAATTCTCTGATTTTTTTAATTTTTTTTCTAATATTTGCATTTTTACTAGTTTTCTAGGGTATTTATTCATTTCCATTTTTTAATTTCTTGAGCTCTTTTTTATTTTCTTTTATTTTTTACTTAGTAATAAATTTCTTACTTTTTAATAAATTTCTGGGTGTTTTTTAAATTAATTCAGGGGATAATATTTATTTTCTATTTTTTTATTCATTTTCTGCATTTTTTTCACTATTATTGTTTTTTATTGATTTCTCTTTTTTTTTTTTTTATTTCCCGAGCTTTTTATTTTAATTTTTGGTTTTTTTTAAATTAATTCCGGGACTAATATTTATTTTATGTATTTTTTTCATTATTTTATTTATTTATTTTGTTTTTTTAGTTTTCTGAGCGTATTTTTAATTTTGTGTTATTTGTTTTCTTAATTAATAAGTTTCTTACTTTTTAATAAATTTCTAGGTGTTTTCTTAAATTAATTCCGGGGTTAATATTTATTTTCTTTTTCCACTTTCTGGATTTTTTCATTATTTTTGGGATTTTATTCACTTTCTGGATTTTTTTTTCCTATTATTTTTGGGTTTTTATTCATGTTCTAGATTTTTTTCATTATTTTTGGGGTTTTACTCTCTCTCTGTATTTTTTAATTATTTTTGGGTTTTTATTCACTTTTTGGATTTTTTTCATTATTTTGCTGGTTTTATCCATTTTCTGGATTCTTTTTATTATTTTTGGTGCTTTATTCACTTTCTGTATTTTTTTAAAATTATTTTTGGGGTTTTATTCATTTTCTGGATTTTTTTCATTATTTTGGGGTTTTTATTCACTTTTTGTATTTTTTTTTCATTCTTTTTGGGTTGTATTCATTTTATGTTTTTTTTTTTCATTATTTTTGGGGTTTTATTCATTTTCTGTATTGTTTTCATTATTTTTGTGTTTTGATTCACTTTCTGGATTTTTTTCATTATTTTTGGGTTTTTAACTTTTTATTCAGTTTGTGTATTTACTATAAATTAAGCTTTATCTGTTTAGTTATTTTGAATCAAATAAATATAATGGATATGTATGCATACACAGCACTGGGGGAAAGCTTTTTTATTTCTATTCGAGAGGGTCGATTAGGGAGAATCGTTGATTGAGATGCTAAAATCTAGGCTGCAACAAATAAACTAAATAGAAGTCGTTGAATGCATGCATGCTTTAATTCTTTCGCCGTCTTTAATTTACAATGTAGCCCATTAATTTGTGTTTTCTTTTTCTCTTCAATAAATTAAACCACCGTGTATCCCCAATATTGCTGCATATGTTTGCCCTAGGCAAACCAAGTGGTGCGTTATATGGCTTTTTCATGAAAATATTTATTAATAAAGGCTACATTTCCTTTTCACGTTCCTAAATTTATGAATTTTTTTATGTATTCAAGCTCGTTTCTTTTTGAATAATCTTCAAGTGTCAATAAAAAATTGAGAAATAATTTTATAAAGAATAAAAAATTAATGTTCAGAAGGCAAAAATGATAATATGTTTCTGTTGAGACTGCTCCTTGTTTACAAAAAGGGGTTGTTTCCTGTGTTGCCACTCGCACTACAACAAAATGTCTATTTTGTAATAGACATAGAAAGTGTTAAGAACAATTACAAATTTTGCAACGGTTGAGATACTTGAAAATTTTAGAAGTGTCCAAAATCGTTACAATGACTAATTTAGCATATAAAATCACATGATAGTCCCAAGCATGGTTCAAAATCATGGCCGAGTCAACTCGGTATCAACCGAGTTGATTCGGTCTCGCCAGCCACTGATCTAATTCTGGGAAGCGATTCAAAAATAACAATCACTCGTGGCATATCGGTTGATACCGTCGAGATATCGGTCGTTCCGAGTCGTATCCATATCCACATCCACATCCTTTAGGAGGAAATTACACATATCCACATCCTTACCACGATTGATGCCGCAACTATATTATGATATAAAATTGATGAAAACAATGTAATCACCTTACCACAATTGATGCGGCAACTATATTATGAGATAAAATTGATGAAAACAATGTAATCACCTCAATATAACTTCTACGTAACTTTTGTATGAATTTTTATGTGTTATTACGTTATTTGCTTATTTATTATGAAGAATTGAAGTCGAGAAGTCCGACGGGCATCACTTAAATCAATTATTCAATGCTATGCATATTATATGATGTTTTGAATTGTCCTAATTAAATTAATCTACATTTTTTTCAGAATTTTTTTGGCCCTCTAAATAGCATATCTTTGTGTGTTGCTTGATGCTGCGACCGAGTAAAAAATAAGGGACTGATACGCGGTCCGAGACCAAAATTTTGAACCATGATCCGAATGGTTATATAATTTGGTGCATATTATTTTATTTCTTCACCTTTTGGGTCCAAAGAAATGTTTTCAATCGACTTTGACTCCAAAAGAGCATTCATATCACTAGTGGTAAAAGAATGGTAAACGAAGCAAAATCAGGTAGAGTATGTTTGCAATTCTCTCTCACCAGCTATCACAATCACCACTGTCACAATACCTGTCCAGACATTTGCTCTTCCTATGCACCATTGATTATATAGTGAAATTTAAAAAGCAACATCCGTCTTTCATTGAACACCTTCTAAGAACAACGGAACGATTGAACATTGCTTAAAAAAACTCACATTCACCACCATCAACTCATCCAAAACCACTATGATAAAAAAAACTCTCACATTCCCCCAAATATCCAACCTACATATATTTGTAGAATACTAAAAAAGCATTGCCCCTTCTCAAACTGATTACTGCAGACCGAATGTAATATGCATTTGTCATCATCCCTTTGTCCCAATCTTAGTTTTAAACAGAGCCTTTATGAACAATAGCAGAACATGTGGAGCTAACTTAATTCGTTGGGTACACCACTAGACCTCACCAGCTTACAAGCGTTACTCTTCCACGCTTTATCTGATCATGCTCAAACGATATCCTACCCTTTTCAACACTATCCTTATAGATCTTACACTCACACACGCATATTTTTTAATATTATATATTTTAATGTATGTGACTTCATGTACCCTTAATGGAGAAAAAAGTGAATGGGCTGATCACTTTTTGCGAGTGATGATTTTGTCCACGTGTCCTGAAAAAAAAAATGGTCTCGGCACCATATCGAGAAACATAAATCATTAATGGAGAATGGTTTGAGTTGGTCCTATTTAATAGTTTCACCATTGTAGAATATAAATGTTATAATCACTATGTTATTTTGTGTATATAACAGTTGATGCCATTAACTGCCACTGTTAACAGCTAAATAGAGTTGAAACAAGTGAGTGAGTATTGATAAGATTTATCAATCTTATGATAGTAAGGGAGTTCACAAGTCCCCTAATAAGAGTTAAGCTAACCTTCTGTTTTCCTTATACAAAATCAGGAAAACTTCCCATCTTAGAGGCATATGTAGGAAATACTAATGACCTTAATAATTTATAAAAATCTTTCAAGCATAAGCCTAAGATCAACAGTTCTATGGGAGTATAAGAATTTACCCTGTTCAATCTTATTGTTATTTAAAAACAAAACCATAAGTATAAAAATCTAATATTTGGAAATGTAATATATCTCTGCAAACTATGATTTGGTATTCTTTTACTTATAAGAATGGAATTATCTAGTTCATATTGATGTTTAAACATACTGTAAGCAGATCCCTTTATGAGAAGGACAAAATTCTTATGAAGCTCAAGTGGCTATTTAATCTAATTAACATGTCTGCATCCATTCACCCTCCCTTAACTCCGCTGGAACTCTTTCTCCAGCTTCCTATGTTCTATAGAGGCAGAAAGACTCAAGTTCTTGCACATTTTTATGTTCAGTTGAGTAACATTTTTGTGTAAATTTTCGTCCATCCGCAAAAAGTCTATATATTCTAATAATGGAATTTACCCCCCCAAAATAAAGAATATACTAATCACGGAAACTCTTAGAGACATGTTAGTATATTATACAATGACTTTTGTGCGTTCTTTTTTACATCAAAATCATATTCTTATTTGTGTAAAATGTGAAGAAGACTTTTGAAGAATGTGGATCTAAACTTAGGGGAAAATTAGTCACCCACATTAAAAATCATGAGTTTTTGTATAGCATGTTTGCATTTTTTTTTCTATTGACATCATTAAATTCCATAAGAAAAATAACTACGAAACAAATAACTAAGAAACGAACCTCGAATTTCAGTTTAGATATCCAAACTAAGAGGAAAACACTAACTAATTACTACAAAATGGGAAAAGAACACGATACTAAAATTATCATAAAATCTTGAAGCTGCGCCAAAAGATGTAAGTGGTTTGATTAGTAAAACACTAATGGGGACTTTATATGTAAATGTATGACAGTTGAAAAGGCTGCTTTTGGGATAACTCATTAATAGGAACTAATAGGGAAAATAATAAGGTACCTAGCAAAGCAATCAAAGACAGATCTACATCTACATATTACAAATCAATCATGCTACAAAATCCTCTTTGCTAACTAGAAATACTACAATTTGGGTCAATTATTGGAAGACGAATCATATTTTTTCCCTAACCAACCTTGAAGTCACCAATCATATCACATGAGGTCGAATTCAATGTCACCTTCATCACACTAACAGTTCTAATGCATGGAAAGAATGGATTTGTCATCAGAGATGTTGCAAATTCCATCTCGTTGTTCTTTCCCTTAATTGATTAGAGGTGATTTCAACTGGGAGAAAATGAGATTCATTTAGGGGAAGCTTTAGATTTCACTAATGCTATTTCTTCTAGTTTCTTGGTGGATGTTGGCTTTCAAGGAAGTAAATATACGTTGCGAATGTGTGATTATGGTATGTCTAATCTACAATGGTAAAACCTTGGAAATTAAATAGGACCACCTCATACCATTCTCCATTTAGCATCACTGTTATTAACCCTATACCACAGTTGGTGCCAATGTATTTAGGGAAATGCAATGCAAATGTTTGCTCAGAAGTTTCAAGTGAGGTTAAGAGGGCATTTGAGACAGTGGCATAGCAAGACATTTAAAAATGTGTTTCACTCTACATGTTAAGAGCAGAGGATTTAGTTCTAGAGAAGGAACTAACTAAAGAAGTTAACAATCTCGGCTTAGCTAGAATGGAGTTAAATGAAGCTAGAGCAAGTTTGCAGTTTAATTTAGCTTGTGATGAGGTTTACAGGAAGAACAAGTTAAAAATTTACAATCATGCACCGAATTCTAAAATGCTATACTTAGTAACTGAATGATTTGGTTCTTTATTACCCTATTGATACACAGTACTGAGTTCAACTCTAGTTACTTATAGAAGAGAATTGAGAGAGAGTCTAGGATGATTGTTCTTACATTAACAATGAGTCTAAATCTGCTTGAAGAAAATATTATGGTATATGTGTGTCTGTGTGGTGATTTATCTCATCTACAGAATCTAAGTATGCTACTTATTTTGGATTTGGCCATATCAAGACATAACTTATTCTGATCCTAAATTAATCACCGACAAAGAATTTAGATTTTGTGTGTGTGTGTGTGTGTGTGGTGGGGGGGGGGGGGGGGGAGTAGAGATTAAGAATTATTAGATGCACTATTACTAGCAATCTGAATCAAATAATTGCATATAAATATAAAAATTGAGTTAATAGAGTGAACAAAAACTTGATGTTGCCGCCATAAGAATCATCTTGCAAAGAATAGACACAGTCTTCTTCTATGTTCATTGCTATACTAAAAGTAAATTACATTCCTGGAAATTCAAAAGCTCCACGGTCGGAGAAAAAAGTAGAGTCTTGGTCAGAACAACCCACCATGATCTATTACCGGACATAATTGGGAGAATTGTGACACCCCGCCTAATTAAATACCGAGCGATCACTCCTTTATTAAATTAAATCAAGGTGAACAGTTGGTTCATTCTCAGCATCACTGTCGATAAAAAATAAATTTCCAATTTAACACCCTAAATAATTAAGCTAAGTGTCAAAAACATTTTCATGCATAACTTTCCAAATTTTATTTAAATAAAAATCATTTATTTGATTTATTAACAACATCGTAATAAATAATAATCACGTCGCAATAAACCTGGAACATAATCCAATTAATCTAAAACATACGTCAATCGAATGTCAACATGCGAAACATAAAGTAACACAATTAAAACTGAATAAATCCCATAGTGACAATACTAGAAATAACCGGAATACAAATGTCCCAATAACAATGAAATAATGGAAAGGGCGACACGTGCCCAATAAATGAGAATGCTAGAAGTGGAGTCAATAAAGGAAGCCGTCTACGCAAGTGACCTGCAACTTCCACCTAAGCTGCAGCGCGTTCCTGCCAAGAGATCCTAAGCAAGTCGCCCCTGTGGCTGGGCACCTGTAATACATACACATATATACAAGAGAGAGAAAGAGAAAAAGAAAAGGGTCAGAGCCCGAAAGTGTGTTTGATTTAAAATACGTTTAGCAAGTATTTAAATTGATACAGGCCAATGCAATAACATATTAGTGCGACACTCTCTTGAGAAAATCTCATCTCTCTTCTAATGTGCACACCTATCGCACTAACCTTCCCAGTGGTTTGTCTTATCATTTATCGCACTAGTCTTCCCAAATGATTTAACTTATCTTAGATTACTCGTAAGATTTACAATTCAACGATCCCATTTTTAAAAAGGATGTTCCCAATTAGTAACCAAAGTTCTCCATTTTAACGTTATAAAATCAATAAAGTTTTCCAGTGACATATTATACTTTCTCAAAACAAGTATTCATAATTTATAGTCCAGAATTATTTCTCACTTACTACGTTACAGCAACAATTTAATTTCCCCAATTCAGATATATATATTAAGCACTCGTATAATATATATATATATCCTAACAGCACCAACATACAAACTATGGTGCAGGCATACTCTGCTATCCAATCCCCGTATCGATCACACTAAGGGGTATACAAGTTCGGAATCACTCTCGAACTGTAATAGCATATATACACAAAACAAGATTGAGGCGAAGCATATATTTCAAGTCTCTAAGAGGTCAGTACATACCCTCACGTCTCTTAGGATCGTCTGAACTATCGGTCCGATAGCCTGTACCAAGGATATCTATCTTCTAGGGTATACGTCAATATCCCCCATAAAGGTCCCATCGAGATAAGATTGTCCCAGCGCGGTAAACTCAGGGATATCAAGTAGCGCGGGTACGTTTTTCACACGTATATAATATATGCATACACAACCATATAAATATACCACTTATCATTATATCAATATAGGTTTCTCTCATTACCCATAATTACGATATTTATCCTTAATTTTCACATTATTAGTATTACGTATAAGGTTTCATCTCTAACCTTAACTCGAAAGGTTTTCTCACTTATTACATGACACTAGTGGACTCTATCCTTCCAAGTAGAAAATTCAGTAGGTATACCTCTATTCACTATCGTAGTTATTCGCTGTAATCTCTCACTTGAAATACATAGTTTCATCGTTCATTATATACTTATCCCAAAAGCAAGATTCTCGTCTTATAATAAAGTTCCCAACACTTATTCAAATGTCCTACTGGTCTTTCCTACCTCCCAAAACATTTTATTAAGAATACCCAAGAATTAATTCACGATAAATTTAATTTAACTAATTAAACAAGGGAAATAGGAGTCTGCCAGGAGGGGTCGATCGATCGAGGTCTGGGGCTCGATCGACCGAACCTTCGATCGATCGAAGCTCTAGGCTCGATCGATCGATCAACCAGGTCTGCGAAATCTGCAGAATTGCAGTTACGGGTTCTACCAATTTTCTTCATCCAAAACCATGTTTTTCCATTCCAAACGTCCCAAAAATCCTACTACTAACATTATATCAATATACTAGATGTTTTCAACGTAAAGCATGTGTATATCTAAAATTAAACATGGATAATTAACCCAAAATCTCATCTAATCATCAAGAACCCTAGAGTTTTTCTTAATCATGGTTCTAATCTGTTTTTACCAGAATTTCCTTCTAATATATCATCAAAATTTCGTGGGTTATTTTCCTCTACATGGCAAGGATTCCAGAATTTCATATAAATCAATACTACATGGATTTTCCTAACACAAATTGGGTTTTCTTCCATATTTTTCATCTCTAATCATTCCTAAACTAATATGAAGATTGCATTAACGAAAATACGCAAGATAAATACTTGCCTGGGATTTTCGACGTTCTGATTTGCAGATGATTTTGGTGTGGTTGCGTAGCCCGTTGCGCGATCTACGCGGTGGTGGTGGTTGTGGTGCAAACGGATGACTTTTGGGGCCTTGGATTGCCTTGGAGCTTTCTTCTTCCTTCTCCTATGGCCGTCACTTGTTTTTGAGTTTTTCTAACCCTAGCTGACTAACCTAATGACTGATATAGGCTGCTGAATTTCGTGGGTTTAATTACCCAATAAGGTGAAATGTCCAAAACGCCCTCCCGGGGTACCAATTAGGCCTAAAAACGCCCCGAGACCCAAACTAAACCCCCGGGTACACTTTTCTGACTATCTCGACCCTTCCGGACGCGTTGGCGCACTCAAAACGACCATACGAACAACTTATAAAATATTCACTTTTTATTTAACAAAATTAGTCCCGACGTGACACGAGCACGTCCCGACTTAAATTTCCGAAATTGTCATTTAATTCACTCATGACATTCAATATAACCAATATCATATATATTACTTTGCTCATTAGTAATATTCAACAAATTTCCCATAATTACTAACTCTCGTCACGTTAATAATTATAACATAATTAATTTCCGGATTTTTATTAAATAAATAACTCACATTAAATTTAATAAATCCCCAAATTAATATAGCATAAAAATACGGGGTATTACAAGAATCTCGTCCAATTGCAAGTCCATGTTCAGTTCTCTTCTAAAAGGAAATTATTGGGAATTTCTAAGTTAAAGGATGAGAATGAATAGGATCTGAAAAGGTAAGGCTATTCAGTATTTTCAAAAGCAAATGAATGATGAAGGGAATTTAAACATAGATGATTTTCTTGTTTTAGCTAATTTTTTAGGTAATGATCGAAGGGGAGAATAACTTGCTAACTGTCAACCCTAGCGTGGAAGAGATAAACAGAAAGTTTGGGGTTTGAAGGGTGACAGTGCCTCATGTGCAGATGGTTTTATGGGCATTTTTATACTTCAAGTTGAGACATTATCACCCTTGTCATAATTTAAACTTATATTCATAAATGCATTTTCGAGGTGAGAATTTGGAAAATAATTATTAACTTGAAGAAAAATATTCTCCTCGCGACCTATCTAATTACTTAGTTTAAAATTGTTTACAATGGCCAGTAATGGGGGAAACTGTATCTGTAATGAATGCACTATTTCTCACTGCCCAATGTCTTTAAGATATCATTCAACTTCGAATTTTAAAAGTGACCCACTACAGTAATTGCCCTGCCCCCACCCCACCCATCCCCCACACCCAACACACATAAGAAACAAGATAATAAATAAATAAAAATACACACACAGAGACAATTTAACAGCTGAATACCGTTAGCATAAACAAGAAGATCGAGAAACATGAACACATTGTTCATCCGCAGAAGCAAATTTCAAAATTTAAGAATCAGTCACCAGCATATTACAAAACTCAATCTAATTGTAGAATTTAAGAGCAGGATATCGTTAGCATAAACAAGAAGGTTGAGAAAACTTTTGCGTTCATCTGCAGAAACAAGTTTCAAAATTTATCAATCAGGCACCAGCATATTACAAAGCTTAATCTAACTGTTGAATTTTCCTGATCATGTCACAACAAACAAACTTAACCTAACTATTAATTTTGCAGATTACAATGTTAGAGGGTTGTCTTGTTTCCCTCTATATAACAGCTGTAAGCTTCTTTAAAAAATTGATTGTTGTTCTGCATCTCAACACATAATGTCCGTAATTACCTGGCACTTCGGATTGGAGCATGAGTGACTAACATGTTCTACAAATCTTGGCTGGAGGTATATGAAGTGAAATGTCCAGTTTGTTCTCATTTTCAGCAAGTACCTGGCACTTCGGATTGGTGCGTGAGTCACCAACATGTTATACATATCTCAGCTGGAGGTTTATGCATCAAATGTCCAGCAAGTTCTCATTTTCATGTTCATAACATAAGACAATATATTTGCGTGTTTAATCAGATATGTCAAAATCCTGTCATGCAGTTGCAAGGTAAATCCCAAACCTGGAAGCAATTTTCCAGTATAGCTTTTTTTCAGACCCGAGGAACTTGTCCAAATATGAGCAAATTGATATGCACAATGAAGCATATTTATTGGGAAATTCAGAATTTTGTTAGTAAAAAAACATAATTCATGATTGTTGAAGACGTTTAGGATGTATTCTCCAAACAAGGTTCATGATTGTAAAGTTTGAGAAAATAAAGGTCAATGCCTAACTCTATACTCGGTTTATATGACGTAAAGTTATGGTGCAGGATAGAGGCCGACTAAGAGTTGAAATTTAAATACGGTTAGCCTCATTCTGGGTAAGAAATAAGCTTCTATGCCAATAAATAAGGGAGGCCTTGAGAGTTGGGAAATGTGGGACCTAGTATCAGCGTTCAAAACGAAAAGCTAGCGGTCAGTTAGAACTAAAAGTAAATTATTTTAGAATTTACGCTCAATAAATATTGCTGAAGCAAGTTTTCTATCCAGGATACAAATATCTAGGGGTCATCTAAGATATGGCAGTACATGATGAAGGTTAAGCACTTGGTGATGTTTTTGGTGTATATGGCAAGCTTTACTACAAAAAAAAATTGTATGTATTACAAAAAAAAATTCTCAAAACAAAAAAAAACATATTAAACTGAAATTGTATTACTCAAAGCCTTAATACTACAACAAACTAGTTTTCCCATTGACATATTCTTATAGACAAGAAAGAACTTGGTACATTGTCATACACTTAAATTCAAGGCAATAGAGCTCTAAATGGTTCATGTACAGGAAGTATGTGTATTCTTATGTGTGCACAATATATGTGGAGCCTAGTGTTTTTGGCTATAGTGATGAGCATGTATAGCTAATGATAGTCTTAGTGTTGTCTGACTATAGTGGTGGGATTATGTGTGTGTCATAATATGTCTCGATCCTAGAACTGTCCGGGGCTCAGGGCTGTTTAGCTATATTGACGGGACTATATGTGCGTCGTGCTATGTGTGAAGCCGTGGAAGGGCAACTATCTTATGTTGTTTGGATATTTCTGATTCTTTCTGGCAATTTTACGCAAAATACAATCATACATGAGCAAAAGACACGGACATATGTTGAACCATATACAAACAACAAAGAAATTTCGTTGGGATGTCCGGCTATAGTGACGGGTTTATACGCGTGTGCGCCATGGTAAATGTGAGGCCTCGGGTTCTAACTTCATTGTGCTATATGGCTATAGTGGTGGGAATTAAGTGAGTTTAGGATTGAAAATAGTATAAACCTATCAGTTATAAATGCGATAGTAAATAGATGAGTAATATATTGACGAATTAAAGATAACAGATTTAATTGTGAATTTAGTTCGATCCACACTTCTTATTTGGATCATGTAGTGGTATTTCTTGTTGTGGGCCTAAGCCACTTATGTTGTTTACATTTTGGGCTATGTTGAGCCCCTGGTTGGTTTTAGCATTATTGCGGTATTTTCTGATTGTTGGAATACAAATTGTTTATCGAATGCTTTGTAAGCTTAAATTTTTTCAAATAAATATAATTGGTTTATTTTATTTCAGAATCAAATGTATTTTATTGTAAAAAGAGATTTTGAAATTAATGATAATAAAGATATCCATTCATTCAAATTCAGTTATTTATCTTTTTCACATGTTTTATTTAGCCTCTCCAGGCATTGAGAAATGGTTTTTAAAAGTTTTAAATTGGACGTTATTTTATTTATTTTTAGTCACATTTTTTAGGGTGTTATATTGTTATCAAATAAAAGGTAATATTGCATAAGTTAAATAATCATGTCACTCAATGCCCATATGGAGATATAAAGAAATTTCAAGATGCTCTGGTTTGGCTAGGAAAATTAATAAAGAACCTCACATCAAAACTAAAGGCTTATACAGAAATGCATGATAACCTTGAATTATTTGTTCAACTTTTGTTTTGTTAATCATTCAATGCAGTGAAACATGATTCTTATTCATTTGCAATATCAGTCATACTTTGCCCTTTCCCTGAAACAGGACTGAAATGTGTATACAGTGGATACTATCTACTTTAAACATCATGCACAAGGACTTATGATTCTGAGACACATAACATTATGCTACAACAGGATAGTTCGACCCAGGCTCTCATTACCTTTGGTGCAGAGGAGAGGTGCGGCGTCGAGAGATACCGAACGTAGAATGTGCGAGTGTGTTATTATTTTTTTAGTTTTTTGTATCTATAAGGTATTTTGGACACTAATTTTTTCTTGTTTCTTTATTTGGGGGCGGGGGATCATAAAAATTCAGTGAATACAAGAGAGCTAGGAGTGTCAATCTTGGAAACAACATGATAACACAACACAAAATAACACAAAAATTGCCCAAAATTGATATAACGAATCTTTTATTTTCGGATTTTTATGGCACAAAGTCATGTCGTGTTGAAAATATGACACTTGTCAGTCATGTTATTCGTGTCATGTCATGTTTTCTTATCCTGCTTGGATTAATTAGGTTTTAAAATCATGAATCGTCTTAATCGTGTCATGTTTTAAATGGGTCATTTTTGTATCAAGTAAAAAACACACAGTCGTGTCGTGTTTTTGTCTTAATGGGCCTTGTCGTTTCGTGTCGCGTCGTCCCAAAAACGACCCAAAAACATGATTTGTCACCCCTAAATAGAGTGACAAGTGCCTTATTTATTATAATATTATTATTACTACAATAGCTAGAGTCTGATTTTAGTAATTGGTTAATAAGAGAAGCATATGTAATTATGACAAAAAAGGATGAGTTCTATCAAATCCATAAACATCAAACTTAAAATCAAAAATTAAATAAATGAAAAGAAAGATAATCCCTTCCTATTTTTAAAAATCCTCCATGGTACCATATGTGCGCACTCCACTACTTTAATAAGTTCATCCCGAACGTTGAACGTGAAAGTAAATAATCATGATAACAACACAATTATCATTGCAATCCCCTAGTTGATTATGACTAAACTATTATTAGATACATTCTACATGCTTTTGTGTGTGAGTCTACAGAATTATCATTGCAACAATGTCTTTTCTGTACTTAATTTCCATAATTAGGAACCTTGTAGCATGGAACATAATGAAAAACCTTGGTTGAAGACCATTAAATGAAAGTAGTTCAGAAGTTTATCGGACTGTGAACTTATCAAACGAACCTAAACACATTTAAATTGTTTCAGGGAATATATGCCTTGGATAATTAGTCATCAACTCTCTAAAGGCAAATTCATCAGAAAGGTACCGAGTCACTGAAATAGCCTTCGGTTGGCACAAACAATGGCAATTCCAATGTTCTACATGTTTGGTTAAGTACGGGGGCACCCAGGCAAACGAATAACGCCCGAAAGAAAGTGACTCAATTGACTTCACTATAGAAGTCACAAGTAACTCAATTGACTTCTACCCTTCTACACCGTCAGGAAATAAAACATGGTTGTTCTTGTGGGGTGGGGTGGGCAGGTCCAGAATTGCGACGGTATGAATGGAGTGAAGGGAGATCATTGAAATTCCTACTGAATTATGTATAATTAGAAAAACAGAGAGAAATATAGCCCCTGACGTGCAATGTATTACGTCATAAATTATTTACAAATCAACGTCATGCCACTGGGATCCAAACCAGAATTTAAACAATTGGAATATAATCGATTTGGGGGGGACAAGTGAGATCAAGGTGGAGATTTAAAATTAGCATTGGCTGAATCTAATGAATTAAATATTTTTTTACTACTAAAAAAATAGGTTTTGTACTTTATTCTTATTTAAGTTTCAATAAAATAACTCCCAAACCATATATTTATATAAGGTTTCTAATGAGGTATCCGGAATCTGGCCGTAAGTATTGGGGTTATGTTCTGTTTACTCAGTATATAGTAGTTCTATATTCTAGAAATGTATTGCGTTATATTTAATTGTACACATATTTGATAATAAACTGGCATTATCTTGACCGCAGAGGTACCCCTCTATTATTAGATACTTATAGAAGGGTTTCATGTAGAGGACTCATTGATATCAAGAGGGAAAGTGTATAGGCTCTTTGTGGGTTTTTTCCACGGCAGCATGTTATATGGAACGTTTTGTGAAGGGAGAGTTCGCAGGACTTCATCAGACATCAGTGAGGATTGGGTACTCGGAGCTAGTGTTTGAACAAGGTTTTTAAGGGTCAAATTTGCTATGTTTAAAGTTTTTCTCGATTTTTGGTTGCTACAGATCAATGGCCACCAAGGGGAGTACTTTTAGGACTTTGTTTTGAGCCGGTGGTTGGTGAAGGCTTGGCAATGATCCGGATGAAGGCGACGACAACAGAAGCTCTGGTGGAGGTCGACCAAGTAATTAGAGAGTTTTGGGTTGTGGTAAAAGAACTAACTGGCCTGGTGTCCCAATCGTTATTCGCCATTTAGTGATATACTATAGTTCAACAATAACAAGAGAGGACATCAAGCCTTATTTAAACTAATAGTAACTAGAGTCCTAGTTTGAGTAATTAACTTATAAGAACAATATAACACAGAAACTAGGAAACAAAAATATAACTCCCATATAGTTTATAAAAACCAGACCTTAAAATCAAATGTTCCAAATGTAACAACCCTCGCTTTTGGGAGCCCATTTTATATTTAAATGCTATATTGAGTAGTTGCATATATAAATGCCGGATGTGGGTAAGTATTAATTTGACATAATAAGTTAATATTTACTAATAAGTTGCATATTTACCATGTGGATAAGTGATTATTACCATGTGGTGCTTTAAATTGTCATGAAAATTAAAATGGCAATTCGAATTAAAATGGAACCGGAACCTAAAATGGCTTATATAATTTCCAAATGATAATTTGGAGGGTGTAGTTAGTTCCGGGAGGTGCGAGACAGTCAAAATGTGTGCCATTTTGTATTTTGAGATTTTGGGCACTTTTGACTGGTTTTGGCATATTGCGTATTAGAAATTAATTATTGCGGTATTAACACTTAAAGATGGGAGACTTTTATCTTAAGCCACATATAGTCTTTTCCCCCAAGTCTTTCTTTTCCTCCTAATTTCCCTAAGTGTTCTAGCCCTAGAGTGAGAGAGAGAGTGGAAGATTGGAGAGAAAGAGAGAAATCTTGAAGATTGGTGGTTTGATCTTGCTTTCTTCTTCAACCAAGACTGAATTTGAAGCCCCAAGGCAAGTTTTCTACTTGCTAATTATATAGTTTAAGATGAATAATTAGTATGGGTAGTTATGTATAGTTTTGATGTAATATAATTTGTGGTTTTAGTTGGATTTATGGGTACCAACATCTTTGATAGAGTTTGATTCTTGTTTGAGGTGGAAAAATGTTGTTGGAAGCATTTATGATCTTTTAGTATCATTAAATGTAATTGGATGATTTTGGGTTGGTTATTGATTTTGGGTCTAGAAGGAAAATAGGAGAGAATGGTCTAGGTCTGATATGGCCAGTCGACCGCGTCTCTCAGACCGGTCGACCGGGCCTTCGGAAGAGGGCTTACTGCTTTCTTGCAAAGGCACGAAATTTAGGGCGCGGTCGACCGCGTCCCACTATCGGTCGACCGGTCCGTTCGAAATGAACTTTCTGCATTCTTTCAAAAGCTAAAACTTGGTTCGCGGTCGACCGCGGTCGTGGGACCGGTCGACCGGTCCCCTGTTTTCTTACTCAAATTTCCTACTTTTGTTCTTAACCCTTTTTCTTTCCCTAGGAACATAGGACTCTTCTTGAATGAAGTAAATCTTGGCTTTTAGAGTCCTAGTTGAGTTGGTTGTCACCCTAGTGTTGAATGGGTTTCACTTGTGGTTAAGTCCTGGGGAGGGGTTGTCCTAAGTGATGTTAAGGCATCACTTCTCTAGGCGCATCCAAATAATTTGGATGGGAATTGTAGTCCCATACTTGGAGACTTTAGGGGCTTGAAATGAGGCACATGAGACCTTAAGCTCGGGAGACTAATACGATCCCTTGGAGACTTATTCGAGGCATAACCTAATTTGTGAATAAATGAAATATCCAACAATTATGGTTTCAAACAAATGAAATATGTAAATGTAAAATGAAAAGGAAAATAATGGTTTTTATAGTAAATGCTAATTTACTTAAACACACCTCTCTAAATGCTATCATAAGGGAAGCTCGCGCATGAGGTGATGTTCCTTGACTAGTGAATGCAGGGAGACTATAGTCCTCGGCCATATGCGGGTTTATTATATGTATTTTTCTGCGCTAGTGAAGTAATTTCGGGTGTGGTTATGACTCACTCGCAGGCATATGGCCACTTCCCAACGTGCGATAGGTACCCAGGCTGCCTTGTTTGATGGCCCCCTGGAAGATGATAGTCATTTAGGGGCGCGCCCAGTGGGGAAACTCGGAGGGGCGGTCTTAGAATCGTTATATGTATATGAATGTAACTTTTCTAAACTCAAGTGGGACTTGAGGGATGTATAATTTCCACTAATAGTATTATGATAATTACATTCCTGCTAAGGAATGGTAATTGGAATGAAATGAGAAGAAATTGATACTATATTCCTGTTAAGGAAATTAATCTGGTATAAAGTGGAAATTAGAGAGTAGAAGCTTTTAATTTAATTTAAGTTAATTTAATTTAGCATCATTTCATTTTCTTGCATAGTTTACTTAGTCATGTCTTTTCGCTTGTATTCGTATCATTCATGCTAGGTTGTTAGATTCCTGTTTTCCTTTCCCATGATTAACTGTTCATATCTAGCATGCTTTGTTGTTCATCTGTGAACTATATATAAACCGGGTTCTGACCCGTTCATTTTCTTTTATGCTTTGCATGGGATTGTATCCGCTCAGGTGCTCCTCCTCAAGGACGCCCGTGTTGATATTTCTACTCTTTTGCTTTTACGGAGCTGTATAAAATTGTGGATATTACAGGATGTTTTGTTAGACGCCGTCCTTCTTTTGACATCTAGTTATGATTGGGTCTATCACTCGGGCGAGTGGCCCAGATTTGTAATTGTATAATGGTTGTAAAACATACTATCTAACTGTTGTGATTACTTTTGTGTAACTGTGAACCGACAGCATATTCGGTTCTCCTCTTTGTATATAGTTGTTTTAGATGTACATTAATTATTTTTCTTTGAATTCCACTATTATTGTAGAATGGGTTGTTTAAATTATTTTTCTTAACTTAACTTTTAAATTGCATAAATTGTTTTGACAACCCGTTTTCTGAATTATTGGGTGGTTTTCTCGGTTACTCTTACTATATATGTGGTGCTGAGAATGATTTCCGTCCATGATTACCGTATATGTTGGAGTATCGGGCTGGCCACCCCTTATTTCGGAATGCGGGTTGTCACACCAAAGAAACAGGAAACATCCAAATTAACCTTGCTATTCTAAGGCATGGTGCCAAAGTTGAAAGTAGCACACCCTATCATTTGTATACGCACATAATATATTTATGTTATATTAGTTCTAACATTGTTCCATATTATAGACTAATTTCTTTATTTGTATAAACTAGTTTAACCTCTGAAAGTAAAAGAAAAGTTGGCTCAAAGCCCATTGTTGTCCTTGCGGCATCATGATGTGAATTGAACACAAATTAACAAGTAAAGCCTACTATAAGTAATATATGTATATATATGCATCCATACTAGGTATAGTCCATACCATAAATTTTTTGTAGTATATTTAGTCTTGCGGCACGTAGGTGCATCGTGACTCCAAAAAATTGTGTGCCTTCAAGACATCCGCGTGTTGCCCCTTCTTACAAGAGGCCCCATGACAAAGACGTAATTTTCTAATTTCTAAAATTGCAGAGGTAAAGATATAACTGCCAATTCTTTTTGTCTCCAATATACATGTGGCTACAAATGCTCTCTGCCTATGGCACAATCTGCAGGCGCCTTTCCTTAATTTGGAGCTAAAAGAAAATGAAAGATACACTAGCGCCTGGTGTACCTATCCATATGATGCACCCGTGATCATTTTAAAATTTGTAAAAGTTAAAGAGACAAAATATTATTTGAAGTAGGTTTAGATCTTAATTAATGTTAATGGCTACTTGAATTTTTAATAAAGATGAAATTCGCAGAGCAGCCCAATTAACTACCAAATGATAACGAATGTGCTCCAACTTTATTTAGATCCTCTACACCTTAATATATGATTTGGGACTTGCTGTTACCAAGTGCATATAGTAATCCAAAATACACTTTCTTTCAAACAAAAGCCATAAATATGTGCAACTATAGACAGATAAATAACTTCAGTAAACTTCTCAAATTTCTTAAAACTCCTACTATTTTGTGATGGCTATCTATGAATACTGTGTCTTTATAGTTACATGTATCAATAGATATAACTTTAATTAATAAATTACCACAACTCCCTAAAGATAAAGAACTTATGTTACCTTTTGAACTCAATGCCTCTAGATAAAACCCAACAAAACCATCTAACTTTCAAGGAAAAATAAATTGAAATTGTAAACAAAATGCACGTTCTCACCCTTGATTAAAAATCCCCATGTATACTTTCATTGTCTTCAAATAAAGAATTATAAAATAAAAATATATTAGAAAAATCCGAAATAGCCCTCAAGGAAACAATTGCAAAATTTAATAATAACATAATCTTAACCAATAGTCCCTCCATCCCAAATTAATAGTCTTGCTTTTTTAGTTCGTCCCAAATTTATAGTCGTATTGCTAAAAATCAAGGTTCTAAAAGGCGTGAGGCGTAGAGGTCAAGCTTCAAGCCTTAGGAGCCTAGGCGTAAAAAGGCGTTTTTCCTTTTTTTTTATTATTTTAATTATTCCAAGGCTAGTAATATAATAAAATAGTATATACCTTGAATTTTGAAAATATATCCATATGTTTGGTATCCATCTTTCTCATATTCATGCTCCATAACCAATATTTGTCAACTAATTCTTTGTTTTTAAAAAAAAAAAGTGTGCCTTAGGCCTTTTACCAAGAATACGGCATAGGCAATGCGTTTCTCTCAAGCCTCAAGCCTAGGAGGGCCTTTTAGAACAGAGCTAAAAATAGTATATAAAACAAGGTGATATTCCAAAGTTACCCACCCGAATAACACCTATAAGAGAAAAATTATCCAAGCGTATGTTGTGAATTCAAAGGTATTCATTTTTTTAGGAGGATAAATTTGGAAAGTAATTTTTTTTACAATGTTTGACTTTTAAACAGAGACTATCAATTTTGGGACAGAGGGCATATGAAATGGAAAAGCTAGTTCACTAGAAACCAAGATTCTAGCACAATATAACAACAAATCCTAAAGCAACTCAACACACATGAATAGTTGTACATTATATAGTTCAGAATCTATGATTCTCACACATTGTAAGTTTGGATTGCTACAGTCCCATTCTTGTGACTGTTATACTAGTTACCCAATTCACCAGGTACCATGACTGAAAATGAACAAAAAAATGAATAAAAGCAAGCAAAAAAAATCAGGACTCTGAAATTATATGTTGACCATAAGAATCATTGTGCCACTTGGTCAGTCGAATGATAACTCCCACATTAAATATCAATGCATTAATAACAACATACATTATAAATATTTTCACCGCCTTTATTTTATCAACTGCAACAAGTTAGTCATAAGTGAGGATCTAATTTATTCAGTGCACTACTTGAAATTTTCAGATTCCTATACACCTAAAGGTTACATAATTGACTGAAGATTCAACAGCATTCAAGTTGTTGGGGCATGTGGGTTGTGGATGTCACAAAGTTTAAAATTTTCATTTGAACCTATTAGCTTTAAAAGGACAACAATCTCTACCCGGCAATGGCAATCAAAAACCACCAACAAAAGGTGGAAAATTTTCATTTAACTTGCCCCAGTTAGACTGTCCATGAAAGCAAAGGGAGGACACAAAATGGCATGATAAGTGAATTCGAACAAAAGCAATGCTCTTAAAAAAAGTGAAATTTCAATTCACCAATCTACCCATTTAAAACTAACAAATTCATAAAAAAAATATGAAATTATAATTGGATTTTTTTTGGGTGGGAGTCCAACCGTCAACCTCCTTTACAAGGGTGAGGACTCTGGGCATTAGGCTAGCCCTAATGTTTCAGCCAAATGGTAAATTTGAAAACTACTTGCGTTGACAAAGCACATTGCATACAGGTGTTTAATCATGCAAAGTTCATCCCGTAATTTTGCCAAAGGAAGTGGTAAATCTGCTTGATAAACTTTGTTGATGTTGCAGACCCAAATTATCAGCCTTTCAAACGAATATATATAGAATATCGAGTTAAAGGGGGCAATAGAATAGCTATTCTTAGAGGTCATGAGAGGCTAAAGAAGTTGGGCAGAACTCCTATAAAATAGCTAGGTTGCCCTTTATTCAAAGGAAGGAGAAAGGAAATTTATTTTGAAAACTTGGTTAAAAACATAAGAACCAAAGTTGCAGGATGGAAATCCAAATTTCAGACTAGTCCTTCTTAAATCAGTGATTTGTTCAATGCCAGTGTATACTCTAGTTTCTCTTCAATCTCCAAAAGCCATTTTCAAGAAAATTGACAAAATCTTAAGTTATTTCTTCGGGGGTGATCTTTGTATACCACGTGTTTTTATTAATTAATTAGTTAATTAATAAAAAAATTAGAGAAAAATAAAAGTTTTGATTTAATTATGTTTAATAATTAAATATGTTGATTTTTATATTCGGAATTCGGAAAAACTAGATTACAAGACTCCTAATATGAGTATAGATAAGTCTTGGGCCGTTTAGAAGAGTCTTCAAAACATAAAACTCTCTAAGCGTCCTCAAACCATAAAACTCTCTAGAAAAAAATATATAAAAATATCCAACTATCCGATCTAGCTGAAATTTTTTGTGCAGCTTCCTCTCATTTTCAGCTACTACGACTTCAAATTTCAGCTAATTCCAACGGTCCTATCGTCTTAGTCTTTGTATATGATTAGAACTCTTTTCTTAATCAAACTCTTAATCCTCTATATATCACAAAAAATTCGTGGGTTGGCTTTTCAAATCAATATTTCAACCATAAGACCTCTTCAAAATTATTCTCTCACCTACAAACTTTAGCCCCAAACTTAATCAAGTGTTTGACTCAATATTTGAAGGCTTAATTGGTGTTTTTTTTTCAAGATTGTTGAAGAACTAACTCTTTGCTAATTTTTTCGAGAGGAATCCAACTGTCAACTCAGATCTTCATCTAAATCACAAGCATGAATACTCTATTCCTTTCCTTTAGTATTATGCGTTTTAAGTGTCGCCTAAACCCTTAATTGCATATTTTTCTTAAAAGCAATTAGCAACTTAATTAGAGAAAGTGGACACTGAATTTTGGGACTGTTTTTATGAAACTTTTAAATATGAATAAATCTTTGAAACCCTTGGGTGCGTAGGTGAGATTATTGGATTTTTATGGTTTTGGGTATAGGTTCTCATGTAAAATATTTATGGGATTATTTATATGGTTAATGGGACGCGTTCACACTTATAGAAATTAGAGGACTTATGAAATAGGACGATTATGACGTATGGAATATTGTTGCATGTTAATTAATTTAACATTATTCAGTGAATTAATTGTGTTGAAATCAACGACGTTGTTATTAATTGATTTAAATTAAGTTGGGACATTTATGATTAAATTGATATGTTGTGCATATTGAATTTTGTATTGTGTGATTTGGTTTAATCATTTTTGCCATCGCGGGGACGAGAGGCTTTTGGATAGTATATTGCTCACCTCTATTTTAGGATGCTTACTAAGTATGGGACTAGTGGGTAGGCCTTGGTTATATTATATACTTTTCAGGTATGGGACTAGTTAGTGTAAATTCGTGCGGATTTTATATTCGGGGGTGGGGAATTTTTTTTATGCTTTATCGTTGTTACGCTAGCCTAGGCATGAGACTAAGACGTGATAAATGTTGGTAATTCATCCTATATGTAGGAAAGGACGTACGTGTACTTGGGGACCCATAGGTATGGGACTAAAGGGTATTTTGAGGATCTCACATCGATTAAAAGGGTGGGGTAATTTGTTAATTGTCAAATTGAGAATTGAGAATTAATACCTAAGATAATAAGGCGGGTATTAAAATATATTGACGACATAATCAGCGAGGTCCGACAGTTTAAACAGGCCAGCCGACGTTTTATTTCGTGTCGTGTGTGGAACCTCCTCAATTAACAGGGGTTGACAGTTTAAACGGATTAGCTGGCGTTTTGACGAGGGGATGTGTATTTTGGTGGAGGAATCACCCGAGGCGCGAGGACCGCTATACTTAATTAAAGTGAGAATTGAGAAAAATGATAACTTGGGTTAATTTAATTTTATTACAAGTGTGTGAAGTCGGCAACCGACCAAGCATCAGGAATGTAGCCCGAGCTATATTTTCTTCTCTTTATATCTATATTTTCTTCTCTTGAATAAATTTGCTCCCCGGATGCTTTACTCATAAAAAAATTTATCTGCATCAATAAAACCCTACCCCAATCCTAAATTTAAGATACAATATAAATACTTACAATATGGAGTATTAACCCTGTAGATAAACTCCCTGATATCCTAAAGATTCTTTATTTTATCGAAAACAATATTTTTGATTTAAATTTATTTTATACACTTTACATGATAATAAATATACGTTGGTCATATTTTTCATTTAATTTAGATATAATGTTGTATTTTGATCATATACCATCCCTATTGGTTTATATAACCATGTTGCTTGTATGTGGATTGGCCCACATCCTATTACTTCCTTTGATTAGTTTTAGATCTTTTACTATATGTAGTGTTCGTATAAAACTTGAACAAAAACAACAAGGTTAAAACATTGAGGATATTTACCGAATCAAAATCACCAAAGGCATGCATCATTCAACCTCCCGTTCATGGAACGTAGTTTTTAATTTATGTGAATAATAGGCTTTGTATTATTTTGTTCATTTCTTATTTTTGTATTCCCGTAATTGGCTTATTAGTATTCTTTATTATATTATAATTAAAAGTTCAAATTTGATGCTTAAAGAACATAATGGTCTCTTTTTCATCCCTTTATAGTGATATCTAATAATAATTTTACGGATATTTTGACTTCTTAGGGAGAGGCAAAAGACAAGAGGGGAAGACAAAAGATGAGAGAGGGAGAGACAAAGAATAAAGAGAGAGTGGGAGTGAGGGAGAGAAGGGGTGGATATGGAGAGGGATAGTGAGACGGAGAGGGGTAAAATGAAAGGAAAAAAATCGTAGGGGTGCAAAGTCAAACATGTTGATAGTTGTCCATTAACTAAATAGAAGGGTAAAATGTTCAAGATTTTAAAAATTGGGGTGAAAAATCTATAGTTTTTTGGCTTTAATCTCATCTGCAAAGATTTGTTAGGCTCCACTCCTATGTGCATTTAAAGTTGTAAAGTCCTATAACCACACAAAACCGCTTATAACTTCTCTGTAACCACTCATTTTTCCTTTTATAGATAATGACACTTGTGACTTGTCCCATATTTATTATAATAGAACTAGCAACTAAAAAATAAAAATATGGGAGCAGACACAAGTAAATCTTTACAAATGAGACTAAATATTTAAGATACCAAAAATCTAATCAGTGGATAAAAGGTAGGGTCCAAAATAACCCTTTATAGTGATATCTAATAATAATTTTAAGGATATATTAACTTCTTAGGGAGAGGCAAAAGACAAGAGGGGGAGACAAAAGACGAGAGAGGGAGAGAGATGGTGGAAAAGGGTAAAATGTTCAAGATTTTAAAAATTGGGGTGAAAAATCTATAGTTTTTTTGGCTTTAGTCTCATCTGCAAATATTTGTTAGGCTCCACTTCTATATGTTTTTAAAGTTGTAAAAAGTCCTATAACCACCCAAAATCGCTTATAACTTCTCTGTAACCACTCATTTTTTTCTTTTCGCAGAGAATGACACATATTTATTATAATAGAACTAACAACTAAAGAAATAAAAATATGGGAGCGCCACTAGTAAATCTTTACAAATGAGACTAAATATTTAAGATCTCAAAAATCTAATCAGTGGGTAAAATGCAGGGTCCAAAATATCCCTTTAAATAAAAAAACTCTATAGGGCCCATTTGGATATTTTGCTTTGCCTTCATTTTCTGTGAGTTCGGACATAATTGGGACCTTGACCTTGTTTACAAAAGAAAAAAGTGTGAATAACAGGACATGGGAATATTAAGGAGCATATAACACAATACTTACCAAAAACACATACAAGGCTGACAACCGATGGGGAAACTTTAGAGCTGCTCTTTTTGTTTCAATATCGAGGTCCATGTTCACATAATGAATGCCATCAAAATACAGATAAACCCCATTCCGACGGATTGATATTGATGATGCTGGAAACAGCACCACCCTTCAGGGTGTTTGTGAGCTCAATTTAATGTTAACAATGGCAGCATATGAGTGTATGTATATATATAGTAGAAGGGGGTGAGGAGAAGATGATTTGTACCGGAATATAAGTGGTTCAGCCAATTAGGCCTACGTCCACTGTGCAAGTGTATGATGTGTATCACTGTATGAGGGATCTAATGGCCATATATACAATCTCTCAAGCTTTCTCTCTCTACTGTGTACTTGAACAGAACTTCAGCTAGGGTTGCTAATCCCCTTTTGCTAGGTAGAGGATGACCTCTATATATATCACCTAGGGGGGTGTAATGTACCCCCCATGCATGTAATATGCATGTGTGTGTTAGCCTCACCAATATGGGAGAGCCACCTGTCACTGTCACATGTAGAGAATGATGATGAAATATCCTCCCCACGTGTGGGGAATAATCTTGTTATAACTGATTTGTGTCCACGTGTCCTTACCCAATTGTCAGCAGATGCTCGGCTATCATCTTTGGTGCATGACCTCGGCCTGGGAGAGGCCGAGGTTGGATAGGCTAGGTAGTCGTTCAATCCGAGATGCGCCATAGGGGTCTCGGCTTGATCTCAGTCGAGACAGTGGGTTGGAGTCGGCCTGAGCCGAGGTTGAGATGGTGTGCGCTTTGAGCATCGACTAATGTCCTGATGAGGTTATTGGTTGGGCTTATTGCGAGCTCGGCCTACATCTGGCCGAGGTTGCCTTCACAGATGTACAAGAGTGCTGTTGACCCTTATGATGCGTGCAACGTCCTTTGGTGTAGCTGGTGGTAGTGTCGGCCTTGGCCGACCCTGATATGGCCGAGGACTGATATCGCATGCCCAAGACTCATCCAGTGTCGGCCGTAATCTCGGCCGAGGTTGGTGTTTCTGGGCCGAGGTCACACTTGGGGCATATCAATCACCCCCCATCCCTTAGTCATATGTGAGAGCAAGTGACTAGGGGATTATCACACCTTCGAGGCCTGTCTATTACGAGCCAATACTTGTTTGACACTTGTCCAATGATGAAGTATGCTAGCTTGGTAGGCGTGTGCTGTCAGCCGCCCTTTGGGGCTCCCAAGGCAATGATGGGCCCTGGGGAATTGCGCCCATGTATTTAAGGATTTTGAACCCTATTTCCCTCCTTTCTTCTTCATTTTCTCTCTTTCCTGGTTATACTCGCTCCTGCAGCTCTCTCTCTCTAGAAAGATCCTTGTTCGAGGCTTTTGGGTGGTGATTTCTCGCGTCTTCTCATCTCTTCCTTACTATTTCATCCTCAGGTAACCTCTGCCACACTTTTCCCTGCATTTTTCCTGCAAGTCTCCTTATTTTCGCATTTTTCCTGCCAACTTTGTTTGTAGTTTAGGAAGTTATCCCAAGTTTAGGGTCGGCCTCTGATGCTCAGACCCTTATACCAACTTCTTAAGGAGTTCCCCTCCCTTAGGGAAAAGACTTTAGAAAAGATTAGACAAATAGAAAGATCATAGGAGGAGGCTCGTAGGTCACAAGAATTTCCCATTAGACCTATCTTTCCACCACCTCTGAAGGTGATATATCCTGATCCCCCAGAGTTTTTCTATCAGACAAAGGTTCCTGCCAATCCCATACCAATGTCTGAGTCTGAATCTTCTACCTCAGACCCCATGTCTGTGGATTCCTTTCACGAGGCCATGGACTTCACACCTCGGCCTGATCAGCCCCCTGATCAGGCCGAGGTCTCCAACCGAGCCTCATCCCATAATAGCTCAAGCACCTCAGCCTCTTCCTCAGAGGTTGAAATTGTTGAGCCGAGTGTGGCCATTCCACCTCCTCTTGATGCCATTCCTCTGTCGGCCTTCACTGGTGCCGAGTTCGCTCAGGGGTTCCTGAGCAACCCATCAACATCTGCTCCGGCCGACGTTGAGTTGGATGATGATGATGAGGTTGAGAGTGATGTCGACGTCTCTGAGGCGGCCGAGATCGAGAGTACCATTACTGAGGTAGACCTTCTCTGCTTTAGATATTTGTATTCTATCAGTCCCTCAATAAAGCTTAGGAGACCTCTGAGGGAGGAGAGATCTTATCATGGCCGAGATGGCGAGATCTGCTTGTACGAGCAGATGTTCAAGTTAGGGTTTCGTCTACCCATCCATCCCATTATTAAGTCCATCCTCTCCTACATCAATTTGGTTCCCTCACAACTATCCCCCAATTCCTGGAGGGTCATAATAGGGGCCATACTCTTGTGGAGGGCAGTCCACCACTCTGACCTCCCAGTTCAGGTCTTTGTAGGTTGCTATGTCCCTTCCTCGACCAAAAATCATCCGAGCAACTATCATTTTGTAGCTCAGAAACTTGAGAAGAAAATGCTTCAAATAACTCAGACTTCCAATCATAACTGGAAGCCTCGGTATTTCTTTGCTTCCAGGCCATGGGAATTTGACCCATGTGTTCCCTCGCCTATTTTAGAGCCGAGGATGCCTCTGAGATGGGGTAAAGTCACAATGTCTGCGAGGGCCAACCCTGGCCTGAGTCTACAAAACCTTCAGAAGGTGAAAGCCCTTCAAGATAAGGGGGCACACGGTCTGTTTGTCAAGTTCGAACACTTGATGACCCCCCCACAACCTCTCAGGGACAGGTCTAGGTGGAAGTCCCCTTGTCGAGCTTGGTAAGCATTTTTATTTCAAGTTGAACCTCTGAGTTTATTCCTATCTGATTATCTAACTCAGATCTACTAATTTTTTGCAGAGCGACCTCAGGATATTTTGGACGAGCTCTGGGAAATGGCTGCACCGAGTTTAACGAGACTAGCCAAGCAAGCAGGCCTTATTTCCCCTCCCCCAACTCATTCTACTTCAAATCCCCAAGCCACAACGAAGAGGGCTCCAGAAGGTCATGCCCCTGAGGATCAGAGGCCGAAGAAGAAGAACGCTGACACTGCTATCCCTATCTCATCAGCTGACGCCTTGTCGGCTCGTCTAGAGCAGTTGAAGATAGCTGACAACATAGTCGGCCATAGTCTTCAGGCCTTAGATGACTTCGTCTCTGTAATGACCGAGGCTGACAAGCACTTCTTCAGGTCACTTCACACCCCATTGCTGGTTGAGTTCGACATTCACAGATCTATTCAGGTATGACTTGATTTTTCTTTAGAAATTCTCTTAAGTGTAGCCTCTGATTGTTCTTCGACTCATTCATGATCCCAAAATATGAAGGGCCTGGCAGCTATGCATCACCTCTCCAATTGGACTTTGAGGAAGTTGCCTCTCATCTAAAAGGGTCAAGAGGCAGAGAAGGTCCAGAGCACTCTGAACGCAGAGATTAATCGTCTGAAATCCGAGCTGCTCGACTCTGAGAAGAAGGTGAGGGGGTTGGAGAAGGACATCTCCCAACTTGGTAAGGATCATGCTGCAGCTCTGAAGGCTAAGGACGATGTTCTGCAGCAGAAAGTTAACTCAGCTATCAGGGCCGCCCTTGATGACACCTCCGAGAAGATAATTTCAGACTATAAGTCCTCTTATGAGTTTATGGGCTTCGGCTTTGAATACCTTGAAAGAGGTATCAAAGCCACTATTAAGTGGGCTGATGTCAGGGAGAGGGAGGCTGGCACTTTGAAAGCCTCTGATTTCATTGGCCTCGGCTTTGCTGATCCTCAGTTTGCTCAGGCCCTTCAGGAGGTTGAGGAGGAGGCTGCCGCGCCTGCTGAGACTGCTACGTTGGACGACACTGAGGTTGGAGGGGCAGCCCATCGTGATGATGCGGCCGAGGTGACCAACGTGGTTCAGCCCAACCAAGCCGAGGACGCCAACATTCCCCCTTCAAACCCTTAGAGGATTTTTTGAACATTGTTTGTAACTCATAACATTATGGAGCTTGTCTGTAATCGTTGAACATCTATTATTTCTGAATATATCAACCTCTGAGGAGAACTATCTTCACTTACTTTTCTTGAATGTCATGTGATATTTTTCATCCTTAGTTTTGTTGTAATGGTGTCTGCTAAAAATAAATTAATAATCTGAGCTCCAACCTTCGAAGTCCTCTTTCCGATCTTGTCTTTTTCCAATGACGTCTTGTTTAAACTCAACCAATGGTCCTGACCTCAGACCTCGTCACCACCGAGTGATGTTATGAGGGTCTGAGGTCATCACCTAAGATGTTATCCACAATTAACCTTACCAAATTAATGATGTTAAGGTTCTGAGGTCATCTCATCATGGTGTCTGAACTCAGACCTCGTCACCACCAAGTGACGTTATGAGGGTCTGAGGTCATCGCCTAAGATGTTATCCTCAATTAATCTCACCAAATTAATGATGTTAAGGTTCTGAGGTCATCTCATCATGGTGTCTGAACTCAGACCTCCTCACCACCAAGTGATGTTATGAGGGTCTGAGGTCATCGCCTAAGATGTTATCCTCAATTAATCTCACCAAATTAATGATGTTAAGGTTCTGAGGTCATCTCATTATGGTGTCTAAACTCAGACCTTGTCACCACCGAGTGATGTTATGAGGGTCTGAGGTCATCACCTAAGATGTTATCCTCATAATTAATCTCACCAAATTAATGATGTTAAGGGTCTGAGGTAATCTCATTATGGTATTTGAACTCAGACCTCGTCACCACCGAGTGGTGTTGTGAGGGTCTGAGGTCATCACCTAAGATGTTATCCTCAATTAATCTCACCAAATTAATGATGTTAAGGGTCTGAGGTCTTCTCATTATGGTGTCTGAACTCAAACCTCATCACCACCGAGTGGTGTTATGAGGGTCTGAGGTCATCACCTAAGATGTTATCCTCAATTAATCTCACCAAATTAATGATGTTAAGGTTCTGAGGTCATCTCATTATGGTGTCTGAACTTAGACCTCGTCACCACCGAGTGATGTTATGAGGGCCTGAGGTCCTCACCTAAGATGTTATCCTCATAATTAATCTCACCAAATTAATGATGTTAAGGGTCTGAGGTCATCTCATTATGGTGTCTGAACTCAGACCTCGTCACCACCGAGTGGTGTTGTGAGGGTCTGAGGTCATCACCTAAGATGTTATCCTCAATTAATCTCACCAAATTAATGATGTTAAGGGTCTGAGGTCTTCTCATTATGGTGTTTGAACTCAGACCTCATCACCACCGAGTGGTGTTATGAGGGTCTGAGGTCATCACCTAAGATGTTATCCTCAATTAATCTCACCAAATTAATGATGTTAAGGTTCTGAGGTCATCTCATTATGGTGTCTGAAATCAGACCTCATCACCACCGAGTGATGTTATGAGGGCCTGAGGTCATCACCCAAGATGTTATCCTCATAATTAATTTCTGACATAAGAATGAAGCAAGAACCGTCATGGAAACTGATCTTTTATTAATAACCTCTTCATAACAAGATGGTACATTTACATAAACTCTATGCATCATCATATGTAATATTTCTTTAGGTGATCAGCATTCCACGGGTTAGCGAAAGGTTTTCCTTCTAGGTTTTCTAGCCCGTAGGTACCAGGCACAACCTCTTCTGTCACTTTGTAGGGGCCATGCCAATTTGGGTGAAGCTTATTTGCCTTCTGTAAGGCCTTTTTTAGCACTAGGTATCCCACTCCAATAGGTCTGGTCTTAACCCTCTGGTTGTAGAAATTTGCTTCCCTCTGTTGGTAGGCTGCTTGTCTGATCTCAGCGTCTTCTCTTCTTTCTTCAATCAGATCTAGGTCCAACATCCTCTCTTCCCCATTCTTATCGAGGTCATAGGTCTGAACCCTATGAGTTGGGAGTCCCACTTCCATTGGTATGCCAGCTTCTGGGCCATGTGCTAGCATGAACGGGGTTTCTCCTGTAGGTGTCCTTACCGTTGTTCTGTAGGCCCATAACACAACAACGTAGACCTCTTCAGTCCATCTTCCCTTCGCATCCTCTAACCTCTTCTTAATTCCATCGAGAATTGTTCTATTCGTAACCTCGGTCTGGCCGTTTGCTTGAGGTCGGCCAGGAGATGAGAATAACTGCTTTATCCTAACTCTTAGGCAGTACTTTTCTAAAGAGGAGTTCTTGAACTGGGTCCCATTGTCCGAGATGAGAGTGTTTGGGAGGACTTATCTGCATATGATGTTCCTCCAAATAAATTGGAAGGTCCTCTGCTCTGTGATCATTATCATTGGCTCTGCCTCCACCCATTTTGAGAAGTAATCGACGACAACTATCAACAATCTATAATTGTTGGCAACTCTTGGCAGGGGTACTACTAGGTCAATTCCCCATATTGCAAATGGCCAGGGAGAGGTGATTGACGACATAGGCTGATGGGGTTGATGAGGAATAATGGCGAATCTTTGATATTTATCACACCTCTTCACGTGGGCTGCAGCGTCCTTGGACAAGGTCGGCCACCAGTACCCCTGTGTGATGATTCTCTTGGCCAAGGGTCTTCCACCTATGTGACTAGAGCAAGAACCCTCATGAACCTCTTGTAAGACCTGGGGAACTTCCGCGGGATGCACACATCTGAGGAGAGGCAATAGAAATCCCTTCTTGTACAAGACGTCTCCTATCATCGAGAACTTGGCAGATCTATATCTCAATTTTCTCCTCTCTGATTTGGACTCAGGTAGCTCTCCCTCTCTAATGTATCTGACGAGGGGGTCAATCCATGAGTCTCCTATGTTTAAATTATGATAAGGGTTACATACCTCCTCCTCCTCGATGGTTGCCTTTCCCAAGATCTCGATCGGAATGGTCCTTCTAACATCTGTCTTTGCTGCTGAGGCCAGCCTTGCCAATGCATCTGCGTGACTGTTACTTTATCGAGGCACCCTCTTCAGTTTTGCTTCTTCAAAATATTCTAACATCGTTCTCACCCTCTTCAGGTACTTGGCCATCCTTTCATCTTTGGCCTCATAGACTCCCAGCACTTGATTGACAACTAACCTTGAGTCGCTGTGGAGTAGAAGTCGCTTTACACGAAGAGTCCTTACTAATAAGAGTCCTGCTATCATGGCCTCATACTCGGACTCGTTGTTTGAGTCCTGGAAGTTGAATCTCAAAGCGTATTCAATGTTGGCACCATCTGGAGCCGAGAGTATCAGCCCCGCACCGTCCCCACTATCGCAGGAAGAGCCATCAACGAAGAGGCTCCAAATATCTGTATCCGATGAGAAGACCCTTTCCGTCATGACTCCTTGTTTGAAAAGGTACCGATCCTCCTCGTTCTCTTCTACTCTTCCTCGGACCTTGTTAGAGGTGACCCCTTCCTGATCACGGAAGACGTTTAGTGTCGTCTCTTCCGAATTTCAAAAGACACTTCGGTTTGTCTCTTAGACGTCCCCCAGGCCATTCTCTGTCTCGGCCTCTTCCCATGTGAACTCTGCAACAAAGTCCGCGAGGGCCTGCCCTTTGATGGCTGTCCTAGGCTGGTAGGTAAGATCATACTCCCCCAACTCGATGGCCCAGGTCATCAATCTCCCGGACTTCTTAGGTTTATGCAGGACCTGTCTTAGTGGGGAGTCAGTGAGGACGACCATGGAGTGAGCTTGGAAGTAAGGCTTCATTTTCCTTGAAGCATGTATTAAGGCATAAGCCAACTTTTCCATACGGGGATAATTTTATTCAGACCCTTGAAGGGCCTTACTGTTAAAATATACGGGCCTTTGGATCCCGTCGTCTTCCCATACTATGGCCGCGCTGATGGCTGATTCAGAGACTGCCAGATACACATACAACTTTTCTCCTGCGACGGGCCGAGATAGCAATAAGGGTGACCCCAAGTAAGACTTGAGTTGGTTGAAGGATTTTTCACACTCTTCATCCCAATTGAATGCCTTTCTTAGAACTTTAAAGAATGGGAGTCACTTGTCCGTTGCCCTAGAGATAAATCTGTTAAGCGCAGCCACTCTCCCCGTGAGTCTTTGGACATCCTTGATACTCCTAGGATTTTTCATGTCAAGAAATGCCTTGATTTTCTCAGGGTTCGCTTCAATTCCTCTCTGGTTGACGATGAATCCCAGGAACTTCCCAGCTCCTACCCCAAAGACACACTTCGCTGGGTTGAGTTTCATTCCATACGAGTCCATAACATCGAAGGTCTTCTCAAGGTCTGTTACATGGGTGCAAGCTCTCAAGCTCTTTGTTAGCATATCATCTACACACACCTCCATAGTCTTACCTATTTGCTCTTCGAACATCTTATTGACAAGACGTTGGTACGTTGCCCCTGCATTTTTCAGACCGAAGGGCATCACCTTGTATCAATACGCCCCTTTGTCGGTAATGAAGGCTATCTTTTCTGAGTCTTCAGCATCCCTGAAGATTTAGTTATAGCCTGAATACGCGTCCATGAAGCTCATGAGCTCATGTCCTGCCGTGGCATCCACCATCTGATCTATCCGAGGTAAGGGATAGCTGTCTTTTGGACAAGATCTGTTTAGGTCAGTGAAATCGACACACATTCTCCACTTCCCATTGGCCTTGGGTACGATGACTGCATTTGATAGCCACTCCGGATATGTGACTTCTCTTATAAACTCAGCCTCTTCTAACTTTTTGACCTCTTCTCGGATGACGTCGTACTTCTCCCTGGAGTAGACTCTTCATCTCTGCTTAATAGGCTTGGCATCTTTGGTCACGTTGAGCTTGTGACTCATCACCTTAGGGTCGATGCCAGGCATGTCTGCGTGACTCCACGCAAAGACATTCTGCATCCTCTTAAGGAAGTTTATCAGCTCTTCCTTGATTTCTGAATTAAGGTCCTTGCCGACCTGGATGGTTTTTTCCGGCTCGTCCTCGTTGAGGACGATGGATTCTATCTCTTCCGTGGCCTCTCCCTTCTTTAATTTTCTCTCATCTCTTGGATCAAGAGTATCAATGATATAAGTGGTGGTGGCCCTCTTATGGGCCTCTCTCTCTTCAGCCGAGTTGAAGTAACATTCTCGAGCTGTGGTCTGGTCACCTTGCACTTCCCCTACTCCATAGGGGGTCGAGAATTTTAGCATCTGGTGGACCGTCGACGGAACAACCTCGAACTCTTTAAGGGACACTCTTCCTATGATGAGGTTATAGGCCGAGAAGACACTCTCGTCCTTCACAAAGAAATTAATCTTCCTGGTCAACCTCTTAGGCCACTCGTCACCCATCCGCACGTCCATCTCATACATGCCCAAGGGGTGAACCTTTTCCCCACTGAAGCCTATCAGGGGGTGGTGATAGGGGCTAGTCTTGCTCTACAAAGGCCTAAGCTCTTGAAGCAAAGCCAAAACATCACATCTGCTGAGCTCCCCCCATCTACGAGGATCCTCTGCACCTCACATCCATGCACCCTTGTCGTTATGACCAAAGGGTCATCATGGGGGGATAAGATACCTCTGAAGTCGAGTCTGGAGAACCCAACTACGAGGGTGTTCATGTCCACTTTCTTCCTCTTCTGTGCTGTATCAGAAGACGTTAGGTTCACAACCTCAAGTTTGGCCACTGACTTGGCCTCTGCCACATGAGCCTTCCTATAAGCTATTTTAGAGCCACCTCCTGCAAATCCTCCACATATGGTGTCTACGCCAAATGAGATCATACCAACCCTCTTCACCGGGGTGTTATCATCTTTCGGCGGAAGATCTGGATCGTCTTCATCCTCACCTTCTGAGTCATCATCTCTTCCCGCTGGGATGTTGTCACGACATCTGTCATTTCTCCTTTTCTTAGGGTCATCTCTTCCACCCTTAGGAGCCTTACCATCCATGTACTTCCTCAGCTTTCCAGATTTTAACATCTTTTCAATCTCATCTTTCAAGGCGAAGCAAATATCCGTGACATGACCATGATCCTGGTGGAACTCGCACCATAGGTTTTTGTTCCTCTTGTGTGGTGGGGCTCTTAGCTTCTCTGGCCATCTCAGAGTTCTGTCATTCTTAATCTCATTGAGGATGTGCTCACAACTCACAATCAGAGGAGTATAGTGGGCGAATTTGTCTTCGCTCGACCTCTTCTTCCTATCTTTCTTCTTTTGGGATTTTCCACTACCACCACGGTTTTCATCCTCATACTTGGTGGCCATTGCCTCTTATGCATTCATTACTTTCCCTGCGGTTTCCAAGAGCTCTGCCATAGATCTTGGGGGTTCTTCCGCGAGTTTCCACAATAGTTTCCCTTTCTGTAGACCCCCTATGAGGGTAGTCATGGCTATATTCTCTTCATAATCCTCGACCTCCAACTTCTCTTTGTTGAATCGAGCTGTGTAGTCTCTTAGGCTTTCATCCTTGCCCTGCCTGACATACAGCAGGTGAGTGGTCTTATTTTGGGGTCTCACCCCAAAGCAGAAGTTATGGATGAATCGTTCAGCCAATCCCTTGAAGTTTTCAATTGAGTTCTTCGGAAGAGAGGTAAACCAACTGTGTGTTGCCCCTGTTAAGGTCCCAGAGAAGGCTCTACACTTCATCTCATCGGGTATCGAGTAGATATCTGCTGCCGATTGGTACATCTCGATGTGGTGCACCGGGTTGGTGCTGCCATCATACTTGGGAGACACCACAGGAGGTTTGAACTTAGCTGGAGTTGGGAAGCTCACTATCCTCGCCACAAACGGTGAGCCCTCTGAGTATCCCCTCTGCAATGGATCCCTACTTTTAATGAGGTCTCCTATCTACTCCTCGAGGCGCTGGATTGAGTCATTCCATGGTCTTCTTCCCTTGACCTGGCTGAGGTTGTCCCCAACCACCTCCATTGGATGGATCGAGGGTTCCCCTTCCGCAGCACGTCGGCTATCGACCTCTTCCTATTCCCTGCCTCTTCTTTCATGGTGTCAGCCTTGGTCTAGCTGGCCCTGTCTATTTCCTCTCTGGGAGCCTGCCACACTCCTGGATCTTGACAATCTCTGTCTTAGGTCATTCATTGGGCCCAATCTCTCGAAGGCTGAACCTCTGCTTAACCGATCAAAAGCCGACCCTCTCTTCTGAGCCTCTTCGTCTCTTCGACCGACACATCCTTGACTCTGCCGAAGAGGTCGTACGGTGTTATTCGACACCTCATACGACTCCCAGCAGTCTTTCGGAGCCTCTTTCGTCTCTAGATCGTCATACCTGTCCTCCGAGCAAGGGTTTCCTTGCCTCCTCAGGCGCAAGCGCCTGGGGTCAGCAACGTCCCTTCTCCGCTGGGGTGCAGGCTGATCCTTGATCGGTGCCTGGGATGGTCCCCTGGCATTTGGATAAGGCTGAACAGCCGCTGGAGTGATCATATCCGGTGAGACTCCAGGTGGCTTCATCATAGTTTGGTTGAGCTGTTCGAATTGCTCCTTCATTGCTTGCTGCATTACAACCAAGGATTTTAAGGTTGTCGCCACCTCTGTCATTTCGGACTGGGGTGGTGCTTGGCTGGAACTTGGCCCGCCTCCACCGGACGGTGGAATAGGCGGTGGTAACTCTGGTGCCATGTGTTAACGATAAAGAGCTTGAGTAGCAAGTGAGCTTAATACCTTAAAGGACCTCTTTCAATGGTGAAACAACTCCACGATAGGGGGAGGCCTGGTTCACCACCATAGTCTCCGGTGAGGTTAAGCAGAAAAAGAGGAGGAGATAGCTTCCCACAGACGACGCCAAAATGATGATGCTGAAAACAGCACCACCCTTCAGGGTGCTTGTGAGCTCAATTCAATGTTAACAATGGCAGCATATGAGTGTATGTATATATATAGTAGAAGGGGGTGAGGAGAAGAGGATTTGTACCGGAATATAAGTGGTTCAGCCAATTAGGCCTGCGTCCACTGTGCAAGTGTATGATGTGTATCACTATATGAGGGCTCTAATGGCCATAGATACAATCTCTCAAGTTTTCTCTCTCTACTGTGTACTTGAACAGAGCTTCACCTAGGGTTGCTAATCCCCTTTTGCTAGGTAGAGAATGACCTCTATATATATCACCTAGGGGGTGTA
Source organism: Sambucus nigra (assembly GCA_949130495.1). Classification (NCBI taxonomy): domain Eukaryota; kingdom Viridiplantae; phylum Streptophyta; class Magnoliopsida; order Dipsacales; family Adoxaceae; genus Sambucus; species Sambucus nigra. The sequence continues at coordinate 957,289 of CASBWL010000001.1, forward strand.
ATGTGCCCCCCATGCATGTAATATGCTTGTGTGTGTTAGCCTCACCAATATGGGAGAGCCACCTGTCACTGTCACATGTAGAGAATGATGATGAAATATCCTCCCCACGTGTGGGGAATAATCTTGTTATAACTGATTTGTGTCCACGGGTCCTTACCCAATTGTCAGCAGATGCTCGGCTATCATCTTTGGTGCATGACCTCGGCCTGGGAGAGGCCGAGGTTGGATAGGCTAGGTAGTCGTTCAATCCGAGATGTGCCATAGGGGTCTCGGCTTGATCTCAGTCGAGACAGTGGGTTGGAGTCGGCCTGAGCCGAGGTTGAGCTCGTGTGTGCTTTGAGCATCGACTGATGTCCTGATGAGGTTATTGGTTGGGCTTCTTGCGAGCTCGGCCTACATCTGGCCGAGGTTGCCTTCCCAGATGTACAAGAGTGCTGCTGACCCTTATGATGCGTGCAACGTCCTTTGGTGTAGCTGGTGGTAGTGTCGGCCTGGGCCGACCCTGATATGGCCGAGGGCTGATATCGCGTGCCCAAGACTCGTCCAGTGTCGGCCGTAATCTCGTCCGAGGTTGGTGTTTCTGGACCGAGGTCACACTTGGGGCATATTAGATATGTACTCTGTTCCAGTCGTTATTGAGAAACAATCAAATTATAAGAAAATAAAAAAGAATAATAATTATAAGAACCAATAATTATTTGAACCCTTCGGTGCTTCTCTTGCGTTTCATATTCGGGAGTAAACTGCAGATTTCAAAGTTTAATAAAGTTAGGGTCCTTTTATTTGAACCCTTCTAAACTTTCTACAGCCCTGCTTAACTGTTAGTAATGTTTTTTAAACGAGTAAGTATGTAAAAAGACTTTGTTATCCCTTTTAAAAGACCCTGAATCCAACTGAAATGTCAATTTGGGATACACCAACATATTGGACTCTTGGCGGCACACTCGCAACTTTTGGTCTTCTATAGATACACAAACTGATGTTGTTGAGTCCAAATAAAAATCAACAACTTTAGTTCTTGTAAAAAAAAACAGACCTTAATAATCTGTGTAAAATTGTGAGAAGATTTTCCAAGTCTAACAAAATGCAAATAGCTCCTCGTATAATTTTTCAATGCTGAAACCATCCTGATGCAAGTCATAAAATAACTTCAATCAAGGTAGACATGAGAGTGATAAAATAAAAACATCTCAAATAATTTTACAACCTATTTTAATTTCATAAGGGGGAAGCAAAATAGGTTACAAACGGATATGCAAAAAGATGGATCTTGATGTTGTTTGAGGTTGGATGAACTTTCAAACTATGTCTCGGGTGTAAGTTGTGCAAAATGGTTGTTTAACATATAAAGTTTAAAACTTTTTTTTATATGTACACTGGTTATGGGGCCTTTTAAATGTGTGCGAGCCCATTTGTGTGGGTGTACATAGATCCAGGGCTGTAAAAAGGAAAATCGGGTTTAAATAAAAGGACCCTAAAGTTTGCGGGACCCAAATGCGGGACTCCTTTACTTTTTGTGTGTGTGTGTGCATGGGTTATAAATATTTCACATGATTCTATTAAAAAAATCAGTTCAAAATAATATTTTTTCAAATATTGTTTCATTTTTTTTAAATAAAAGGGCAAACCCAGTGCACCAGGCTCCCGCCACTGCGGGGTACTGGGGGGGGGGGGTTGGATGTAATATATATATATATATATATATAAACTGGTGTCTCTTTTTGTGACTCTGCCATGTGTCTCGCCTATTTATTAAGTCCAAACTATTAAGTCTCCAAGTCCTTGCATGTCTAAGATAATAAATCACCTAGAAAATGAATAATCTTCATTTTTCTCTATCAGTTGAAGAGTCATCACTCTCTCATCTCTTCATCTTTCCAACTCCATGTTAAACAACTATTTGAGTAGTCACAGACTTTTGTATTCCATCTCACTTTACTATTACTTGGCACCGTGAGCTTCGGCGAGAGGAAAAACTGTGAAAACAACAAAGTGTAAGGAGACTTCGGAAATGGCATACACCCAAATCTCAACGGCGATGTAGCCGAAAACTGTAAGTGACCCATTTAAAAACCTGTTTTTTTTATTTCACAACAAAAAAAAACTATTTTTTTATTTTACAAAAAAAATTGTTTTTTTATTTTGAAAAAAAAACTGTTTTTTTAAACAGTTTTTTTTTTTGTAAAATGAAAATAGTTTTTTTTTGTAAAATAAGAAAACAGTTTTTTTTGTGTGTGTAAAATAAAAAAACATTTTTTTTTTGTAAAATAAAAAAACAGTTTTTTAAATGGCAATTTTTTAAATGGTTATATAAAAGGCATAAGAGTATAAAGTCAAAACAAGTATTGAACATAAAATAAGGGGATAAGGGTAAAAGGGGTATTTGACCTAGTTTTGTCAACATGGAATCCCCTTATTACAATAAATAATATACTTTAGGGACAAACTTGAGGAAAATAAAAAATTGAGGACCATTTAAAAAAATTTGTAATAATTTAAGGACTAAAAATGTTTTTTACTCTTATTTTAATATACTAGAAGGGGAATGATTTTTTATATATACGATGGATAATGATTATTTATTATTCTGTTAAGGTTCTTGATAATACAGTGTTGTAAACTAATTTTAATTTCTTTGTAGTGTTCAAGCAACAGAAACACACTCTTACAAATTCTATTAGTGTTCAATTAATAAGAATACCATGCTGGGATGATATAGAAAATGAACCAAATGATCTATAGTTAATTATTAATGCATTTATGATTCATGTGTACTTATTTACATTTAGTTATTTTCAATTACGATATTGTGTTGGATTTGAATCTTTTTGTTTAGATCTCTTTATTTAATAGTAGAATTAGTTGTCTTCATCAGTTTTTACTTGATTCACATCAGTCCTTTGACATAACACATATTGGGAACTCATATGGTATGTGTTTCATCCCATTTCATTTTAATCGTTTGATGGAAAGTCGCAAGGAACATGTCTTTTAATTATTTTTAATTATTTTAAAATATTACTTTGAACAAGGTGTTTTGTCATACAAATGGAACTATACATTCACTATATTTCGAAAATGGAAAATATATCTTTACAATTCACTTTTTGTTTTAGTTTTCTATAATCTTCAATGTCGTGGTTACATTTACAGAGTAATAACTTAAGTGTATTTAGTGTGTTTTACTTTTAAAATCAACATATTACATCTTTATGTTTAACAATATCTAACTATATATTTTTTGAATTGATCAAATTCAGCTGCTTTGTGTTTTTCAAAAAGAATTTTTAAATGTGCGCGGGGTTTAAATCTAGTTTTTTTTTATAATGGTATCCAAAAATATTCATAACCCACACAGAAAAAATAAAAATAAAATTATATTTTTTAAAAATATCTCGTACGGGAGTCCCGCATTTGGGCTCCTGCAGAAGAGCCGTTCTCATACTTCGAAAACCTATCGTAGCAACCAGGTTGTCATGGGTTGTGGAATACAATATGTATCGTGAAGGACAGAAAAGAAACATTAACGAAACATGTCGTGTTTAAGAAAGTGTTGCGGAATACAATATCTTATCACATATTTAGTGTTACTCTCGTTCATATAAATGGTAGCTTGCGTAATTATAAAAAACAATATGATAACTTGTGTCATTATGGCACATGTTTTGCGCCTCAAAATAGTAAGTATGAATGCTCCATATGAGTATATGTACCCTATTAATTGTATGCCGAAACTCTGTTGCTACTATTTGGGTTCTAATTGTGTATTCTTAGGGCACATGTTATCAAGCCCTTATAAAAATAGAGAATTAAAGGCAAGGTAATGTTCCTTCTTCAGATTTTTAAATATAGTTCTTTTGGTACAACCGTACAATAATATTTGTTTGTGTGATCCCATTAGAGTTAGGAGTACACAAAATTAAACCTGTCAAAAAACACAATAACCCGTTAACACGACACGACCCGACATGAAATTATAAGTAATGGGTTTATCTTTATTGGGTTTGTTTCATTAACGGGTAACACAGTAGACCCGTTAACTCTAACGATTTGGGTGTGAAAATTTACTTGTACCCGTTTTAACCCATTAATACCCCTTAACACTAACGGGTACTATAGGGTCACCCAACCCATACCCGACAAGAATAACCATTAAAACCCATTATTTATAAATCCTTTAAGACTAACGGTCACTATAGGGTCACCCAATCAATACCCAATAAGAATTACAATTAAAACCCATTATTTTTAAACTATTAAAGACTAACGGGTACTATAGGATCACCCAACCCGTTATCCATTTAGACCCAAACTGATTCGTTAATATTAGTTGGTGGTAACGGTTCGGGTCGTGTACTCGTTAATATTAACGGTTCGTATTTAGGTATTGCCATTAGACTTGTTAGCCTTAACGGGTCGTGTATGGGTTAGGGGTGTTTTGACCCATAACCCGTAACCCGTACACGACCCAAATCGACCCGTTGATAGGTCTACACGAAACAGGTAATGTCATTTGTTTTAGTTAAAGAAGTATTTATATTTATACCCTTAGTCATACTTATTTAAAACTCACTCGAAAAATAAACACATAACCTCACCTCCACCCCGCCCCACCCACCGGAATCCTCGTTGGAATACCGAAATCCTCATCAGATACCCGCCAAAATTATCGCCGGATTGTTTATCCCTCCTCATTTCTCTCTCTCTTGTTCTATTTCTTTCATTTTTTTGGTCCGCGCCAGGGGCACCATTACCAGCCCTGGAGAAAAAGGTTTTTCGCCGGAAAAAATGGAGGTTTGAGTGAAATAGTAAATTTATTGGTTTCGATTTTTCTGTCAAAAAATATAAAATATGGTTGTTGTTGGATAGATCTCAACAATTATATTTCAAACATATCAATTTGGTGAATTTTGGATTTGTAGATTTGAAGTTATTGTCTTTTAAAATTTTGATTTTTTTTGTATAAATTGTCAGATGATATATTGGTCATTTTTCATGGTGTTTTAGTACAGGGACTAAATTTATAAAATTATGTGGAGTGTCCTATTTTTATACACTTTGAGTTAGATTTGACATTTCCTCAAATCCCCCTTACAAAAATGATCAATTATTAAAAAGTTCTTCGACTATTTTTTTAATACACATTTTGTTCAATTTTTTTATTTTATTTTAAAAAGTTCCTCAAGCACTCATTTGATCAATATTATTTTATTTTTAAAAATTCGCGCTAGCGGCACTCCCGCCCCACCTCTCCCTTCCCACTCTCCACTGTAGGAGCTCCGACGACATTCAACGAAACTCCTTTTTTTAGTATATTTATGTGGTGATAACCTTTTTAGAACAAGATAAAAAGATTTAGATTAAATGTTTATTAAAAAATGTTCGAGAGACTTGTTGGTATATGTAACAACCCCCGATTTTAGGAGACTGAGAAATTAAATTTTGGGAAAATAAAATTTAATTAAATTGGAGAATTTCAAAATTTGGGAATTGAGGCCCAAAAATAGAGAATATTTTAAAGTATTCCGGATGATATTTTGGAGGGTACCATCGATCCCGTAAGGGTCGAGATAGTCAAAATGACTATCATTGGGTCTTATTTCGGCTCCGGAATGTTTTAAACTATTTTGACTTGAATTGGAGTAAACGAGTCATTTAAAGTGTGTATTAACATTTAAAAATGGGATTTTGTTTTAAAGGTTTATGAGGCTTACGGATTAAGCCATTCTCATTTGAGAGAAAGAGAGAAAAAGCCCTAGAGAGAAAAGAAGAAAGGAAGAGAGAGAGGAAGAAAGCTTGGGGATTTCCGGCCCAACCGCGACATCGAGGACGATCCAACCTCTACAAATCTGAGGCAAGTGTTTAATCTTGCTAAATAGCTATTTGTGTATTTCATTTCATAATTTGTGGGGTAAAGAAATGGATTTTTGGGTATAAACATCAAAACCTAGATTTTTGGGTTTAATCCTGAAATCATTGTTTAAATATGGATTTAATGGATTAGAAGTGGTTGGGATCAACTTTAGGTTGATTTATTGGCTTAAAATCATGTTGTGATAAAGATTTAGGGATTGGAATGGAAATTTTAGGGTTTAAATTCGTGGGGCTTGCTGAAAATGGAAAATCGGCCAGCTTAACTGGTATGGCCGGTCGACCGCGGTCTGGGGACCGGTCGATCGCGCCTTAAGGGAAAAGCCTACTGCATTTCTTCGTAGGCAAAATTTGGACCCGCGGTCGACCGGGGGTCTGGGACCGGTCGACCGGTCCCCTGTTTTTAGCCCAAAACTTTGGAGTTGTCATTTCCCTTTTCTTTTGGAGTTTATTCTTAGGGGCTTCCTTAATGGGCTATTTTATGGGTTTCCTAAGATGACTTCTAGCCCTTTTTGGTTGGGTTTGTTGATTTGGGGTTCTCTCTTATAAAGTAAGAGATATCTTTTGGTGACTTATAGGGGGTCCCTCACTTAGTATGCGATAGTGGGGACTTCTCGGAATAATTGGATAAGAAATATCCATGTATGTTGTGAAATTTCTAGGCCGACATTTATGTCAAATCCTATTGAGGATAGGATATTGTGAAGGTATAATTTGGGGCCAATTGGAAGAGAATGGTTACATACTCTTTAAGAGCGAGGGGTCTCATATCCTTAGAAATGTTTAGTCTAAGGAACAATTGATAACTCAATAGGAGTAAGGGTTACTGAGATTTATTCGAACCATAGGTGACTTTGGGAACGGCTTGGGATCGTACTATCGACTAGAGAAAGCGGTAGCGTAAATTCTAGTTAGGATAGTTTACACGTAATCATGGGGATATGACCATTGAGATTCCAATACTTGAAATGAGGTTGGAATAAAATTGAGGTTTTAGACTGTTAAGTCACGCGTGTGCCTATGGTTAAATAGTACTAAGGTAAGTATGTACTTTTGGTTATGGATGAAATGTGTAGTGATGGATTCCTACACAAACTTGTGGGTGATAACCCTAATGTTGAATATATATGTATAGATATATACATATGGTTTTGGGAGACTATTCATCATAGGAAGAATGATTGAATATGTTTCAAGTGAGGGATTGTATTCACATATTGAGGTATATTTAATGGAAACTGTGGTGACGGCTCGTATATTGAGGATTATGTATACTTATAGCCGGGTTTATATATCTTATACATATGAACGAGAATTAGTTTGTATATATATTGATATAGCGATGTGTGAATATATATATGTGCATATATCTATGTATGAATATGATTATATATGGATATATCTTATGTTGTGGACATACATGGTATGGATATTTAAACCGTATATGATGGTTTATTATATTGGATCATATGATGGGATCATATGGATGTATGTATATTGCGTATGTGAGCGATATATATACTTATTTGGTTAAGCATACCCCGCTCATGCTATCATTGGGAAGTTTTCGCGCAGAGGGTGAGCATCCTGGCATATAGTGCAGGGTGTGGATATTCCCCAGGTCATAGTCGTCCCTTGTGTTATTATACGATATAGATATATATTTTGGGGTGAGACGTGGTGAGAATGTTTCGTCTCATTGACGGTTGGAACTATGACCGCTTCCCGGGATGTCGTGTGTGTGAGTTATCACGAGGTGGGTGTCGTTGATCCCCACCAGGTGGTCCCCAGTTGTTACGTGAGCCGGACTCTGGGAAGATAATAGCATTGATGCAGTTTTATCGGCGCTATATATAGCCGGGTATTATATGTGCATGTCCACTGTACATCATATATGGTATGTACACTTGGTCATGGGTATGGATGATGGCATGTATATATATATGGTGAGAATAAAATACCTATATATATATTTATATATCTTAGATTAAAGGATATGGTATTTCTATGGGGTACATCTTGGATGATTATGGTGTACCAGATTTATTGGGGGTTGATGTATCGTATTTGAAGAATACTTCGGTTACATCATCCCAAGGATATTATTGGAGATTTTTAGTTGTTTTCTTATTGTAGTTTTAAAGTTTAGTAGTAATGGTAGTATTAAATTGTATGTTAAGGATTATGGATCTCTAGGATCGACATTGCCCAGGAGTAGTGTAACGAGGTGGTTCCTTGTTTGGATTTTGCTTTGCGAGACACCTCACGCACAAAACGCAGTGCAATGTCGAGATTTGAGAGAATTAATTACATATATGGCATAATGGATCTCTAGTCGTGACATTGTCCGGAGTAGTGTAACGGTGCGGTTCCTTGTTTGGATTTCGCTTTGTGAGACTCCCCACGCACGAAACGTAGTACAATTTTAAGATTAGAGAGAAGTTTTGCCAATAATCCATGTGCATGATATTTAGAGCTAAATTCTTATATGTTAGCCTATATATATGTATGTATATATATATGTATATATATATATGTAGGGGTAACGTTTTAAGAATTATAATTTATGAGATTATAAATCGGAATCCATTAAGCCTATTATGGCATAATTGTTGTAATGATAATCTAGTAGGATTAGAAAAGGGTGGATCCTTAGATTATGACATGATAGTAGCTCTCGTGGATATAGGCTAGGCCTATGATAAGTTAGGTTGTCCTAATAACAATGGGGGTAATTTAACTAAAACTTGAGGACGCGAATAGGTGCGCGCCTTTAGATGAGAGATGAGTTGGGGTTTCACGAGAGTGCGGTTTCACTTTAATTATGAAATAAGTGCACCGGTATTTATTATGCACAGTTAACACTTGCTAAATATTTTTCACAATCGGGGCTCTGACCCGTTTACTTTTCTCTCCTGCTTGTATATATATATATATATATATATATATATATATATTACCACAGGTATCCTACCGCATGGATGCCGGATGACCTTCTATCCAGAGTCTTGGGAGCCGTGACAGGCGCGGACTGTTAGGGGATGTTTCATGTAGCCGCTTCCTACTTCTTTAAAATTCTAGGTAGGATTCATGTTGTATATCGGGTTTGTACTCAAGGGATATTTATATACATGTTTATATTTATTCCATTTCAGTTCTTGTATTGGCTGTGACCCGACAGCTTATTCGGGTCTACTTGTTGTAGTACATTCAGTTGTATTTATTTATTTCATTTTATTTCTAGCATTTTCTTTTATCTTCGTTTCTTTTATGCATCTTGTTTTTTTTAGTGGTGTTAGTTGGTTGGTTGTTGCGCATTTTATTTAAATTTTTGCATCCCGCTTATATGATATCGGGTAGTTAGTCCTATATTATATAGTATCAACAGTTGATGTTGAGACTGGACCATCTGAAACTCCTGATTTAATATAGTATAGGGCTGGCCACCCGTTATTATTTTAGGCGGGTTGTGACAGATGGTATCAAAGCATCAGGTTCTAGAGTCCTTAGGATCTGTGCGAGTTTCTACATTCTTCCGTTAACGTTCTTGACATAAAGCCCTATAAATAAGACTGTTGTGTTCACTGCGTTGTTTTCTTCTGTGAAGTATATTCACTTGATTGGCGTTCTGATAACAGTTGCTCTTGTTTAGTTTCAGTTGTCGCCTAGACTTTGTCGTCTAGGAAAGGATAAGATTAGAAGTACCATACCCATAGCATATTTTGGGTACGCTGCAATCGGGGGTATTTGTTTTCCCCAGTTTCAGAGGAGTTATTGAGGAGATTTCTAGCAGTGGTTCGAGGTGATGTATCGGTAGTTGAGTAAGAAAGGAAATTTACTCGAATGGCGAATCTTGGTCTTAGTAAGGAAAGTCCGAGGAGAGGCATGTAGTGTAGTCCTTGGGAGGTTTAGATTGAGAATCTGTTAACCTTAGTTAGGAAACCTAATGTTGGTGACTCTTACCGAGGTGAGGTTGGTGTAGTTATCCCAATATCAGGAGTATCGCCTTCTAAGATGAGGGATAATGCCTTTGGAGACTCAATTTCGTTGTGTAGGACGGAGGGAGTTTTTGACAGTTGCAATCGCGCCTTGCCCTTAAATATGGTTAGGAAGGGTTTTGAGGAAGATGTTTCTCTTGTGAAGAAATAGGCTTAGGGATAATGATTGTCCTGGAAGAAGTTGAGGACCCTGAGTTGAGATTCTAGGACAAGGGGAAACCATTGAGTTACGGAAATGTAAGGTAGAATACCTTTCTTTGGGTTTAAGTTACGCTTTGTGCGTTATTAGGAACGTCGCGTGTGAGGTGTGATGAGTAGCTAGCCGCTATACCGCTAGGGTGTATGGAATTTTTCCTAGAGGAGGAAGTGAGCAAGAGTGGCCTTTATATGGCATCTTTGGAGATGATACACCTTTTCATAACGAAATCGTAGGGAAGTATCCCATTGAGTGAAGAATTTATTTTTACACATAAGTGTTGATATGTTGTATAGGAATTTCATAACTGAGAGGTTCAGAGTTTGGTAGACTTTTTAGGAGCGGATAGTTTAGCTCATAGTTGCGCTAGTTTTGAGAACTAGGCATTGGCTAGAGTATTGTATTTGTTGAGGCCTTGTGTCCCAAACATAAGGTGTTTGTTTGGCGTGTCGAAAGGCGCGAAATATATTTATATCGTATTATTGTATACGCCCTCGGGCGATATCTAATATATGGTAATCCTTCTTTTTATAAAACCTTAACCCCGGTTCAACAAATCTCAATCCCCGACCTAGCTACACAGTAGTGTATTGGGAGGGTTCCTTATTTGGATTTCGCTTGCGAGACCTCCCCCGCACGAAGGTAGCTAGTGTCAGGAATTGAGGAGAGTTCTACTGTCACACCCCAAACCCAATATCCATACTAATCATTTATTATTAGAATAATTAAATCATAATCTAGAGCCCATTGGAAATATAATTCATCTATCCATATTTTACTGTATAATGCGCATAATCAACATAATATTATTATTGTGCCATAACGAAATCAATATCAGAGTCATAATTTAAGCGGACATACAATACTATGATTAACTACGATAAAATTTCACAATCATCAACTCAATCCATACTAACGCAAAATATACAATGTGTGAGTAAATTAAAATCTTCAGTGTGACAATGATAAAATCCCCACATTTAAACCCCGGCTCCTTCCAACGGTGCAACTCTCAAAGTTACCGGTCATATGGTATTCTAGTTGGCAGCATAGAAACCTGAAATTGTTAAAATATAACTGTAAGCATTAAGCTTAGTGAGGTACTCCTTCCCTACAATGTAATAACAATTCTATATAGAATAAGTGGATATAAAATCCGAACAATCCTGCCCATTGGCAATAACAAATCCTGGAACATAAGTTCCAACAAATCATTGGATCTTTGTCCAATTCCAATCCTGGATCATAAGACCCAACCAATCCTGGATATTTTAATATCCAAACAAATCCTGAATACCGAAGTATTCAAACAAATCCGCTCTTAGAGCTATATTCATATTTATATATGAAACAAATCATAAGTACACTCACCTTGACAGTTTAACTGGATTTTCCCTTGCCTTTATCCTGTACTTGTTCAATCAGCTCTTCTTCCCTTCCTATCATTCTCACAATATTAGTATCATCATAAGAATATTAATAGTCCAAAGAATAACTTCAATCATAACTCAATTCATAAGCATCATATTATTCAATTCAAATCATTCATTAAAATGAAGTCCCATCTAGACTCAGGTTCTGATATCTAACATATTCACATTACAGCCCAAACCCTTTTTAATTATTCTTTGTAATCCAATCCTTATTATATCATGTTTCCAAAACAAAAGACGGCACATCATTCCGAGTTTCCTAGAGCAAAATAAGCCTATTTCTTCACTACATAGCAAATCTGCCCTATAGGCTCTTTTATCGTTCATTCGACTTCCAGGAATTTTCATGATTTTTCTACATCATAAATTTCTATGATATTTCACCCAAAATCAGTAAACACATTGAAAAATATAATATTAAAGTTTCATAATTTTTAAGATTCGTTTTCTATGTTAAGCAAAACACCGAACACATGGCGGGCATATTTTCACCCTTAGGGTAGATTTCTTACCCGAACTTCAAACCCTCACCAAGGACTCATTTGTTGGTATTTTCACATGATTTTCGGATATGTCATACATATATGAGTCCAGGTTAATATCCAATTGGAAGCAATCGATTCCAATAACTATACAAAAATATATGGAAGTTTGAATAAACAAAGTTTCTAAACAAAGCAATCTTAGGGTTTTGTACATTCAACTTAACTTAAACTTGCATATATCCATACATATGCACCCAAACATGAAAGTTCAATAAAAATCAAGGATTTATATCATATAAATCGTAAATGAAAGAAAAAATAGCAAGATTCATGGTTGGAATTACCTTAGGGGCTTTTTCGTAATTTTCTATGAATTTTCTTCAATTTTCTCCTCACTTTTTCTTCCTAACTTCCAACTTCTCTTTCCTTAGGCTTAAAATCTCTCATGGCTGCATTTTGGCTGAATAAAGAGGTAATTCTAAGGGTTTGAGGTCGGCCAAATCCACCACCCTTCCCAACCAATGAGAATAAAACATTTGTTGCCATATAAAGACAAAATACTACTTAACGGATGGACTACTTTGCCCTTGTTTCGTAATTTTGGTATAACTTCTCACTCGAACCTCCGTTTCATTCACCGTTTGTTGTGTTACAACCATAACTCACTTGTATACAATTATGTAGTTTTCACCTCAAGTCAATTGTTATGTCATAAAGGTCAAAACTAGCCTTAAACATGGACATTCCTATCGAAACCTTCAAATTTTGTATTTGTAACTAATTCGACATTTCATGCTTTTTGGAGGTAGGATTAGACTAAACATAATAAATTAACATCACATATATTAATAACACACTAATCATATCACACAAGCTAGGCATGATTTACGTATAATTAATCATAATTATATTCGGGTTGTCACAATTCTCCCCCTGTTAGGAAATTTCGTCCTCGAAATTGACATACCTTGGTTGTCCGAATCAAACAAATAGGGATAACGCATTTTCATGATATCCTCACTCTCCCATGTAGCTTCTTCCATGGAATGCCTTCTCCACACAACTTTCACAAGTGGGATCACCTTTGATCTTAATATTTGTTCTTTCCTATCAACGATAGCAAGCGGTTCTTCCACGTAGCTCAAATCTTCCTTCAACTCAATAGGTTGTTCCACCAATACATGTGAAGGGTCTGCTACATACTTTCTCAACATAGAAACATGGAAAACATCATGTAACCGAGATAATTCTGGTGGTAACGCTAACTTGTAGGCAACCATCCCGACTTTCTCAAGGATTTCATAAGGTCCAATGTAGCGTGGACTTAATTTCCCTTTCTTTCCAAACCTCATAACTCCTTTCCATGGAGATATCCGAAGAAACACATAATCCCCTTTCTGGAATTCCAAATCTTTTCGTCGTTTATCCGCATAACTTTTCTGTCTGATTTGAGCTATTCTCATTCTATCTTGAATAATCTTCACTTTTTCAGTGGTTCTGGACCCTCTATCTTCCTTTCACCAACTTCACCCCAACATATCGGTGTACGACATCGTCTACCATACAAGGCTTCATATGGAGCCATACCAATAGTAGACTGAAAACTATTGTTATATGCAAATTCTATCAAAGGCAAATATTCATCCCAATTACCTTTGAAATCAAGCACACAAGCTCTAAGCATATCTTCCAAAATCTGTATTGTCCTTTCAGACTGCCCATCTGTCTGGGGGTGAAAATCCGTACTAAACTTCAAGTTAGTACCCATAGCATACTGCAAGCTATCCCAAAATCTGGATGTAAAAGTAGGGTCCCTATCTGAAACAATAGATACCGGTGCTCCATGCAATCGAATAATTTCATTAACATACAATCTAGCATACCTATCAACTGTATACGTAGTCTTGACTGCTAGAAAGTGAGCGGACTTTGTCAATCTATCCACCACTACCCAAATCGAATCTGACCCCTTCTGAGATCGAGGAAGCCCAACCACAAAATCCATCGTTACATGATCCCATTTCCATTCCGGTATCGGCAATGGCTGAAGCAGACCAGTAGGTTTCTGATGCTCCACTTTCACTTGCTGACATATAAGGCACCTCGCAACAAAATCAGCTATTTCCTTCTTCATATTATTCCACCAATAATGCTCCTTTAAATCCCTATACATTTTAGTGCTACCAGGATGCATAGTATAAATGGAATTATGAGCCTCATCTAAAATTTCCTCTTTCAATCCACACACATTAGGCACACACAATCGATGCTTATACAATAAAGTGCCATCATTCACAATACAAAAATCTTCAGACTTACCATCTCGGAGATCTTGTCGTTTCTTCTCAAGGAAAGGATCTTGACTTTGCAAATCATGAATACGGGTAGCTAACAAAGGCCTCACGCTTACATGAGCAAAGAATCTGTCCCCATCTGCTAGCTGCAATTCCACTCCCATCAATCTCAACTCCATAATATGAGCAACTCTAGCACATCGAATACACGATAACCTGCCTGAAGCCTTTCTACTCAAAGCGTCTGCAACTACATTTGTCTTTCCTGGGTGGTAGTGAATTGTACAATCATAATCTTTAATTAACTCCATCCACCGCCTCTGCCTCAAATTCAACTCCTTCTGAGTAAACAAATACTTAAGGCTTTGATGGTCAGTAAAAATTTCACATACCTCACCATATAGATAATGACGCCATAATTTCAAAGCAAACACAATAGCAGCAAGTTCCAAATCATGTGTAGGATAATTACGTTCATGTGTACGCAACTGCCTAGAAGCATAGGCAATAACTTTACCATGCTGCATAAAAACACAACCCAACCCCTGATGTGAAGCATCGGTATAAACAACAAAACCATCTCCACCATGCGGAATAGTAAGAACAGGTGCGGTTACCAACCTCTTTTTCAATTCATCAAAACTATTTTCGCAATCAGAATTCCATTCAAACTTAACATCTTTCCGAGTCAGTTTAGTCATTGGTAAGGCAATCGAAGAAAATCCCTTAATAAACCTTCTATAATACCCAGCTAAACCCAGAAAACTCCTCACCTCAGTCACATTATCGGGTCTCTCCCATTTCACAATAGCCTCTACCTTTTTAGGATCAACACATATACCATCTCCAGAAATAACATGGCCTAAAAATGCAACTTGTGATAGACAAAATTCACACTTGCTAAACTTGGCATACAACTTCTTATCTTTCAACAGATTCAAAATAGTTGTGAGATGCTTTTCATGTTCAACCATATCATGGGAATAAATCAGAATATCATCAATAAAAACTATCACAAATGAATCAACAAAAGGATGCAGTACCCGGTTCATAAGATCCATAAATACAGCTGGAGCATTAGTCACCCCAAAAGGCATCACAAGAAATTCAAAATGACCATACCGAGTACGGAAAGCGGTTTTAGAAATATCACTTTCCTTCACCCTCACCTGATGATAACCCGATCGCAAGTCTATCTTTGAAAACACTTTAGCACCCTGCAACTGATCAAACAAATCATCTATACGAGGTAAAGGATACTTGTTCTTAATTGTAGCTTTATTCAGTTGCCTATAATCAATACACAAACGCATGGTACCATCTTTCTTTTTCACAAATAAAACTGGCGCACCCCATGGAGATACACTAGGTTGTATGAACCCCCTATCAAGTAAATCTTGCAATTGAATCTTGAGTTCTTTCAACTCAGCAGGTGCCATTCTATACGGTGCCATAGAAATAGGGGTTGTCCCTGGTGCTAATTCAATACTAAATTCAACTTCTCTTTCTGGAGGTAACCCTGGCAACTCACTAGGAAACACTTCAGGAAAATCCCGTACAATAGGAACATCGACTAATTGTAAAGCCCCCTTCCTAGTGTCAAGAACATATGCAATAAAACCCTCACAACCCTTACTCAATAATTTCCTCGTCTGAATAGCAGAAATGATGCAATTGGGAACAATTTTCCTTTCCCCCACAAATTTAAATTCAGGCTCACCAGGCATATTAAAAACAACTTCCTTACGGAAACAATCCATGGATGCATGATATTTCGATAGCCAATCCATTCCCAGAATTATATCAAAATCAGAAATATCCAATGGAAGTAGATCTATAACTGTATCTCTAGACCCCACAGTCAAAACACAATCATGAAAAACATATTCAGTTACAACCATATCCCCCATAGGCATATAAATACCCAACCCCACATCTAAACGAGCACACGGTATATTCAGGTATATGGCAAAAGCATAGGACACAAAAGAATGTGTGGAACCAGGATCAACCAAAACATAAGCACTTCTATCACTAACAGAAAGTGTACCTGTCACCACATCTGGCGTAATCTGAGCTTCTTTCATCGTAAAGACTCGTCCACCTGGCCTGGAACCACTAGCTTGTCCTCTACCCACACTCTTCACTGTACTGCCTGGAGATAACATTCTGCTTGCTACTTCACTATGTGCTGCTGGAGTCTGTGCCAATTGCGGACAATTCTTCTTAATATGCCCCACTTGATGACAATGGTAGCATTCCAATCCCTTAAGCTTAGGACACTCAGATTTATAATGTCCTTCCTCTTTACAAAAGAAACATGTAACACCTCCTATTGGGGCCTCACCTCTCCCTGACTTTCTGGCTGAACCAAAAGATCCTCCACCCCTGGTATCTCTACCAAACCTCCCCTGACCTCTACCACTATCTCCACCACCTCTCTGAAATTTATGAGGTTCCATCTTAACACTTCCACTCTCACCTCCCCTATACTGAGATGCGTCGAATCTACTTTTCTTAAAACTCTCTCTGTTCGCCACCCCTTGGTTCATTTGCCTTTCTGCTATCATGGCTTTGTTTACCAGAGAATCATAATCTTCTAACTCATAAGTGGCTACTCTATTTTGAATAGGCAAAATCAGTCCATCTTGAAACTTACTACATTTATCTTCTTCCTCCTGCACATACTTAGTAGCAAATCTAGACAAAGCAGTAAATTTAGCATCATACTCCCTCACAGACATGTTCCCTTGGGTCAAATTTATAAACTCCCTCAGCTTCTCCCTCCTATAGACCTTAGGGAAATACTTAACATACAAAGCTTTAATAAATTCAGCCCAAGTAATAACATCAGTACCTTCCATCCTGGGCACCAAATGGTTGCTGGCTTCCCACCAATATTTCGCCTCTCCTTTGAGCTTAAACACAGCTAGATTCACTTTCTGGTTATCTGGAACCTTCATAACTGCAAAGATAGTTTCTAGATCCCTGACCCACATCTCAGCTTCCGTAGGTTCAACTGACCCTGAATATTCTGGAGGATTCAACTTCAAAAACTTCTCATGCATGGAATCTTTCATTTCCTTCCTTGCCTCTTTCTAAATCCTGGCCACAGTCTTGGATTCTAGATATCTAGCCTGTTGTTCTGCCATTTGCGCCATATTTCTTTCTTGTTGCTCTGCCATCCTCATCATTGCCTGCGCCATTATTTGCATCTCTGTAGGCTGCTCTTGCTCTCTAGCCCTTCCAGCAACACTTTGCTCCACTTCAGTATTCTCTGTACGAGAAGCGACTCCCTCTTCTCTAGGTTGTCCATTCCCAGGTTCCATCTGGAATTATCTGTAATACAATAAAATTCTAACAACCAATATAAACAGTTTACAGTACTAAACTATTTGTTAGTATATAAACAATTCAATAATATCAAATCAATCAATAACTGCCATCTAATCGTCACACACGTCCAGAATTAATAACCTAGACGCTCTGATACCACTAATTGTCACACCCCAAACCCAATATCCATACTAATCATTTATTATTAGAATAATTAAATCATAATCTAGAGCCCATTGGAAATATAATTCATCTATCCATATTTTACTGTATAATGCGCATAATCAACATAATATTATTATTGTGCCATAACGAAATCAATATCAGAGTCATAATTTAAGCGGACATACAATACTATGATTAACTACGATAAAATTTCACAATCATCAACTCAATCCATACTAACGCAAAATATACAATGTGTGAGTAAATTAAAATCTTCAGTGTGACAATGATAAAATCCCCACATTTAAACCCCGGCTCCTTCCAACGGTGCAACTCTCAAAGTTACCGGTCATATGGTATTCTAGTTGGCAGCATAGAAACCTGAAATTGTTAAAATATAACTGTAAGCATTAATCTTAGTGAGGTACTCCTTCCCTACAATGTAATAACAATTCTATATAGAATAAGTGGATATAAAATCCGAACAATCCTGCCCATTGGCAATAACAAATCCTGGAACATAAGTTCCAACAAATCATTGGATCTTTGTCCAATTCCAATCCTGGATCATAAGACCCAACCAATCCTGGATATTTTAATATCCAAACAAATCCTGAATACCGAAGTATTCAAACAAATCCGCTCTTAGAGCTATATTCATATTTATATATGAAACAAATCATAAGTACACTCACCTTGACAGTTTAACTGGATTTTCCCTTGCCTTTATCCTGTACTTGTTCAATCAGCTCTTCTTCCCTTCCTATCATTCTCACAATATTAGTATCATCATAAGAATATTAATAGTCCAAAGAATAACTTCAATCATAACTCAATTCATAAGCATCATATTATTCAATTCAAATCATTCATTAAAATGAAGTCCCATCTAGACTCAGGTTCTGATATCTAACATATTCACATTACAGCCCAAACCCTTTTTAATTATTCTTTGTAATCCAATCCTTATTATATCATGTTTCCAAAACAAAAGACGGCACATCATTCCGAGTTTCCTAGAGCAAAATAAGCCTATTTCTTCACTACATAGCAAATCTGCCCTATAGGCTCTTTTATCGTTCATTCGACTTCCAGGAATTTTCATGATTTTTCTACATCATAAATTTCTATGATATTTCACCCAACATCAGTAAACACATTGAAAAATATAATATTAAAGTTTCATAATTTTTAAGGTTCGTTTTCTATGTTAAGCAAAACACCGAACACATGGCGGGCATATTTTCACCCTTAGGGCAGATTTCTTACCCGAACTTCAAACCCTCACCAAGGACTCATTTGTTGGTATTTTCACATGATTTTCGGATATGTCATACATATATGAGTCCAGGTTAATATCCAATTGGAAGCAATCGATTCCAGTAACTATACAAAAATATATGGAAGTTTGAATAAACAAAGTTTCTAAACAAAGCAATCTTAGGGTTTTGTACATTCAACTTAACTTAAACTTGCATATATCCATACATATGCACCCAAACATGAAAGTTCAATAAACATCAAGGATTTATATCATATAAATCGTAAATGAAAGAAAAAATAGCAAGATTCATGGTTGGAATTACCTTAGGGGCTTTTTCGTAATTTTCTATGAATTTTCTTCAATTTTCTCCTCACTTTTTCTTCCTAACTTCCAACTTCTCTTTCCTTAGGCTTAAAATCTCTCATGGCTGCATTTTGGCTGAATAAAGAGGTAATTCTAAGGGTTTGAGGTCGGCCAAAGCCACCACCCTTCCCAACCAATGAGAATAAAACATTTGTTGCCATATAAAGACAAAATACTACTTAACGGATGGACTACTTTGCCCTTGTTTCGTAATTTTGGTATAACTTCTCACTCGAACCTCCGTTTCATTCACCGTTTGTTGTGTTACAACCATAACTCACTTTTCTACAATTATGTAGTTTTCACCTCAAGTCAATTGTTATGTCATAAAGGTCAAAACTAGCCTTAAACATGGACATTCCTATCGAAACCTTCAAATTTTGTATTTGTAACTAATTCGACATTTCATGCTTTTTGGAGGTAGGATTAGACTAAACATAATAAATTAACATCACATATATTAATAACACACTAATCATATCACACAAGCTAGGCATGATTTACGTATAATTAATCATAATTATATTCGGGTTGTCACATCTACCATTGGGAAACTTTAAACTTCTATATATTTAGTATGTCGTTATTGATCATATTGCTGAGGGTTATATTATGTTTTGTGGCTAATGGAGCCTGATCATAATTTTACGAGTGGAAACTCGAATACGGGGTGTATGGGCGCCCTGGGTAGTAGTTATTTTAAAACTGTATGGTTCGATATGAGAACCAAGAAGGATCGGTATTGTGATCCTAAGGATTGATGTGAGGACTAGATGATATTGAGGTCCTAGGCATGTCTTAAATTTCGCGGACGAAATTTTTGTAAGAGGGAAGTGTGTAATAACCCTCGATTTTTGGAGACTGAGAAATTAAATTTTGGGAAAATAAAATTTAATTAAATTGGAGAATTTCAAAATTTGGGAATTGAGGCCCAAAAATAGAGAATATTTTAAAGTATTCCGGATGATATTTTGTAGGGTACCATCGATCCCGGAAGGGTCAAGATAGTCAAAATGACTGTCATTGGGTCTTATTTCGGCTCCAGAATGTTTTAAACTATTTTGACTTGAATTGGAGTAAACGAGTCATTTAAAGTGTGTATTAACATTTAAAAATGGGATTTTGTTTTAAAGGTTTATGAGGCTTACGGATTAAGCCATTCTCATTTGAGAGAAAGAGAGAAAAAGCCCTAGAGAGAAAAGAAGAAAGGAAGAGAGAGAGGAAGAAAGCTTGGGGATTTCCGGCCCAACCGCGACATCGAGGACGATCCAACCTCTACAAATCTGAGGCAAGTGTTTAATCTTGCTAAATAGCTATTTGTGTATTTCATTTCATAATTTTTGGGGTAAAGAAATGGATTTTTGGGTATAAACATCAAAACCTAGATTTTTGGGTTTAATCTTGAAATCAATGTTTAAATATGGATTTAATGGATTAGAAGTGGTTGGGATCAACTTTAGGTTGATTTATTGGCTTAAAATCATGTTGTGATAAAGATTTAGGGATTGGAATGGAAATTTTAGGGTTTAAATTCGTGGGGCTTGCTGAAAATGGAAAATCGGCCAGCTTAACTGGTATGGCCGGTCGACCGCGGTCTGGGGACCGGTCGACCGCGCCTTAAGGGAAAAGCCTACTGCATTTCTTCGTAGGCAAAATTTGGACCCGCAGTCGACCGGGGGTCTGGGACCGGTCGACCGGTCCCCTATTTTTAGCCCAAAACTTTGGAGTTGTCCTTTCCCTTTTCTTTTGGAGTTTATTCTTAGGGGCTTCCTTAATGGGCTGTTTTATGGGTTTCCTAAGATGACTTCTAGCCCTTTTTGGTTGGGTTTGTTGATTTGGGGTTCTCTCTTATAAAGTAAGAGATATCTTTTGGTGACTTATAGGGGGTCCCTCACTTAGTATGCGATAGTGGGGACTTCTCGGAATAATTGGATAAGAAATATCCATGTATGTTGTGAAATTTCTAGGCCGACATTTATGTCAAATCCTATTGAGGATAGGATATTGTGAAGGTATAATTTGGGGCCAATTGGAAGAGAATGGTTACATACTCTTTAAGAGCGAGGGGTCTCATATCCTTAGAAATGTTTAGTCTAAGCAACAATTGATAACTCAATAGGAGTAAGGGTTACTGAGATTTATTCGAACCATAGGTGACTTTGGGAACGGCTTGGGATCGTACTATCGACTAGAGAAAGCGGTAGCGTAAATTCTAGTTAGGATAGTTTACACGTAATCATGGGGATATGACCATTGAGATTCCAATACTTGAAATGAGGTTGGAATAAAATTGAGGTTTTAGACTCTTAAGTCACGCGTGTGCCTATGGTTAAATAGTACTAAGGTAAGTATGTACTTTTGGTTATGGATGAAATGTGTAGTGATGGATTCCTACACAAACTCGTGGGTGATAACCCTAATGTTGAATATATATGTCTAGATATATACATATGGTTTTGGGAGACTATTCATCATAGGAAGAGTGATTGAATATGTTTCAAGTGAGGGATTGTATTCACATATCGAGGTATATTTAATGGAAACTGTGGTGACGACTTGTATATTGAGGATTATGTATACTTATAGCCGGGTTTATATATCTTATACATATGAACGAGAATTAGTTTGTATATATATTGATATAGCGATGTGTGAATATATATATGTGCATATATCTATGTATGAATATGATTATATATGGATATATCTTATGTTGTGGACATACATGGTATGGATATTTAAACCGTATATGATGGTTTATTATATTGGATCATATGATGGGATCATATGGATGTATGTATATTGCGTATGTGAGCGATATATATACTTATTTGGTTAAGCATACCCCGCTCATGCTATCATTGGGAAGTTTTCGCGCAGAGGGTGAGCATCCTGGCATATAGTGGAGGGTGTGGATATTCCCCAGGTCATAGTCGTCTCTTGTGTTATTATACGATATAGATATATATTTTGGGGTGAGACGTGGTGGGTATGTTTCGTCTCATTGCCGGTTGGAACTATGATCGCTTCCCGGGACGTCGTGTGTGTGAGTTATCACGAGGTGGGTGTCGTTGATCCCCACCAGGTGGTCCCCAGTTATTACTTGAGCCGGACTCTGGGAAGATAATAGCATTGATGCAGTTTTATCGGCGCTATATATAGCCGGGTATTATATGTGCATGGCCACTGTACATCATATATGGTATGTACACTTGGTCATGGGTATGGATGATGGCATGTATATATATATGGTGAGAATAAAATACCTATATATATATTTATATATCCTAGATGAAAGGATATGGTATTTCTATGGGGTACATCTTGGATGATTATGGTGTACCAGATTTATTGGGGGTTGATGTATCGTATTTGAGGAATACTTCGGTTACATCATCCCAAGGATATTATTGGAGATTTTTAGTTGTTTTCTTATTGTAGTTTTAAAGTTTAGTAGTAATGGTAGTATTAAATTGTATGTTAAGGATTATGGATCTCTAGGATCGACATAGCCCAGGAGTAGTGTAACGAGGTGGTTCCTTGTTTGGATTTTGCTTTGCGAGACACCTCACGCACGAAACGCAGTGCAATGTCGAGATTTGAGAGAAGTAATTACATATATGTCATAATGGATCTCTAGTCGTGACATTGTCAGTAGTAGTGTAATGGGGCGGTTCCTTGTTTGGATTTCTCTTTGCGAGACTCCCCACGCACGAAACGTAGTTCAATTTTAAGATTAGAGAGAAGTTTTGCCATTAATCCATGTGCATGATATTTAGAGCTAAATTCTTATATGTTAGCCTATATATATGTATGTATATATATATGTATATATATATATATGTAGGGGTAACGTATTAAGAATTATAATTTATGAAATTATAAATCGGAATCCATTAAGCCTATTATGGCATAATTGTTGTAATCATAATCTAGTAGGATTAGAAAAGGGTGGATTCTTGGATTATGACAGGATAGTAGCTCTCGTGGATATAGGCTAGGCCTATGATAAGTTAGGTTGTCCTAATAAATATGGGGGTAATTTAACTAAAACTTGAGGACGCGAATAGGTGCGCGCCTTTAGATGAGAGGTGAGTTGGGGTTTCACGAGAGTGCGGTCTCACTTTAATTATGAAATAAGTGCACCGGTATTTATTATGCACGGTTAACACTTGCTAAATATTTTTAACAATCGGGGCTCTGACCCGTTTACTTTTCTCTCCTGCTTGTATATATGTATATTACCACAGGTATCCTACCGCATGGATGCCGGATGACCTTCTATCCAGAGTCTTGGGAGCCGTGACAGGCGCGGACTGTTGCGGGATGTTTCATGTAGCCTCTTCCTACTTCTTTAAAATTCTAGGTAAGATTCATGTTGTATATCGGGTTTGTACCCAAGGGATATTTATGTACATGTTTATATTTATTCCATTTCAGTTCTTGTATTGGCTGTGACCCGACAGCTTATTCGGGTCTACTTGTTGTAGTACATTCAGTTGTATTTATTTATTTATTTCATTTTATTTCTTGCATTTTCTTTTATCTTCGTTTCTTTTATGCATCTTGTTTTTTTAGTGGTGTTAGTTGGTTGGTTGTTGCGCATTTTATTTAAATTTTTGCATCCCGCTTATATGATATCGGGTAGTTAGTCCTATATTATATAGTACTGACAGTTGATGTTGAGACTGGACCATCTGAAACTCCTGATTTAATATAGTATAGGGCTAGCCACCCGTTATTATTTTAGGCGGGTTGTGACTGTATATGCCCCTTATAAAAATTATGTTCGATCATTTTGATAGCGTTCATAAAAAAATTATATTCATTAAGTTAATGCCGATTATGATAATATTATTTTAAATAAGTGAAACTTAATATTAAATGAATATATAAAATCTTATGAATAACAATGTTCTTTGTAGGATTACATTTCGTATATTTTAAATATACGAACAAAATTATAATCCTTAGACATTAAAAATGTAATTACAAATCTGTGACACCCTGCCAAATTAAATACCGGGTGATCAGTCATTTATTAAATTAAATTAGAATATCCAGTTGGTTCAGGTTATGCATCACTAACAAAAACTTTATTATTATTTACTAACCACCTAATATTTAAGAGGGTGATGTCAAAATTTTATCTTTTAATTAATATAAAAATCGGTTAATGAATAATTAAATATTAACCATTCACACCAATCTCATATGATAGGAAATAACTGCAATAATATATGTAATCGGAGTAAACACTTCCAGTCTAAGTACCAAATATAATAATCCAACTGAAATAACCAACAAGTGAAATAAGTAAATGACTAAATCCAAAATCTCAGAATATCTGAATAGAAAAGGGGCGACATGCCCTAACTGATAAAATAACTTAAAAGGAAGAAGTGATGGACATAGAGGCGTCTACTATCAAAGTCATGTAACCTCCACAGCAACTACAACTCATCGAGTGAATGGAACTCCTATGCTTGGTGTCCCTGTGGCTAGGCACCTAAAATAAATTGAGAAGAAAAGAGATTTGCAGAAAACGGGTCAGAGCCCGAGTTAAAAACAATTTAAAAATCAGCAAGTGCTTAAAATGAG
This sequence comes from Sambucus nigra, assembly GCA_949130495.1. Taxonomy (NCBI): domain Eukaryota; kingdom Viridiplantae; phylum Streptophyta; class Magnoliopsida; order Dipsacales; family Adoxaceae; genus Sambucus; species Sambucus nigra. The sequence continues at coordinate 982,295 of CASBWL010000001.1, forward strand.
TTAATAGTACTTATATTATTCATGTTAGATTATCGTACTCACTTGAAATGCTCACCTCTTATCTAATATGCACGCCTAATGTATTTTCAAATCCAACTAGTTTCTATTCCCATGCTAACTAGTTCTTTCCAGTCTAACATCTAATCATATTCCAATGTCATCCCCATGTGTTTCTCTCATAATATAAGTAATACATATATAAATCCAATTTCTCTTTAACATGGATAAGCACTTTTCAATTTAATATAATTATGTGTTCACCAACTTAGTTAATTTCAGATTTCATTATCAATCAGGTCTACTTAATTCACACAGTAGATAGTATCACAAGTATAGATATACCTACACTCTAACACTGCACCCCGAGACATAGCTGCGGTGCATGCATACTCTGCTATCATGTCCCGGTGCTTCTATCATTGCATAGAGGACTATAGGTTTAATCTCTCGCGAGACATAAAAACAAACACACATATTAGAGGTGAACATAGTTCCAAGTCGATGGGCTACACACATACCTACGCACCCATACGACCGTCATCAATATCCTTCTCACAGATAGCCTGTACCTAGGTTCTATGCTCTAGTGGTACAAATCAAAATCCCACTCGAAGGTTCCTCAAGGCATAATCATCCACGACGCACAACCTCCACTCGATAGCAAGCAGCGTAAGTATGTTATACACATAATAGTCAAATCAAAAAGTATGCAAACAACTTATAATATTCATTAGGTATTCACGCAACCCAAATTCCCGAATTTATAAGTAGTATTATCATCCCTCCCACTCACAATACACTAATCGTACAATTTGCCTCTCTATCGTTTAAATATTCCATAAGGCTCTCTTATTTCAACATATTCCCTGAGTAGTCAACACTCATCTCACCACTAGGCTAAGAATTTAAGTCACTCAATGTTAATGTAGGTCATTTCTCTCACTTGAATCAACCTAGAAGGATTTTAACTCGTCGAGGCAAAAATTAGAGTTTCTGACATCTCGTTAAAGCTGGAATTTCTCGTTCGAACGAGGGCCTCACTTCAAACGAATTATAAACCAAATCTCGTTAGAAATCGCATTGGAATTTTCGTTCGAACGAAAATTCTGAGATCGTTCCTGTCTTCCAAAAATTTCATTTTCCCAATTCATTCAGCAGAAAAATCACTGAGAACTCATCTTAATTAAAATTTAACAACCCTAAACTATATCCCCTAGTATTAGAACACTTTCCCATCCATTTTAGCATCAAATCCCTAAAATTTTAACATGAATTTCGATTAATTTCGCAAATCTTCAACAAGCCTTAATTTCATATGATCTCCATTAATGACCCACTAAACTCATATACGATTTCATGATTTCAACAGATAAAATTCAAGTTTCTAATTCTCAATACATAGTTATTCAAGTTCATGCAATCCCTATACCACATTCATGAATAAAATCCCAATTTCGATCCCAATTACATGATATTATGATTTAACCATCAAATAAATTAACATGAATCATATATGATCTAAAATCCAGCAAGATAAACACTTGTCTTTTCGTGAACAACTGCTTCACCGAGTGAAACTAGTATAGGGGTGATCCTCTCTTCACGATCTACAAGTTGTTGTGATTTTTGAAGTGAGAGCTCGAGTCTTTATCCCAGGGAACCTATGTAGTTCTTCTTCTCCCTCTTTGGTTCTCTCTCTCTCTCACACACTTAGGTTTGGAAACCGACAGATAACCTATTATCCACATACATTTCCTTTTTAATTATCTATTTTCATCCATTTTAATTCCCCCAAATCTCAAAAGACTAAAATACCCCTCTAGGGTGTCGGTTTGGCCTAAATTGCCCCCAAATCCAAATAAAACACTCGAATAGAGTTTTCTGACTATCTCGAACATTTAGGATTCATCGGAGAAGTCGAAATGATCATATGCGTTACAAAAATAAATTATCTTTTAACCCAATAAAGTAATACCAACACGACTCACACGCGCGTCCCACTAAATGTATTGCAACTGCCGTATTTTTCACTCCGAGTCATAATAATATTTTAGTAATCATATATTTCTTTACTCGCTAAGTAATATTCAACATAATTATCACCAATACATACTAACTCTCGTCATACTAGTAATTGCCACATTTAAATCCGAATTAATTATAAATAATTTTTCTCCATTTAAATTAATTAATCATAATTCAATAATTAAAATAAAATCCCTCAAAAATGCGAGGTATTACAAAATCCTTCCTCTTTTCAAAAACCAAATGTGTCGCTAATTACCCTAATAATAAATATGGGTGTTAGACCGAGTGGGCGTCAAGGTTTGTGAAAAGAGTTCTAAGCATTCAACTCTTGCGATGCACCAGCTTTTTGAAAATTTTCTTTTATTGTAAATTATGAAAAATGAAATATAAACATTACACAAAAAATAAGCAACTACATACATTGGTATAAAATAAGGGTTGATCCAACATTAAAAACCCCATAGTATTTCCATCAAGCTATTCTCTATGAATTTTTTATAATTGTTTATGTTTGCAAAATGATGTTATAGTTTCTTTTTGCCTTGAATCACACCCATAAAAAATACATTTTTTTCCTTTTCATATATTTGTTAAAGAAAATATTTGTAACACAATACTAAATAGCAAAATCAACAATAACGCAAAAATGAAGCCATAAAAGAAAGGCAACTATGTTCTCAAATCAATATAATCCATTTTTTATTTGGATGGCATAAATAATCCAGATCAAGAAAAAAATCTTCGCGTAGTTCTGCACCCTTTAGTCTTCATCCTAGCCCCCATTTACTCTTATGCAACATCTTTCACAATCTCTGCTTCTTCTCGGAAGATGCAAGCTCAGTTGGGTTTTTCTCTTCTTTATTCTCTTCTCCGGGCTCTGGGGTCAGAGTGATTAAAGGGTCAGCGTGTATGAAAATTTCCACCTCTTTTTCAAAAGGGGCAGCAAGTATATAACATATATCATGAAGAATATAGAATTAGAGAGAGACATTCCAAACCTATTAGTAGAATCGTTGGGGAGTGGGGTGGAATAAAGAGAGAAAAAACGATTCTACAAATATATATAAATGTAAATGATGTCATTAGATGAGTTGGTGGAAGTTAAATGGATGTCGGAGGTGCATGAACGATGACAAATGGGGAATGAAAACGTTAGAAATAGAAAGAGAAGTTTGTGAAAGCATTGGATTAAGCCCCCTTATTTAAATTTTGTGTTGGCTTGGGAGCCGTTGAGTCATTTGTATCATTAATAATTGGACAATTATTAATTAAACGATATACCAGTTGTCAATCCCTCATGAAGATGTCAATCTTGTAGAATATGAAAAATGAAATATAAATATTACACAAAAAAAGAAGCAACTACATATATTGGTATAAAATAAGGGTTGATCCAACTTTAAAAACCCCATATTATCTCCATCAAACTACTCTTTATGAGATTTTTGAAACTGATTATGCTTGCAAAATGATGCTATAATTTCATTTTGCCTTGAATCACACACATAAAAATTATATTTTTTTACTTTTCATATATTTGTTAAAGAAAAAAATCTCTAACACAATACTAAAAATAAAAATCAATAATAATGCAAAAATGAAGCCATAAAAGAAAGGCAAGTATATTCTCAAATCGCTATAATCCATTTTTTATCTGGATGGCATAAATAACCTAGATAAAGAAAAAAAATCTTTGTGTAGGTCTGTACCCCGTAGTCTTCATCCCAACCCCATTTACTCTTATACAACAACTTTCACAATCTCAACTTTTTTCTCGAAAGATGCACGCTCAACTAGGATTTCCTCTTATTTATTTTCTTCTCCAAGCTCTGAGGTCAGAGTGGTTAAAGGGTCATCGTGTATGAAAACTTCCACCTCCTTCTTAAAAGGGGCAGCGTGTATATAACATATATCATGAATAATAAAGAATTTGAAAGAGACATTTTAAGCCTATTAGTAGAATCGTTAGGTAGTGGGGTGGAAAAAATAGAGAAAAAACGACTCTATAAATAGATGTAACTATAAATGATGGCATTAGATGAGTTGATGGAAGTTAAATGGATTTAGGAGGTGCATGAATGATGACTATGGGGAACGAAAAAGCTAAAAATAGAAAGAGAAGTTTAAGAAAGCATTGAATTCATACCCCTTTTCTTGAATTTTGCGTTGTCTTGGGAACCGTTGAGTCATTTTTATCATTAATAATTGGACACTTGTTAATTAAATACTATGTCGCTTGTCAATCCCTCATGAAGACGTTAATTTTGTAAATTATGAAAAATGAAATATAAATATTACGCAAAAAAGAAGCAACTACATATATTGGTATAAAATAAGGGTTTATCCAACTTTAAAAACCCCATAGTATTTTCATCATACTACTCTTTATGAAAATTTTGAAATTGTTTGTACGTGAAAAATGATGCTATAATTTCATTTTGCCTTGAATTACACACATAAAAATACATTTTTTTTCCTTTTCATAAATTTGTTGAAGAAAAAAATTTGTAACACGACACTAAATAGCAAAATCAATAATAATACAAAAAATATGTCTTAAAAGAAAGGTGTAAGAGGGTAATGTGGCTGGGTTCTGGTAAGAAACTGAAATGGGTGAGGCGTGACCCACTTCAATGGACTCTGCCTCCAAGATCTTCAAGAGTTTCAGAAGGATCACCTGGTAAAACCTTCCTTTTTAGTAAAAATGGAACCAAAGCTATAACCACCTCCTGTAAGAAATGAACTTCACAACAATAATAGTAACTTTTCTCAAAACGATTTCCTGAGAATGATGGTTGTCATGGTGGGAGTGAAGAGGCAAGCAATCGGCACTTATAGAGAAAGTAGGGAGAGAATACTAGGTGGTCTGGTGTGATTTTGACAGAGTAAAGGTGTAACTTGAGTTTTTCTGATATCTTTTGATCTTGCCAGGGCTCCTGTTTGTACTTGGGCACTACGGTTGAGTTGGAACTATTGGGAGAAAAAAAATGAGACGCAAACTTAAAGGGACAAGGTCTGCAATGTACCTTTTGTCCCTACTAGGTCTGCAGTTGGTTGTCCCCTATGATAGCCGACACATGGTGTAAACCAAAGTAAAAAAGAAAATATGTCTACGCTATATGACAAAATATTTGATTTGGTAAATAATATTTCAAACGGTAACTTGTAGTACAAACTTTGTACAACTCGAGAGTGGCCTTGAGGGCCACCCTCTCTAAAATCATTTTATAAAAGTGTTCTTCTTCGTGAGTAGCCCTTTGACCACCCACTTCTTTTACAGCTAAGTGTGTGATATGCAAGTGCTTGAGTGACTACCAGGGTTCACTCTACTAGTATTCTCAACCTTAAAGTTCTAAGTGGTTGACTCCGCTCAACAACGTTGTCTCTCAGCCACCAAACCAAAACTCCCAAAAGATCACAACTGGCCCATTTGAGCCATGCTTGCTCAATTAGGCTACATGTATAAGTGAACACACATTAGTATGTTTCTTATTTAAAAGAATCTATTTTTCATGACGAAGGGGTTGTTCATGATAGACCCCCTCATCCTGGCTTGTTTTATTCTTTGGGTCATTTCTTGGACCCTCTTGATGCAAAACAAGTACTATTTGAACATTTTATAGAGGGGTCCTTTACTGTGGACTTCCTCGCTAGATTTTACATTTTAGTTGGTCTTGGCAAAGGGGTCCCTCATTTGTGGACCCCCTCGCCCAAATATAATTTCAATTGGTTTTAGCTTTGGGGGAGTCCCTCACCCAAACTATATCATCTTAGGAGTTAAAAAGGAGGTAGGGGAGGAGGTCTGTCGCCCAAATTGCATTCTTCTTTTGAACTAGAAGAAGGTGGGGGAGGGGTCCCTTGCCCGAACCACAAATATCTTTGGAACTTGAGGGAGGTGTTAAAGAGGTTTCCCTCGCCCAAAACACCTTTGGAACTGGAAGGATGTGTTCGAGGGGTCACTCTTCTAGATGTCTTTGTAGTCTGGAATTTTAGTGGTTGATGGGTTCCTCACCCACATGTCTTTAAAATCTAGCCTTTAGTGGTTAAAGGGTTCCTCCCCCACATGTCTTTGAAATTAGTGGTTGAGGATTCCTCACCCACTTGTCTTTGGAATTTAACATGTAGTGGTTAAGGGGTTCCTTGCCCACATGTCCTTGGAATTTGGCCTTTAGTGGTTGAGGGGTTCCTCCCCCACATTCCTTTGGAATTTGGAAGGAGGTGTTGGAGGGGTCCTTGGTCCAAATGTCTTTGGAATTTGGAAAGAGGTGATAGAAGGGTCCCTCTCCTAAATATCTTTGGAATTTGGAAGGAGGTGCTGGGGGGGGGTTCCTTCTCAGGAATATTGTAATAAAACCAAAACACCCTGCATTAGCCCTTCATGAAAAGTCTTTCGTGTTAGGAAGACCAAAAGGCTTTGTACACCATAAATACAATTTCAATTTTAAGGGACCCTAGGGTTTCATCATTAACTCTAGTGTCATTAAATACGATGTCCTTCATTATAGATTTTGGAGTCTCAAGGACCCACGTTTCAACATGGGAGCTATCATCCCATCATCTGGGTAAAAATATGTCAACCTTATGGTTTTCCCACACGTCCCTTTATTTCCATACAAAGACCATTGTTTTTAATAAAAGCATTCACTTCTATAGATTTCTCAAGCATTCAGAGAGAGTTGAGATTTTTTGGCCAAAAAAAAAGAACCTCCATAGTTTTTCTTTCAAGTTTTTCCAAATTACACTACAAATGGCTTCATCATCTCCAAACACATCTTCCAGTGTTTCTGCAACCATCATTCCCACTTTAATCGGTTATTTACCTATGTACATCATGGTATCTATGGTAGTGGCCACTGGCACCACCACTATAGCCACCGCCCGAAATGCTTCTGTTGCCACAACATCTACTGGTTCACTTTTCATCCCCGATGTCACTATGGTTTCCTCGCGATCAGGGGTTTATTCTTCTAAAGAGTCTGCCACCAGGAAGACCTATCAATGGATCGTGTCGAGTCGTGTTCGTGCTATTTTTTTATCGTGTTCGGGTCTTGTCAGGTTCATTTCTAAACGAGTGACTTTTTTATTGTGTGGAAAAATCATATCCAAACTCGACCCGTTATCTTAACGTGTCGTGTCGTGTTCACTTGTTAATACCCATTAAGATAATGAATTATTTTGAATTGAATACAAGTTGACATATTATCTTATTTTTGAACCCAAGTACACCAATTAATTCATTAACATTACTAAATCTCTCATTTAGTTAAATTAACATTATGCAATATAAATGATTTAAAAGTCACAATAATATATCTTATTTACTTAAATTATTGGGTCATAATGGGTCTTATCGGATATTAACGGGTGGAGGGGGTCAACACTAATTCGACCCGTTAACTATTGTGTCTTATCGGGTTGGCACTGATATGACCCTAACCCATTAAAGGTCCACCCAATAACTTTATAACTTCATATCAGTTTGTGTCGTGTTATCGTGTCGTGCCTCATTTTGCCAAGTCTACCACCAGGGTTCCTTCGTCTGAGGGAGTGGGTTTTGAGCAAAGTTCTATTAGGGCTTCTGTTAACAAAGTACTTAATTTTTGGGCTAATACTACCAAGGGTTCTGCATTGATGGGTATGGTTAGTGATGGTTCCTCATCCAAAGTCTTGATATCCGAAGGGTTCTCATTGGTGGGTGCTGTTAGTGGGGGTTCCTCATTAAAACAATTTATAGTTGGGGGTTCCTCATTGGTAACCTCTACTGTTGAGGGTTCTTCATTGATGGTTTCTGCTGATAAGGGTTCCCTGCTAGGAACCTCTATTTTCGGGGGTTCCTTGGGAGCAAGGATTAGGGGTTCCTCTCTAGAATAGTATTTTACCGGGGGATCTTCATTTGGAACATCTGTTGTTAGGGGTTCCCGTATGAACCAATAGCTACTGAGGGTCTCTCGATCACCTCCTCTTATTCTCAATCTTACCATAACTATACGCGTAATCGTCAAGGAAGGAAGTTTGATCTCTAACGTTATGCACTTTATTTTGGGCCACATGATTACTTTATAGCCTCTCTTGCCCAGTTTGAGGAGGAATCTGCTGCCAAAATTATCGAGCAACCTTGGGTGGGTTTGAGTGGGTCTACTAATTTCCATATTATTCCTCCTGATTCAATTCTCATAGTTAGATTATATCGTGGCAATTTTTCTTATTCCAACGTCGAAGTCAAAGCCACTTGAGGGCCCCCTGAGGATTGAGTTCTTTGGGTGCATGTTCTCGGTGTTCCTTCATACAAGGATATTATTGAAGGACTGGCTCTTCTCACTACAATTAATACCTTGAAGTCTTGTATTGTGAATAAACATGGTTCCACCCTCAATCTGTTGATTTGTCATTGGGGTGGGGAGTCTCACACTTTTGTGACTGGTAGGGTTGAATTCACTATCACCGTGGAGGATATATGTGAGTTGCTCGTCTTACCTTTCTTGAGGGGCATGTTTTCACCGATGGCTATGAGGCCCCCCTTGAGCAGGAGATGGTGGAAGAACTACAGTCAGACCTTTATGAGTGTTCTAAGTATGTGGCTATCAATGCAACCGGTCTTACCAATCATACTTTTACCAAATGGCAAAGGTACTAGTTTAAGGGCTTTGAGCACTTACCCAGGGGGGGGGGACTTCTAGTAGAGCACTCAAAAGTCAGGATGGTCCCAAGATTAACTCCGCCTCCCACTTGGCTTCTTTCTAAGTTACTTTCTTGAGTAGATTCTTGCTTCCGAGTAAGCCAAAAGACTCCCCTCATGACCTTCTTTCCAGATTAACAGTGATGCTAGCATGAAGGAGGGCTGTTCCCCTTGTTGTTATGACCCTTGGGTATCTTTATACTTGGTTCGATCGTGCCCATGTAGTCATTGAGCAATCTTGTGGCCGCTACGATGTCACCAACTACTTTATCCTGATGGCTTTCTAATTTGAGCATTTTCCCCATTTTGGCTCAGAAGCAAGGGCATGTCATAGCGAAGTTGCTCGTATCTCAAGGTGGCATAAGAATGACCCAAATAATCCACTGGGAGCTCTGATCGATAATTTCTCCCTTACAACAAATGCCCCAGTGGCACTTTTAGGTGGCTTTCTTGGGTAATGGTGGCACTTTTTACTGCCCTTCGGATATAAATTCTGTCTTTTCTTTCCCATATATCAACGTGGTGATAATGTTATTACCAGGTCTTTTTCCCTATTGGACTGAGTTGGGTCAGGGTGTCGAGTTCTATCATTCTGAGCGTGTGAGTAGGTAGCTTGGTTATGACCAGAGTATTCACACCCTTTTGTACCCCTCGAGTAGTGACCTTTCAAAGTTGTACTTGGAGGCATGTAGGAATTTTACTTTAGAGGGGATGCTCTATAGAGTGAGCTGGTTGGGAGGTTTATATGTGCCTCCCCGTGGCCACTTACCTTCTTTCACCTCTTTCTAGTTCCTGCTTTGGTAGTGGTAGGTTCTTCTTATTCAAAACTCCATGGTCGGGCCCCCTCATGAGACCATTCCCACCAAGTATGTTAAAGCTAAGTTCTTAGTTAGAAGAACTCAGAAAGAAATTTATCATCTCAGTATTACACCTAAGACACCTCTCTAGCAAGTTGTTCATATCTTGGTTAAGTCTCTCCTTGATGAGTCCACCCACCCACAACAACCTGAGCCACATATGTCAAGTCGAAAGGCTAGTCTAAGGACAAAGGAAAAGGAAAAGATTATACTACATGTAAGAGAAAATATCCTGACATAGATGTGTCAAATTCCATCCCTGTCACCACCGCTGCTCCCTCTTCCCTATTCTCCTATGAGGACTAGGGCTGCCAAGAAAAAGAAAGGGGTTGACGAAGATGACGTTGTTATTCCTTCTGCATCGGATCAAGGGTCGTATACTGACGATCTTAGAGTAGAGAAAACTTATAGGACTGTTCGATAGCTTGGTTATGAGGCTCTGGGCTTGTCCTCTCAAGAGCCGTTCATTAAATTTATTCCAGTTGTAGAAGACTATACTCGAATCTTCTTCAATTAGTGAAACCAATTCTCATGGATTTTCACATGTTGATACCCCTTCTCACTCATTTAAAGAGGCTCTAGTTAACTACGAAAGCACCCCTTCATATGATGATCATAGTTATTCTTCAAATTATATGGATTTCCAGGATTTTTGTGGCGAAAACACTACTGACACTTTTGCTTTGTTGTTCATTTAGAGGGAGTCTTCTAGTGACGATGAGACACCACATTCTCCATCAAGGATTAGCTCTTCTACTAGACGCCTTCCATATGGACAGACTTTTGCATCATGATGTTTTATGTCTTTCTTTATTTAAAGTTTTATTTGCATAATTTTCTTTTATTTTCATCCTTGACTCGTTTACTAATTTTTTTCTTGTAATGCTTTCATGGGTTACTTCTGCTGAGTTGAGTGGCCCTTAACCTCCTCCCCCTGCCCGAGGGCCCTTTTTTAGAGAAATAAATTCCATGCTAGTCTCCTCTTTGGGTCTGGCTAGAGAGGTTTGTCACTTCTTCCCCTCAGTCAACCTTTCTATTTTGCTCTTTTGTTCTTTAAAAGCTTTGATAGTCGTGACTTGTACTTATCTTACTTTATATTATTCCTCTTCTTTGTAGCTTTCATCTATGCATCCTACCAGCACCAGGATCTCTTCTATGACCTCGCGTCCTATTCAGGTATCTCATTGCTTCCTTTGAGTGTCCAATCTCACTATTCCTTCTCAAACTCATTTCTCATGTATTCTCTATTTATTCATACTTGTAGAGGGTGGTGCCTTCTAGTCCTTATATTCCATCTTTTTCTATTTCAGCATCAGACACTTCTGAAGCTGAGCCCCTTGTTTTCTCACTATCAGAGGTATGCATGTTCTTTTGGAGCCTCTTTTTATTTTCACTCTGATGTTTATCCCTGTAGTTTGTACTTACTTATAACTTGCCAATTTTATTTCACTAGGGCCCGGTACTTATTGGACTTTCTTCCACTCGTAGAACTCTTCCCTTTCTTGGGACTATTATTCCAGGGTTACCACCCTAGGGAATATTTTTATCCCCCGGGTCTGCATCCCCAAGGATGGTAAGCCTTTAGTCCAGCTTATTCCTCACGAGTGGCCTCCACCATTGAACCTATTTCGTGAGCTTCTTCTCTTTAGGTACCGGTGGATTCTTTTCCTATTTTATTTGTGATAATGAAAGATTCTAATGCTTTTATAATGAGCAGGTTGCTACTATAGTATTTTCTAGACCCGTGGTTATCTTTTGCTCTTCTTCTTTAGCGTGTGCTCATGTATTCCATTATTATTCTACCTTTGATTTCTTTGTCTAGAATATACTGATAATTCATTTTTTTAGTTGGATCACGACACTACCTCATTAGTGCCCCCTGTTACTCTTTCTCCAGTATCCCCTGCTGCGATTGAATCACCTTGCCCTGTTTCTTCTAGTGAGGGTCATGTCATAGTGCCTCCTCTGGTAACTATTTTCACCATTTTTTTTACATTTTCTATATGCTTGTTTTTTGTGAAGTAAGTGATTTTCTAAAACTTGTATTTTTTATTCATTTACAAGGAAGCTTTGTAGAGGCTTTTTTATCCGTCGTGCCCGCAGCGAGCGTTGCGGAGGCAGCCCCTCATGCATCACTCATTAGGGACCCTTAACTATTGCGGGGGCGATCGTTTAGGTATCAATGTATTTATTGTATGAGAGTATCCATTTCCGTGGCACCCTTTTTTTCACTCACCCCTTTTGAAACTTGTCATCAGGTCCGAATGACTGAAGTACCCTTGTCTACGGGACCTATTATGAGTTATGTTCCCATTATGGTGGGATCTCCGACTAGCGTCATGTATGATGTTATCCAGGTAAATACTTGGTTTGATATACTTCTCAAGCTTGCTAGTATTGTGCAAGTGTTCACTAACACTTACCTTTTTCCTTGTTTTCTGGACAGTGCTGCAATTGTTCCTGTAACTGTGGAGCACATTGGGGAGATAGCTGCGATAGAGGTATTATAATGTCATATCCTTCACTTCTTTCTATTTCCCTTTTCTTCTTGCTTTTACTGTGCTCCATAGTTACAATATGATACCTTTCTCGCAGCTAGTGAGGCAACTTCTTTTATCACTATGGAACATATTAGAGAGATAGCTGCGAGAGAGGTATTTTAATGCCATACCCTTCTATCCTTTCTATTTCCCCTTTTTATTCTTGCTTTTACTGTGCAAATATGCTCACCTCCACCCATATGCCACTGTTTCCAGGTTAGTGAGGGGGCTGCTCCAATGATTGTGGAACATATTAGAGAGATAGCTGTGAGAGAGGTATTGTACTGTTATACCCTTTTATCATTTATATTTCCCCCTTTTGTTCTTAATTATACTCTTCATGTATGCTCACATCCACTCTTGTTCCATTGTTTCCAGGTTAGTGAGGAATGCTCCTAGTTCTGCGAAACGGGTGGAGAGTGTTGTGTTGTGCTGTGAAATCCTCAGGTATTTAACTGTTACACCTGAGTTACTGTTAGCTATTAGTTTTCAATCTTCCTTTTCTTAGCTTGTGAAATATGATGTTCTTTTCTATTATTTTTGCTTAGTTTCCAATCTTCCTTTTCTATTACTGCTAGCTATTAGTTTCCAATCTTCCTTTTCTTAGCTTGTGAAATGTAATGTTCTTTTCTATTATTTTTGCTTAGTTTGGCATCCCTCATCCTGCTGGTTCCTCTCGCTTGGGTGGCTGCATACTCACCCCCTGAGCTTTAGGGTGAGCTTTCTTTCATAACCCCTTATAAAATCTAAGTATATTTGTCTTTTGTTCTTCTTTTCTCCTTTGTGTCAACATGGCTGTCTATTTTCAGGATCCCATCGGTGAGTCCATCGGTGTTGTCGGAAGATCGGAGCTCTGAGGCCACTCATACGGTCAGTATTGCTGATTCTAGCGGTTAATCATCATTCCTCCCTTCCAATATAGAGTCCCACCATTCAGAGGGTCACACTGAGGTGGAGGCTCCCACGACTTTCATGATTAGGTTGTGGCGCGAGGAGGGACCTGGGTGCTTTAGGAAACGTGAGCGTCAGATTCTGGATTTGATTTTGGAGCATCATCCCAAGGCATTCACATCTCAGAGCGTGCTTCATATTGATAGCCTCACAGTGTTCAACCTGAAGGCCCTTGCTAGTCATATTTTTTATTTCTTGGCTACTTATCCCTCCGAGTTGACCACTGCTTCCACTTTACTATTCATAGACGCTCTTATCATTTTCAGTTAGATTGGATTGATGCTGAAGTCCATCATTTTTTGAGTATTCCCTTCCAAAAGATGGTGAGGCTTCACACCTCTAGGAAGTTTAGGACTGAGCAGTAGGATCCGGGGTCAGATGGAGTTACTTCAGGCTAGGCTCGATAGACTTGAGGCTAGTGATTAGGAAGATGAGGCCAAACTCGCCAGGTTAGAGGAGGAGTTTGTGCAGGGGGTTGGCCCATCGTATTCTGGCACCCTTCTTAAGATTATCTACTTTTTGTTATTTCTAGTAGATAGGTTGTTTCATGCCTTGTATTTTTTTTCTTTTATCCTTCATATGTAAAGTATTGATCATTTATAAATGAGAAACATTGTTCTACTTCCCTTGTGCTTTTTTATTCTTTGCCTCTATTTGTACTTTTGGCATGTGTTATCATGACCTGCTCTAATTTTCTGGAAACACTTGGTCAATTTGAACTGCACCGTATACTGTGGATACATGCATTAATCTGAGTAATTTACACTCTTCAAGATGCCCCTTATAGCTGTGGGGTACTTGCATATTGTCTGAGAAAGTTAATATTTTAGAACTGCCCTTCTAACTGAGGGGTACTTGCATAAATCTGAGCAGTTCAATTTGTTTTTAAAGTTGCCCCTTCCTATTGTGGGGTATATTTCTATGCCCCTACATTTCTTAGGGAATAACTGGGAGAAAGGGTTACCCTTTTGTCCTTCCCACAAAATTTGAATAAAATTTCATAAATGTCATAAGTAAAGAAAATAATTACTTCCTTGTACTAATAATTACCCCTGGTCTGTGGGGTCGTTGTTCCAAACTTTTCTTAGGAATCCTTGTAGCATTTTTTTTCATGGAGAAATAACATATTCATAGAGGACGGGGGCAGGCCCCCTTCTCTATATTTTTTGAAAACTGGTCAAGTAAGATAAATTTCTTGAGAACAAAGGTTATAACTTGTCCTCTATGTTATAAATTTGTATGGAATAATAAAAAAAAATTGCATTATTTTTTTTATTATTCTTAGGAGGACGCCCTCCTGCTAGTCCAGTGTGAACAAATTATATGTTGTGTGTAAGGACTTTGCTCGATATACTTTTCCTTTGGGATCGATATCCCCCCCCCCCCCCCCCTCAACAAGTTTAATTACCGAAGATCGTCATGTCATGGAGCCTCTTCTAATCTATCAGGGGTTCCGCTATTCTTTTAAGAAAGAGAAAAACATAAATCTCAGGTTCTAATTTTACACCGCATGGATTAAAACGTACATGTGAGTTTCAAATGCTGGTGAGACAAGTAGTATTCATTTTCATGTATCATATACTGGTTACAAAACTATGATCGTTGATATCTTTACAAAAAAAGAACTTTTATATGCGCAGAGCAAGCTATTCAGACTTTGTCAAAATGAGCAAAAACTTAGTAAGAGCTGAGCATAGTACTTCTTTAGCCACTTACAGTTAATTCATTGAAGGCATTCGCTTTCTGGTTTCGAAATCTGGCAATAACCTGACTTACCCACCCCTCTCACCAAGAAGGGCCCTTCCCAGTTGGGTTTGAACTTTGATGCCGACATGCTTTAGAGATGATGAGTGGACGCATCTCCCACTTAAAACTCCCTGAGCTTGATTAGGTTCTCATAAGCTCTAAACAACTGTTGGTTGTAGACTTTAAAGTTCTCTTTAGATTTATCTCTGTGCTCATATAGTGCCTCAGCAGCACATGTCCAGGATCCAGTATTAGTCAGTTGCTTAGAGCGACCCTAACTGAGGGTACCGCTAATTCCACCGGTAGGACAACTTCGGTCCCATACACAAGTGAGAGTGGGGTACACCCGATCGGCTTTCTCTTTGAAGCACGATAGGCCCATAGCACGATTGGTAACTTCTCATCCCATTCCCCTGACATGTCTTCAAGCATCTTCTTCAAGATATTGATCAAAGTTTTATTTGTGGCTTTCGCTTGGCCATTCCCTTTGGGGTAAGAGATAGTTGAGCTATTGTGCACAATCTTATACTTGTCTGTGAGAAGTGCCATCTCTTTGCATATAAATTATTTCCCATTATCCTTGAGGATCACCTTGGGTATACTAAATTTACATATGATATATTCCCTTATGAACTAGGTTACCACTTGGGCAATCACTCTCCTCAATGGGATGGCATCTTCCCATTTAGTGTACAACTCTGTAGCGATGATAATTAAAGCTTTGCCATGTGAGGCTGGGATGATCTTTCCTACCAAATCAAATGCCCATTTGTGAAAAGGATAGGGAGTTATTAAGATTTATAGACTGGCTAAAAGGGCATGTACAATGTCTTTATATACTTGGCATGCTTTGTACTTTTTCACATAACCGATGGAGTCAGCCTCCATGGTTGGCCAGTAGTACCCCAATGTCATTAGCTGATTATATAATTTGGCACCTCGCATATGGGAGGGCTCGTGAGCTTCCTTTGGCACTCTTTCTACGTCCTCTTTAGCTACACACTTTAATGCTTTCTCATTGTATCCTATCATGTAGAGCTCCCCTTCTACTAGATAGAAGTGGGCCACCCTTTTTCAGAGATAAATCTCATCCGCTCTTTCTGTGACAACTCACCATCTTCCAAATAAGTTACCTAGGGTTGCCTCAAATCCTCAAAGGTCTTCACGAAGTTAGCTTCTGATGTCTAGTCAAATTGGGTTTGGTACTTTAAACAACCCTCCTGTAGGCGAGAAACCTCAGTGCTCATGGTGGGCCAGTAGTAGCCCCCCCTCTTTGCAACCGACGTTAACAAGGGATATTAATATCCCCGTAATGCTTCTCATGCATGGATGCCAACCTCTCTGTAGCTTCCTTTTCTCCACCATACCTTGCTAAGAACCCTCGGGGCACTTGAAGTAATGTGTTCCCTACAGTAGGTGGTAGTTGGCCAGCTCTAACAACTTCATGGTTCCCTCTCTTATTTCTAACTGCTTCATAGCCAGGTACCTCTAATTTTTCGGCTCATTACTTGGAAATAGAGACCTCACTGTGGTAGGTACCGTTCTTCGTCGTACCGTGATGGTCGTCTGTGGCTCATCCATGTCTAATTTTTGGGCTATCGTAGCTAACACATTGGGGTGCCTATTCATTGTTTGAGCATGTCTCTCAATGGTTACTTTCAAGAACTAGCCCAACAACCTCTGGATAATGGATCTATATGGTGCAAGGTTGGCATGCTTGAGGGGAACTCCCCACGAACTTAGTTTACTACGAAGTTAGATTCCCCCCGTATACACAACATTCCGATGCCTATTCATAGGGCCTCCAATAATCCAAAAATGAGAGCCTTATACTCCACCTCATTATTTGAGCAACTGAAATCTATCTTGAATGTAAGAGTGATCTTCTCCGTACCATTTGAGAGGATAATACCTGCACCCCATGTTCTTTGGGAACAAGAACCATCAAATTCCATCCTTCATCTCTTTTGACAGACATGCTTGGAAATTTTCTCCTGGTAGGTCTTCATTTGGAGGCTCAAAATTTTGTCTTGGGAAGTGGACTAACAAATCTGCCACTGCCCGACTCTTGATAGATTTTGGAAAAACTCACTTCAAATCATATTCTGACAAGATAAAAAACCATCTTGCTGCTCTTCCTATCAAGATCATCCGTGCCAAGAGTTACTTGATAGGGTCACACTTGGTGATAATGTGAACTGTAAAGGCCAACAAGTAGTGTCTTAACTTCTGGTCCATGAGAACCAAGGCAGGACAGTACCTCACGACATTAGTATATCTGGATTCTATGCCTGAAATCACTCTAGATAAGTAGTACACTGGTCTCTTTACCCCCTCCTTCTCCTAGGTGACCATCAGAGACCAGCAGGACTTCTACAGCCATTTGAGGTTCATATGTGTAAATGGGAGAGCATTTCCATGGATTTCATAATGGGGTTACCTAAATCACAGAGAGGTCATGATTCCATATGGGTAATCGTGGATCAGTTGACCAAGGTTGCTCACTTTCTTCCATCTCGAACAAACTATACTACGGGATAGTACGCCCAGATCTTATAGCTCAGATAGTGATACTCCACGGGGTGCCTCTCGATATCGTATCTGACATGGACAAGATATTTATGTCATAGTTTTGGGAGAGTTTCCAGGAAGCTATGGGAACGGAGTTGCGGTTGAGTACAACCTATCACCCGCAGACAGATGGGCGGACCGAGCGGACGAATCAAATGTTGGAGGACATGTTGGGTATGTTCATCCTCGACTTTGGCGGAGGTTGGGAGCAGTATCTTCCACTGGTGGAGTTTGCCTATAATAAATCCTACTAATTCACTATTGGTATGGTTCCATTTGAGGCTTTGTATGGTAGACCTTGTCGTTCCCCAACATGTTGGCTACAGGTGGGGGACAATAAGAAACTTGGGCCGGAGGTGATTAAGGATACTTCGGCGAGGATAGAGATAATACAGAGCTGTATTCGGGTTGCTCAGGACCTACAGAAGAGTTACGCCAAGAGGTTCTTCTGAGAGTTCAATGTGGGGGACCAAGTGCTACTTCGAGTGTCTCCTATGAAAGGGATTATGCGTTTTGGGAAGAAGGGGAAGTTGGGGCCTAGATATGTGGGATAATTCCCTATAAACGAGAAGATTGGGATAGTTGCGTCTAGACTGGAGTTACTGGAACACTTACATAGGATCCATGATGTGTTCCACATTTCCTCATGGAGGAGATTTCTTCGAGAGCAATTGGCTCAGACTCACATTGCTTTCGAGGAGATTGATCTATAACCTGATAGTTCATATGAGGAGGGGCCAATCGCTATCCTAGACCGTAGCGAGAGGAAATTGATAACTTTAACTTTTTGTGTGTGTGTCATTGTTGAAAGCCAAGTTAATCAAAACCTCAATTACCTACAAAATATAACAAACTAACATGTAGAGGTAAGTAATGGTATCAATACACCTCAAGGGGGTAAGCTAGAGACAAACTCAATGGTAATTCATTTTTATTTTCTTTTTGGACTTTTTTTACTTTTTCTAATTTTTTTAGCTTTTTCAATATTAAAACAATTATCAAAGGTGAATGAAACTATACTAAACTAAATGAGAGATGAAAACAACTAACTAAAAAAAGAGATTAAAATGAAACTAAGTAAATCTAACCAAATAAAAATCTAAAATATGAGATTAGTGAGAAAATAAAAGTGAAAACAATCAAGGGATGGGATGAATCAAAATATTTTAGTTAATCAAAATTAATTAGTTCATTAAAATTAATTTTCCCAAGTTAGTATCAAAATCACAAATTTGCAAATGTAATTTTAATAATAACATTTTAGTTAATTAAATTTAACACTCCTACAACTCTTGAAAAGTAGATCTAAACATCATTTAATAGATCACCCGCCAGGATCGATCTAGTAGACTAGTTTAAATCATAGAAAATACATTTTAGAGTTGAAATTCAAATCATAATACCGCACTTGAGAGACCCCTATCTCTAGTTCGAATCTAAAATGAGTATTATAACTAGAATTCCAATTTTTTCTCGAAAATCATTTACCCTCTCTCGAGGCGTAAATACAAAAGTAAAAGTGCAAAATTAATCATCAAAGAGATATTTAATTTAAATAAGCTAATTAAAGTAAGATTAACAACAAATAATGGTCACCCCCCCCTGAAAGGGTATCTAGCCTAACATGATTTTAAATATGCTGAACAAATAATGAAGGTAATAAACAAATAAAATAGAAGGGTAAGAGGACAAATCTTCAAACAAGTCTCCTTGATTTGCAAAATTGGACTCTAATCCTTCATTGAAATTGAGCAACATGCATTCAAATTGAGCTTTCAACAATATTCAATTACATATAAATACTGAATTGAATCACTCAATAATTAATTTCTCACAATTCTCTAAAAAAAATAAAATTAAAATAAAAACCTACCTAAAAAAATTTAAAATATAAAGTGTTTCTCTCTCTAAAATTTTCTCTACAAAAGCCTAGATTGGTCTTCAAATGGCCTTAAGGTCTTCTTTTATATGCAGATGGAGCTACGGGTATATGTGGAAATAGGCTAGGGGTGAGCATGTGGTTATGGTGTAGGAGGTAAAATGAGAGTGTGAGGGAATAAAACTCAGATTTGTTAAAAGGGTATTTTAGGTATTGGGTTAAAAGTGGTAGTTGGGGGTAATAAGGGAATTAGGGTTAAATGGGTTTAAAACATGTGACTTTTGATATTTTAGCATTGGTTTTATTGTTGGCTTTGGTTTATTTTGGTTTGGCAGGCGATGAGATCGTGGCTTGGGAGCTTAGTTGGCAACTTCAATTTTGGTTCATGGGTTTAAAAAAGGAAATGGGTTTGGTTTTTGGTTTTGTTTGCTGACTTGGGTTTTTGAAGAGTGGTGACGAGTTAAAGATCGGAGGATCGGTGGGTTGCAGCTTGGATCGATTTCGGGTTCGGCCGGAGGGTCTCGGTTTATGGATTCGGGCGGATTCGAGGAGGTGATAGCAGGTTGGCCATGGTCCGAGTTGGGTCGGAGTCGCGCAGGGATGGCCGGATTGGGTCGGAGCTAGTTTAAGATTTGGGTAGGAGCTATGGTTCGGGGAAGGTGACGGGTTATGGTGGAAATGGATAAGGGGGTTGGTATTGGGGAAGGGAGAGAAGATTGAGATGGGTTTTGGAGCTTTTAGGAGAGAGAAAGAATGTTGGGGAAGAAGATGGGAGAGGGGTTAGGTTAGTGCGTGTGAGGGTCCATGGCTTAAGGGTGAGGGTGAGGGAGTTGGATGTGTGAGTGTGTGGTGTAGGATTATGGGTGTGTGTGTTTAATTTGGACACCTAAAAATAACACTAACTAAAAAAAATAATAAAATTAAAAATCTAAAAATATAATCCTAATAAAAAAAATAAAAATAAAGACTCAAATAGAAAAGAAGACTAAAAGGAAATAAAAATAAAAATCTATTAAACTAAAACTAAAATCCTCAAAAAATGTAAAATATAATAAAACTAAAAATAAATGAATTCTTAAAATAACTAATCCTAATAAAATAAAACTAAAAACTAATAAAAATAAAAATGAAATTACACTAAAAATAAATAAATAGCAAAATAGAAAATATAACCTAGAAATTCTAAATAAATCTAAAATAAACTCTAAAAATAAAAACGACTAAAACTAAAATTCTAAAAAAATTAAAAAGGCACAAACTAAACACACACGGGCTTCGGGGTAGATTTAAGGACAAGTTTAGGCTCGGACGAGGTTATGGGGCAAGGTAATTATCTCCATTTGACTGCAAATTGCCTCGAAATAATGCTTTTGATACCGCAACTGCAATCAAGCCTGCACATTATACAATTCAGCACATAAGACCCAAATTGTCGAGAATTAGCAACTAAAATACATCTATTCGAGGTATAAAATGTACACTTTTGGGTGCTTATCACACCACCCACAAACAGAGCGTTGCTAGTCCTCGAGTAATAAGATAAAGAGAAAGAGAAAGATAAGAAACCAAAAGTGTACCACTTTCGCGGGCACTAGCGATTGCACTTAGCATGTGCAAACAGCTTTTAAACCTATAGGTTGCCATATAGGACGAGTTGTGTCTCGTGAGGGTTTGCAGGGAATAAACCCACAAAATTCTTATTTGCAAACGGCAGTCTATCTCTTATTAGATGTAGAATAATCGCACCATCCATCATGAGAAAAATATTTTGAAAAATGCAAGTTAGAATGTAGAAAAAGATTTATCTAAGTAATTAATCAAGGCATGTCCTTCCTAGAACTCAACGTGTGTAGTGTGAATTAATAAAAATGGGTCAAGTATCACAAGAGTAGTGCCTAGATTGCCTTTTCAGAATCAACGCTTCAACTTCAAATCTCAGTGATATATCTCTCTGAAACGAACTCTGAGATTTGGGTAAGTGTATCGCTCTTGTGTGTGAGGAGGTGAGTAAATGGAATCAAGTTCAAACATCTCACACATATAAGAAAGAACGAACATATAGAAACAAAAATGATCTCATAAAATGAATGTTAATCACTATAGTGAGAACGTCGA
This sequence comes from Sambucus nigra, assembly GCA_949130495.1. Taxonomy (NCBI): domain Eukaryota; kingdom Viridiplantae; phylum Streptophyta; class Magnoliopsida; order Dipsacales; family Adoxaceae; genus Sambucus; species Sambucus nigra. The sequence goes on from CASBWL010000001.1 coordinate 1,003,658, forward strand.
GTTATTCACCACGTTGACTTTCATTTGCCCGAACACCTAGGGGAACATATGGATGCATATGGGTGAGGGAAAAAATAAATGGTATATGTGGGATGAGGTGAGGTAATATAGGATGAATGTGTTAAACGATGGATGTAAGATCGATGGAAATGTGAGAAGAGTGTTCTACACATGAAGAACAAATGTCTTTATCTAAAAACTAACAACAAACTTTCTTTTTCAATTCTTTTTTTTTCTTTTCTCTATATTTTTCGATTTTTCTCTTCTATATATATTTTTTCTCTTTTTTCTTTCTATTTTTTTTTATTTTTTTATTTTTTTTATCAAACTAACAATGAAGACATTTGAAAAAAAAACACTATTTTTCTCAAAATGATTGATGATATATGAATGGAGTGGGGTATGCATATGGATGGGGAGAATATGGAAAGGTAATGAGTAAGTGAATGGAAATATGATATGGAAAAGTGGTAGGTGTATGGATGAAAATCTAGTGATTGGGACAAATTTGAAGACACGTGTTTTTTACAACTCGAAAGTGATGCCGTTCTCAGCGATCAAGCCAAAATGAAGAATAATGAGATCATACAACAATTAAGTGCGGACTCAAAGGAAGTTGAATCAAATTGTGACTCGAAGATTGCGTAAAACACTCTAAACGATTGAAAGGCATGAATCTCACAAGCTAAAGTCTCTACTAGTGATCCTTAAGGTTTTCTTGAGAATGGTAGTACTCTTCAACTCTAAACCGTAGTGACGTGATAAGTGAGCAAATTTTTTTAAGTCTAGAAATTTATGGTGCAACATGCCTTGTTACATATTACATAAGCGATTTAGAAAAAATATCCTCTAGCTTGATTCCTTGATTTTAAAAGATGGATGATAGAAAATTCACATCAATGAATGAGATGAAAGAAACTGAACGAAATTTTAAAAATCAGGTTTAAAAATTAAAAAATTTGAAAAGACGTACGATTTTGATAAAATTCTTAACCCCCAAACAAAAAGGAACATCGTCCTCGATGTTAAGTAAAATGATTTTTAAAATTGACAGAAAAAAGGAAGAAAGATAATACTGGAATCAACCGCTAATGAAATGGACAGATGAAGCTAAGAATAAACCTGAATGAGTGATAAGAAAGAAAAAATTGTGTACAAGTCTACAAAGCATGGTATAGCATTAGGTGATGTGGAACACCAGCCCCCAAAAGGATGAGACTCATACAAGAAATGTGGGCTGCCTCCCGGTAGCGCTAAGTTTAATGTCTTCAACCAGACCGAATCATTCTCACCATAAAAATAAGATCTATGAAAGCACGGGGTGGCAGAAAAATTAGATGATGATAATCACCCCCAAACAAGATTGAAGCGTCAGTCTTGTTGGATAAAGGCTAAAATGGTCAATGCACCTATATGGCAAAGTGCATCACACGATACACAACATCGGTGGACCATGGGTTGGTGGGTATTAAGGTAATGGTGAAAAAGGCATGGGCGATTAAGCATCGGTCTCGGGCCTTATTGAGCCAAAAAGTGAGGGCAACAACAGCCCTATAAGCTTGGTGCTCAAGTTGGTGAGGGAGGCGAAATGGTTTGGAAATAGTGATGGGGTGGGTCTCATAAAAATGACATGACCATTCTATGAATGGGCGATGATAATGGTCTCCCCGTGACACACCAGGGGGTTGTCGATGGGAAAAATGAACACCACAAGAGAGTGGCGGGCATAGAGTAACAAGTTTCGTGTCACGAAAGTCGAGAGTAGCACCACATATACTCTCATGAAAGGTGGAGGATGGTTTCAGGTGAGGACCTAGATAAACATAGGTGAGCTGTTGAGGAATGATGAATAGGTTCAAACAAGGTGGTGGTGGAGAAGGTGAAATAATGGGTGGGTCAGGTGGGATAAACAGTGTATCGGGTGTGATAGTGGGGGAAGATGATCCAACTCAAGCGTGGGAGACACACACCCATTGGGAGGAGTAAAGGAATACTCACAAGGGAGTGTGGTTTCTAAAGATGGAGTGGTCAACTTCTCCATAAGAGTAGCATCGGTGAATGTGGTGGGTGGGCAAGACGAGGCACCAAGATCAGAGATAGAGGAATCTACATCAACATTTGGCTCATGGGGAGCCAAATGTGATGGTGGTAGTATACATATCAAGAGAGGTGGGAACCATCTCTGAAGCTATCTCGGGGAATTGGTGAGCACTCGTAGCTGGAGCTAACCTAAAAGATATGGGCATATCAGAGACATATGCAATTTAAGGTAAAAGCTCGGGCATATTTTGGGATATCTCGGGAGTGGGAACATTAAGTGTGGGTTCCTTTGGATTGGACGGGAGAAAATCAGTCTCACTAATGAAAGGTAAGTCAACACAATTATCGACTTGGGGCCTGGACCATGGAATGGTCTCAACTGCTAGATTCTCGGGGTCGTAGTTTTGGTCACACTCAAAATCCGTGTCACAAGAGGACACAACATCATCACACTCGAGTGCAATAATGGGTGGATCCATGGGAATGTACGACTCTCTTGCACACTCAAATTAATTTAATCGTTGTTCAAGCCTTTGGAGAGCTTGCGTTTGAATTTGAGTGCCTTGCTCTTGCTCGATGATAAATTGTTGCAAGAGTGCCTCGAGAGCTGAGGTGGATGATGGTGTTAAAGTGGTGGCAGGTGGCGGCGGTGGTGGAGGTGGACAAAACTCGCTATAATCGGGTCAATATGGAGAATAATCATATGAAGTGTGGGGAGTGGGGCCAAGTTCATCATACACGGAAGGATCTCCTTCGTGATGGCCAATTGGTTGATACTCGTGGGGGGCTTAGTGAGGGAACTGATCATGAACAGGTGCACAAGGTTGACATGACGACTGTTGGAATGGGTGAGGATCCATAACATCGGGTTAGGATTCTTATTGTATGAAAGGGTGATCAAGCCTCCACGAATAACTAGGGTACTCATACAACTCGGGATTATATACATAGGGATAATAAGTCAGAGTGGGTTCCGAAACAGTGTCATATGGATACACATGTTCCATGGTGGGTTCAGAAGGATAAGGAATATATGAGCATTCATGGGGCAAGTGATCGGCATATGAACAATGGGTGCATGGCAAAGTACGCGACACATCGACACTTGACACCGAGGGTGATGGAATATGAGATGCGTGCGTAGATGGGTCAAGAGTATCAACGGTACTCGTGAGAGAGGTGAAACCACTAAGAATATCATAAAGAGACGGTTCGGGATCACTCTCACACGTGTCGCGTGTCAATGGAAAATGACCAAAGTAGTCCCGTAAAGGACGTTCTTCGGCCATGAACAGAAAAATATTTTTTGATATTTTTGAAAAGGAAAGAAAATATTTTTGGATTTTTCTAAAACTGAAAGAAAGAAAATATTTTTAGATTTTTTTATAAAAATAAAGAAAGAAAATATTTGTGATTTTTTAAAAAATAATAGAAGAAAATATTTTTGGAGTTTTTAAAAAAATAATAGAAGAAAATATTTTTGGAGTTTTTTTTGGAAGAAAAAATGGGGAAAAATATGGATTCTTGATTGGACGAACTAACTAAAACCGACTACCGAAAAATGAATTGGACACACGCAAGTAAAGGGTAAAACCTAACTAACACATAGCCAACTTTTATCTTTAAATTTAGTGAAAGGGTAGTCAAATTTTAAGTAAGTGCGCAGGCGATAAAAAAATCACGGATTTATCTGAGTGATCGCCTTTACCAAATTGTTCTCTTAGTCGGATACCTAGTTGATGAATTTTAAATTTAATGATGGCTAAGGTAGTTGATCAGCGCGTGAAAAGTGTGTTCGTGTAAGGACACAATCGTTATTTTCATTTCACCGCGATAATACAAAAAACCTAAATTAGACTAAACTTGCGATACAAGTATAGCGGTAAGTCGGGTATCGAAAATCCACAGAGACGAGTTGCTAGAATATTATCTGGTTTAATACTTCTCAATAAAAGGGAAAAAGGTGATTACAAACTAAAAAGGAAAAAGATGCAAAAAACGGAAATGATTAATCTAGGCGAGGGAAAATAAAGGTAGATTAACAAAGTGAGTAAAAACTATAGGTTGCATCGAATATCCCTCATCCGAGTTAATTAGTATAAAATGGTTACATGGGTCGACGACTTATTACAAATGCGTCTCGTTTCGACAGTTGATTGAACCAAGGGTTGTCACGCCCCTAAATCCGCATAAAAGCCTAATCTGATTTTGGCATCAATAAATACCCCGAAAATTACGCACGCAAGGTCGTAAGCACGGAACATACATGATATGCCCCGTCAAATCCCCTAGGCGTAATAACTGGGACAACGCACCCGAAATAGACCCGTAAACTCCATCACCAAAGCAAAGCAACATGTCAACCCAGAATGAGTTCAATCCGGCACAACCTAGACTAAATTAGCTAGAAAGCATGTTAAAAACGTGGTAAACAAATGCGGTAAATAAACGCAATAAAACTACACTAGAAAGAAACTAAATCAAAGCATGCAAATAAAACATGTAAACCTAATTAACAAAGAAAGAATTAAGTAAATACAACTATATTAATGGAGAGGGAAGATGAATAGTGCAACTTATAACCCGATTGGGAGTCACACCAAGAGAGAAATGAAGATTGATCTCTCAAATCCCCAAAACCTAACCTATTCTAGCCTAAAATCTAATTATCTACAAGATTTATGAAAATGAAACCAAAATTCCTTTATATAGTAAGTTACAAAAGAAATAAAGGAAAAAGAAAATAAAAGGAAAAGATCTCAAAATGTCTGGTATACACGGTCGACCGGGCCTCAAACCGCGGTCGATCGCACCTTCTTGTAAAAGTGCATTGTCTCCTTTCCAAGGCAAAATGCAAAACTACAATCGACCGGGCCTTGAACCGCGGTTGACAGTCACTCTGTTTTTGGCAGCTCTTTGGTCCATGAAGAGGGGGAAAAGGTTGCAAACGGAAATGATCATAACTTCACCGTCCGGACTCAAAATTGCGCACCATTTGTGGCCACGCGAAGCTTGCTCGACGAACTATGCATCCGTGGAAATTCCATGAGCCGAAGATGAAATGTGAATTGAGTCAAATTCCCTTTAATTAGCATCCGATGATGAAACTTCTCTGAAATGAAACAGATCCTCTCTTTTAGCATTCCAATACCTACAAAAGCACAATTAACCCCTGCAAAACATGTATATATCCAAATCCAAGGTTGTCTGTTTAATGAGCGTAAGTATAGGCATTAAGGACCATAAAAGCGCTAGAATGCATGAAGATATAGGGTGGAAAAGTGCAATATTTGATACGAATCACACCCCCTAACTTAAACATCGCTAGTCCCTAGTGATGAAACAAACAGAACCAGTCCACAGAAGATAGTACAAGACGTATATATGCATCGAAATATAAATGCCACTTTTGTGGGGAACGCGATTGTAGTTAGCATATGTAATAAGCCGTTAAACCCCTAGGTTACCCTAGTGGACGAGTGTCGTCTCGTGAGGTTTTTCAGGGATGATACCCACAAACATCACATGGTTTCCTCAAAATATGTCCAAACCAACATGCGACAAGATTGTATACGCGTTATTAGCACATTGAACGGATTCAAACAAAAGTGTGAATCATTAACATTATAGAATGCACCTCATAGAATTGAAACCTTAAAATGTGGGAGGGGAGCGAGCCATGCAAAGTGTGATTTAGGAAAAACTTATATACCCCGGATAAACATTAAAGCAGGCATATATTCAATCCTCACGGACATTACACTCATAAAGAGAATTCACTCGAAACAGGGAGTTAACACACGGAACATATGGGCATAAAGAGTAAATGTAAATGGAAACTAGGCCGCACACATGTCACAAATGAAGAATGCTATATATGAAATTAAAAATTGTAATCACAATGAAAGATACCGCTCATTAAAGGAGGCAAAATGCATTTTCACAGATTATCAAAAATATTTAAACCTTTGAATTACATCTACTTAAGGTCACATAGGACTTTAATAGGGTTGTAGTGTAGGCTAGGCTAGGGTACGAAATGAAAGGAATGTATATACGGATTCAAAGTGTTCGAAATGAAAAACTTGGAATAATGGGAAAATGCAGGCAATTTCAAAATTGGAAAACAAGTTCCAAATAAGCATTAGATACATCATTTTGAGAGTGATTAAAGCTTATTGAACTATATACACAACATTTACAAACTTCTCTTTATTTTCTTTTCTTCTTTTTCTCATTTTTTTCTTTTGTTTTCTTTTGCTTTTTGCTTTCTCTTTTTCTCCTTTTCTCATCTCTTTTCTTTACTTTTCTCACTCTCACATGCCTAAATTGCAACCGACACAATAACATTCAATCCCAAGTAATATTCCAAACAAAGGTATGGAAGGTGTATGTATAGTTTAAAACTCCAATTCGGAGTTGGTTATGGGAATTTGGGCTATGAAACGAAAGGCTAATATTTAGGCTCAAAGGGGTTAACGAGGGAAAACATTTAAGGTGAGGTCAAGGTCAATATGGGTGATATAACAAAGATGGCCTATGATCATTTCCAAAAGTTTACGCAATTCTCGAGTCAAAACAATACTTTGAAAATCATGCTCAAGTAATAAATTTCATAAGTGAACTCAATTAATGAACGATCAAATGAAAGAATAGAGAGATTACCAAAGAATTCAACGTTTTCAAAGAGCAAAGAATAGTGTATACACTCACAAACGACGAAAGGTACAAAGCTTACTCTGTGTAAGTACATACAATGCAACAAAAGATTTTTGAGTTATAAAAATCTTAAACCAAATCAATAGAACGATAAAAACACATGTGCTCATGGGATTAAAGTTTAATTCATGAAGTTATTCATAATATCAATAAGTGAGGACTAGAGTCTAATAACTTCTAAAATCGAGAACATGCATCATTGGGTTGTCTATTAGAACGGGCAATTATATGAAGAAAAATCATCGTCGGATTCAAATAATAAAAATCCAATTCATGTTCCCACCGACGATTTTCTTCTCGATAACGATTTTCAATTTTCTCATTTTCAAGCATACGCAAGCCCTCACCGAATGTCATAGGTCGAGGTGCGGACACTTGAAAATGGAAACTTTGAAAATTACCATCGGACTTAAACTTAAACTCGTTATTATAGGAATTTTGAAAATAATTGCAATTCGTTTCAAAATTCCTATTATGAGGAGGTAAAGGCCCAAAATCATTATCATCGTCATCAAAATACACGCACTCTAAAGCTTGACTTTTGTAATACTCGCCCAAAATCATTTTAGATGTTGCAATTTTTTGGGATTCTAAGTATTGATCAAAAGTCAAAGGTTTGCGAGAATTTTGAGAATTATCATAATGATTACCGAAAGAATTAGAATAAGACATGCTTACCCCAAAAATGGCTTGAAATGGCGAATTCCACAAAGTCGATGCACGCGCGAGAAATCCGAGCGTTTGGTGCTCAAATGTGGAAATCCTGCAAAAAGGTTAGGCAAAAAATACAAATAGAAAGAAAATACTACGAAATACTAAATCAAATAAATTTTAAAACAAACTCATCCCCAGCATCCCCGACAATGGCGCCATTTTGATCAGCAAGTGAAAAGTGTGTTTGTGTAAGGACACAATCGTTGTTTTTGTTTCACCGCGATAATACAAACAAACCTAAATTACGACTACACTTGCGATACAAGTATAACGGTAAGTCGGGTATCGAAAATCCACAGAGATGAGTTGCTAGAATATTATCTGGTTTAATACTTCTCAATAAAAAGAAAAAAGGTGATTACAAACTAAAAAGGGAAAAGATGCAAAAAAGGGAAATGATTAATCTAGGCGAGGGAAAATAAAGCTAGATTAACAAAGCGAGTAAAAATTATAGGTTGCGTCGAATATCCCTCATCCGAGTTAATTAGTATAAAATAGTTACATGAGTCGACGAGTTAGTTAAAATGCGTCTCGTTTCGACAGTTAATTGAACCAAGGGTTGTCATGCCCCTAAATCCGCATAAAAGCCTAATCTGATTTTGGCGTCAACAAATACCCCGAAAATTATGCACGCAAGGTCGTAAGCACAGAACATACATGATATGCCCCGTCAAATCCCCTAGGAGTAATAACTAGGACAACGCACCCGAAATAGACCCATAAACTCCATCACCAAAGCAAATCAACATGTCAACCCGAAATGAGTTTAATCCGGCACAACCTAGACTAAATTAGCTAGAAAGCATGTTAAAAACGTGGTAAACAAATGCGGTAAATAAACGCAATAAAACTACACTAGAAAGCAAATAAATCAAAACATGTAAATAAAGCATGTAAACCTAATTAATAAATCAAGAATTAAGGAAATACAACTATATTAATGGAGAGGGAAGATGAATAGTTCAACTTACAACCCAATTGGGTGACAAACCAAGAGAGAAATGAAGATTGAGCTCTCAAATCCCCAAAACCTAACCTAAAATCTAATTATCTACAAGATTTATGAAAATGAAACCAAAATTCCTTTATAGAGTAAGTTACAAAAGAAATAAAGGAAAAAGAAAATAAAAGGAAAAGATCTCAAAATATATGGTATACGCGCCTTCTTGTAAAAGTGCACTGTCTCCTTTCCACGGAAAAATGCAAAACCGCGATTGACCGGGACTTAAACCGCGTTCGACCGACACTTAATTTTTGGCAGCTCTTTGGTCCATGAAGAGGGGGAAAAGGTTGAAAATGGAAACGACCATAACTTCACCGTCCGGACTCAGAATCGCGCACCATTTGTGGCCACGCGAAGCTTGCTCGATGAACTATGCATCCGTAGAAATTCCATGAGCCAAAAATGAAATGTGAATTGACTAAAATGACCTTTAAGTAGGATCCGATGTTGAAACTTCTCTGAAATGCAACGGATCCTCGCTTTTAGCGTTCCAATACCTACAAAAACACAATTAACCCCTGCAAAACATGTATATATCCAAATCCAAGGTTGTCTAGTTAATGAGCATAAATATAGGCATTAAGGGCCGTAAAAGTGCTAGAATGCATAAAGATATAGGGTGGAAATATGCAATATTTGATACGAATCAGTAGCACACAAGTGATAAGTGAGTGAGTCGAGTGATGAAATCCCTTCTCGTGAGTGACCGGGTGTAGGTCTTAGTAATTTAATGCATCAAACCATTCAAAAAATAAATATGAGAATAAAATCACACAAGAGCACATAAGTACACACAATAATGGACTCGCTAGCAGGCGAGGTGCGAGTGTTCAAGAGATATACCTCCCACGATTTTTACGCTGTGGAGTGTCAAAAATTTGAGTCGATTGGGGGAAGATTACGCCAATCTCAGTCAGCCCCTGGAGTCCTACCGACCCAAGGTAGAAAGGCTTCTAAATTCTTGCCTTTGGACGCCCTCTCTCTACCTTATCTGGTTTCCCTATCAAACTTTTCTTCTTTTTATTTCAAATTTAAAATAAAAAATAAATGGTGTCTCTATGCACCGCAATGCAAGCAAGGTAATAAGCTCCTAATACAAGCCTTCTAAAAAAATGTTACTGAAAATATGCGAAAAGGTAAATGAACTACAAAATGAAATCTGCTCCAAGTGCTTCACGCTCCCAAGAATGGCAACGACACCATTTGATAACTTTAACTTTTTGTGTGTGTCATTGTTGAAAGCCCCTCAATTACCAACAAAATATAACAAACTAACGTGTAGAGGTAAGTAAGGTTATCAATCCACTTCAAGGGGGTAAGCTAGAGATAAATTCAATTGTAATTCACTTTTATTTTATTTTTTGGCTTTTTTACTTTTTCTAATTTTTTTTAGCTTTTTCAATGTTAAAATAATTATCAAAAGTGAATGAAACTATACTAAACTAAATGAGAGATGAAAACAACTAACTAAAAAAATGAGATAAAAATGAAACTAAGTAAATCCAACTAAATTAAAATCAAAAATATTAGATAAGTGAGAAAATAAAAGTGAGAACAATCAAGGGATAGGATGACTCAAAATATTTTAGTTAATCAAAATTAATTAGTTGATTAAAATTAATTATCGCAAGTTAGGATCAAAATCGCAAATCAACTCTCGTTGCAAATGTAATTTTAATAATAATACTTTAGTTAATTAATTTAACACTCCTATAACTCTTGAAAAGTAGATCTAAACATCATTTAATAGATCACCCGCTAGGATCGATCTAGTAGAGTAGTTTAAATCATAGAAAATAAATTTTAGAGTTGAAGTTCAAATCATAATATCGAACTTGAGAGACTCCTATATCTAGTTCGAATCTAAAATGGGTATTATTACTAGAATTTTGATTTTCTCACGAAAATCATTTACCCTCTCTCGAGGCGTAAATACAAAAGTAAGAGTGCAAAATTAATCATGAAAGAGATATTTAATTTAAATAAGCTAATTAAAGTAAGATTAACATCAAATAATGGTCACCCCATCCCTTGAAAGGGTATCTAACCTAACATGATTTTAAACATGTTGAACAAATAATCAAGGCAATAAACAAATAAAATAGAAGGGTAAGAGGACAAATCTTCAAACAAGTCTCATTGATTTGCAAAATTGGACTCTAATCCTCCATTGAAATTGAGCAACATCCTTTCAAATTGAGCTTTTCACAATATTCAATTACATACAAACACTCAATTGAATCACTCAACAATTAATTTCTCACAATTCTCTAAAAAAATAAAATTAAAATAAAAACCTACTAAAAAAATTAAAAATATAAAATATTTCTCTCTCTAAAATTTTCTCTACAAAAGCCTAGATTGTTCTCCAAATGCCCTTGAGATCTTCTTTTATATGCACATGGAGTGAAGGGTATATGTGGAAATAAGGTAGGAGTGAGCATGTGGTTATGATGTAGGAGGCAAAATGAGAGTGAGAGGGAATAAAACTCAGATTTGTTAAAAGGGTATTTTGGGTATTGGGTTTAAAGTGGTAGTTAGGGGTAATAGGGGAATTGGGGTTAAATTGGTTTAAAACATGTGAGTTTTGATATTTTGGCTTAGGTTTTAGTTTATTTTGGTTTGGCAGGTGATGAGATCGTGGCTTGGGAGCTTAGTTGGCAACTTCAATTTTGGTTCATGGGCTTAAAAAAGGAAATGGGTTTGGTTTTTGGTTTTGTTTGCTCACTTGGGTTTTTGAAGAAAGGAAGGGGCGACGATGATGAGTTAAAAGATCGGAGGACCGGTGGGTTGTGGCTTGGGTCGATTCCGAGTTCGGCCGGAGGGTCTTGGTTTATGGGTTCGGGCGGATTCAAGGAGGTGATAGCAGGTCGACCATGGTTCGGGTTAGGTCGGAGTCACGCAGGGCTGGCCGGATTGGGTCGAAGCTAGTTTAAGATTCGGGTAGGAGCTATGTTTCGGGGAAGGTGACGAGTTATGGTGGAAATGGATAAGGGGGTTGGTATTGGGGAAGAGAGAGAAGAGTGAGTTGGGTTTTGGAGGTTTTAGGAGTGGGAAAGAATGTTGGGGAAGAAGATGGGAGAGGGCTTATGTTAGGTAGTGTGAGGGTTTATGGCTTAAATTGAGGGTGAGGGTGAGGGTGAGGGTGAGGGAGTTGGATTTGTGAGTGTGTGGTATAGGATTATGGGGGTGTGTGTTTAATTTGGACACCTAAAAATAATACTAACTAACCAAAAAAAATAATAATAATATTAAAAATCTAAAAATAAAATCCTAATCTAGAAAATAAAATAAAGACTCAAATAACAAATAAGACTAAAAAGAAATAAAAATAAAAATTTATTGAACTAAAACTAAAATCTTAAAAAAATATAAAATATAATAAAACAAAAAATAAATGAATTCTTAAAAAAACTAATTCTAATAAAATAAAAATAAAAACTAATAAAAATAAAAAGGGACAGGTTTAGGGTCGGACGAGGTTATGGGGCAAGGTAATTAGCTCCATGTGACTGCAAATTGCCTCGAAATAATGCTTTTGACATTGCAGTTGCAATCAAGCCTGCACATTATACAATTAAGCACATAAGACCCAAATTGTCGAGAAGTAGCAATTAAAATACATCTTTTCGGGGTATAAAATGTACTCTTTTGGGTGCTTATCAGAAATTGAGGTAAAAGATAGAACCATTAGTGCGTGATCAATTGCGACATCATAACGCCGAGGAGTCTACCTAGGTGCGTGAGGCTGAGATGCGCGAGCATTATCCAGAGTTATTTTTGCCAGGTACATTTTATTTTTGAATTTCGTGACGAAATTCTGTTATTAGGGGGGAAGTATGTAATACCTCGTAATTTTATTGATTTCATTTAATTGGATTAATTAAATTAAATGGGATAATTATTTAAAAATTAATCCAAATTTAAATACTAGCGAGACGAGAGTTGGTATTTGTGACACCTCGACTAATTAAATACCGGGTAGCTACTCCTTTATTAAATTAATACAAAATACCAAGTTGGCTCTGTTCATAGCATCACTGTCGAAAATATTTTAATATGTACTAACCACCTAGTATTTAAAAAGTGAGTTGCCAATTTTAATTAAATCCGATTAACATGCAATAAATGAATTATGAAAAGTTAACTTAACCAACACAATATAGTCCCAATAGAATAACCTTTAAATAATAATCAGTCTGGAGGAAAACTCCTCGCAACAAACCAAATTCTGAAATAAAGAAATACAAAGTATGCATCATTTAAAATTTAGTACAACCCAGAGTCCGAAATAACTGAATAAATAAGATGTCTCTAAAAAGAATGGGAGACATGCCCAACAAATGATAAAATCTGAATAGAGTCAAGATCGAAGATGGATGCGTCTACTGTCAAGGTCCTGTAACTTCCACAGCAGCTACAGCATGTCAACTGAATAGAACTCCTATGCATGGTGTCCTTGTGGCTGGGCACCTAAAAAGGTTTTTACAAAAATAGATTTGAAAGCAAACGGGTAAGAGCCCGAATGTGAAAATAATTTAAATATATGCAAGTGTTTATTATCATTAAACAGTGAATATAAAGTACATGATAGTGTGTTCACTCACATGAATTCCTCACCTCTCAACTAGTTGTGCACTCCTATCGTACCCGTACCCATTCTAGTTGCTCCCATATCTATCTAGTCCAATGCTAAATCTAACAGTTCTATGTGATCTCAAATTTAAATCCCAACATCTTCAATTTAAAAGAGTATTGTACCTTATTACACGCTTTTCCCACTTTAACATTACACCTTATTATAAATCTAACATTTTCACTGTATAAACCGTTGTTATTACTAATACTCACAATTATCCATGGTTATTCATTTCAATTAACAGTATATTATTCACACCATAAATATACTATACTAGCACCCCGAGACGAAGTTGCGGTGCACCCATACTCTGCTATCAAATCCCGGTACATCACGTACATGAGGACCACGTATTTCGAATCTCTCAGGAAACGTTTCATTAACAAAAATCACAAATAGTGGAGGCGAACATAGTTCACATCACATGGGTCGCGCACATACCTACACTCCATGATCAGCAGACTTATTAACTTCTCAATAAGCCCTTCTCTGACCTATGTCCTCGAGGTACCAATCTAAATACCCTCCGTAGGCACACAAAGACTATATGGCCCTAAACGAACGCTAACCTCCCATGATAGCAAGTACGGTAGGTATGTCATACATAGATAATTACCTATACTAAGCATTCACACATCTTAGATACCACAATATTTCATAAGTAGTATACCTCTCGTTCTTATACCAACACTTAGTGTTAAATAAATCACATGTCCCCGGTTTAAATTATCAATTAACCTTACTTCGTGATTAGATACTCGCTTCCCAATCCACAAATGACATCCGGTTTAAGACACTACTCTAAGTTCTACTCCTCAATGTAGCCCAAATCGCCCAATTACATCCACTAGTTAATAAGGGAAGGTCATCTCACCATTTAGATAAGTTTATGGGACACTAGAAATCAAATCAGGCCAAAAAGGCCATTCTATCAACTCGTTAGAAATCTCGTTCGAATGAGGTCATTCGAACAAGTTCGTTCGAACGAAGGGCTTCGAATGAAATACCAACTCATTAGAAGTCATACTTTCATCTCGTTAGAAGTTCGTTCGAATGACCTGGGTAGGTCTTCTAACGAGATGGCAGTTTCAGCCCAGAATTTCCCAATTTTTTTTTCTCAATTCTTCTCTCCTCTTAATACTTGAATAGTTATATATGATGATTTAAAAATGAATTTTGATGGGTAATTAGGCATAAGAAAATTTGGAATTCATGTTCATAGGGTTTGTGAAAGATTTGAAGATTCATATTGATTCTATGGTGATTTGTAAGAATTGACACCTTAAATTTGCAAAGGAATGACCTAGGATGATTAGAAATAGTTTGTATACGTTAAAACATAACTTGGATGGTCTTAGGGTAGATTTAGAGGAGAGAAGAATTGAGAAAAATGAAAATTGGGAAATTCTGGGCTGAAACTGCCATCTCGTTAGAAGACATGCCCAGGTCGTTCGAACGACCTCGTTCGAACGAACTTCTAACGAGATGACAGTATGACTTCTAACGATTTGGTATTTCGTTCGAATGACCTCGTTCGAACGAGTTGACAGAATGGCCTTTTTGGCCTGATTTGATTTCTAGTGTCCCTTAGACTTATCTAAATGGTGAGATGACCTTCCCTTATTAACTAGTGGATGTAGTTGGGAGATTTGGGCTACATTGAGGAGTAGAACATAGAGTAGTGTCTTAAACCGGATGTCATTTGTGGATTGGGAAGCGAGTCTCTAATCAAGAAGTAAGGTTAATTGATAATTTAAACCGGGGACATGTGATTCGTTTAACACTAAGTGTTGGTATAAGAACGAGAGGTATAGTACTTATGAAATATTGTGGTATCTAAGATGTGTGAATGCTTAGTATAGGTAATTATCTATGTATGACATACCTACCGTACTTTCTATCATGGGAGGTTGCTGTTCATTTAGGGCCATATAATCTTTGTGTGCCTACGGGGGGATTTAGATTGGTACCTCGAGGACGTAGGTCAGAGAAGGGCTTATTGAGAAGTTAATAAGTCTGCTGATCATGTGAGAGTAGGTATGTGCGCTACCCATGTGATGTGAACTATGTTCGCCTCCACTATTTGTGATTTTTGTTAATGAAACGTTTCCTGAGAGATTCGGAATACGTGGTCCTCATGTATGTGATGTACCGGGATTTGATAGCAGAGTATGTGCGGACCGCAGCTTAGTCTCGGGGTGCTAGTATAGTATATTTATGGTGTGAATAATATACTGTTAATTGAAATGAATAGTCGTGGATAATTGTGAGTATAAGTAATAACAACGGTTTATACAGTGAAAATGTTAGATTTATAATAAGGTGTAATGTTAAAGTGGGAAAACTGTGTAATAAGGTACAATACTCTATTAAATTGAAGATGTTGGGATTTAAATTTGAGATCACATAGAACTGTTAGATTTAGCGTTGGACTAGATAGATATGGGAGCAACTAGAGTGGGTACGGGTACGATAGGAGTGTACAACTAGTTGAAAGGTGAGGAATTCATGTGAGTGCACACACTATCATGTAATTTATATTCACTGTTTAATGATAATAAACACTTGCATATTTTTAAATTATTTTCACATTCGGGCTCTGACCTGTTTGCTTTCAAATCTATTTTTGTAAAAACCTTTTTAGGTGCCCAGCCACAAGGACACCATGCATAGGAGTTCTATTCAGGTGACGTGCTGTAGCTACTGTGGAAGTTACAGGACCTTGACAGTAGACGCCTCCATCTTCGATCTTGACTCTATTCAGATTTTATCATTTGTTGGAAATGTCGCCCATTCCTTTTAGAGACATCTTATTTATTCAGTTATTTCGGACTCTGCGTTGTACTAAATTTTAAATGATGCATACTTTGTATTTCTTTATTTCGGAATTTGGTTTGTTGCGAGGAGTTTTCCTCCAGACTGATTATTATTGAAAGGTTATTCTATTGGCACTATGTTGTGTTGGTTATGTTAACTTTTCATAATTCATTTATTGCATGTTAATCGGATTTAATTAAAATTGGCAACTCATTTTTTAAATACTAGGTGGTTAGTACATATTAAAATGTTTTCGATAGTGATGCTATGAACATAGCCAACTTGGCATTTTGTATTAATTTAATAAAGGAGTAGCTACCCGGTATTTAATTAGTCGGGGTGTCACAGTAGTTGATTATGATAATTATGTTGAATATTAGTGAGTGAATATGGTAATATATGATTAATGAATTTATTAATATTGTCGTAAGTTATAAATACGACAATTTCAAAAATTAAGTTAGGACGCGCTTGTCAGTCGCGTCAAGAATCAATTTAACGGATTTTAAAGTAAATTATATTTGTATCATCTGTATGGTAATTTCGAGTGCGCCAACGGGTCCGGAAGGGTCGAGAGAGTCAGAAAACACTAGCCGGGGGTTTAGTTTGGGTCCCGGATCATTTTTAGGCCTAATCGGCAACCTAGGAGGGTATTTTAATCATTTTAAATTTTGATGAATAGTAACCTACGAAAATTGGGTTTTATTTCTCAGCCAACCTCAGGGCCATTAGGGCCATTATCAGTCAAAACCAAATAGTGGGCAACGTGAAAAGAGAGGAGAATTTACAAGGGTTTCCAAGGCCATAACCACCACACACCACTACTATCGCCGGATTTGTGACCGGGAAGAGCAGGAGAACCAACCTTTATTGTCATCAAAGGATCAAAACTTCTAAACAGAGGCAAGTGATTTATCTTGCAAAGATTCAAGGCATATACTTTACATGATAGTGTAGATTTGATGCCTTATCATAAATGGTGATTTTTATTATGAAATTAGAGAATTAAACCTTTAATCTGAGTAGGTTGCATGTAGATACACTCCTGGTCATATACTAGTTACGAAATCATGATCTATGTGTAAAGAATCACGAATTTTTTTGGTGTTATATGAAGATCTTGAAGATAATAGGAGAAATAGGGTTTTTATGAAAAAAAATATGTGATTTGATCCCCAAAACTGTTAATCCTTGTTGGTTTTATGATTATAATATGTTAAAGTTTATGCATATACGTTGGTTTGATGATTAGAATACTTGGTTGGGAGTTTGGGACGTTGTAATGGAGGATTTAGGTGTAAAATATAGAGAACTCGTAACTGTTAACAGAAATTCTGGGTAGATACCTGTTCGATCGATCGATCGACTCAAGAATGTCGATCGATCGACCCCTTCTGATTTTTGTAAAATTGTTCCCTTTAAGGTTTAATGAATCCCAAGCTTGTAAGAAATTGCTGTATGACTTATAAAATATTGTAGGACTTGATTGAGGTCAGTAGTATCGTAATTAGTGCCCGGAATATGTTATATCTTATGGAATTGAATGGGATTCTTAGGGATGCTTACCGAGTGAGGTACGATTAGAAATTACTAAATTGAGAGCGAGTTTGGGTGGATGGAGATGTAAAGTTAGGACCAGTAGCAAAGGGATTCTAAATGCTGAGATAACCTTAGAGACTAGCGAGGGACTTAGTAACCTATTTGGGATAGGGTATGTACTTGGAGTTATACGTCAAGTATTATCGCGCTAAACCTATTATGTAGAATAAATGGGATGATATTATTATATGTGAGAGACATACGATATAGGGCTAAAATATACCTATACTAAAATAATTATTACCTAAGTTGTGTGAATACCTAGTATATGAATGATTATGTGTATGACATACCTACCATACTTGCTATCACGGGAGGTTGATTTTTGGGAAAGGAACGTCTTATCTTTGTGTGCATTCGGGGGGATTTAGACTGGTACCTTAAGGACATAGGACTGTGAATGACTTATTTGTGAGTTGATAAGTCAGCTGACCTGTAACACCCCTACTAATTAAATACCGGGTAGCTACTCCTTTATTAAATTAATACAAAATGCCAAGTTGGTTCAGTTAATAGCATCACTGTCGAAAACATTTTTAAAGATTACTAACCACCTAGTATTTAAAAAGTAAGTTGTCAAATTTTAAATTAAATCTGATTAACATGCAATAAAAGAATTATGAAAGAATAAAATAACCATTCACCATAAAGAAGCAATAGAATAACCAACAAATAATAATAAGTCTGGAGGAAATACTCCTCACAACAATCCCACAACTGAAATGAATGAAATAGTGTATCCTGAATTAATTACAAACCGAAGACTGAATAACTGAAATATAAAGTGCCTCTAATAGAAATGGGCGACATGCCCTACAATGATGGAACTGAATATGGAATCAAGACTAGAAAATAGGCGTCTATTGTCAAGGCCCTGTAACTTCCACAACAGCTACAGCTCGTCACCTGAATGGAAATACTATGCATGTGTCCTTATGGCTGGGCACCTAAAAGGTTTTTACAAAAAAAAATAGATTTGAAAGCAAACGGGTCAGAGCCCGAAAGTGGAGAGTATTTTAAAAACAGCAAGTGCTTTAACAACATTTAAAACAATAAATGCAAAATACATGTTAGGACGTGCTCTCACATGAAATACTCACCTCTCGTCTAACTGTGCACTCCTAACGTTCCTATACCCATTCGTGTGTTTCTCATATCTATCTAGTTCAAAAGAGTTTATAGCATTACTACTCGATTCACGTTTTTATTTCCAACCTTAAGAATTAAATAGAGAGTTCTACTTTAATTCTCGGATTCCCAATTATTAACAAAACCATTTATTGGTATAAGTCCCCTTTTTATCTTTTCATAATGTTACAATAACCATACTCACAATTAAACATAACAAATTCCTTTTTTCCTTTAACCGTATATTATTCACATCATAAATATACAATACAAGCACCCCGAGGCTAAGCTGCGGTGCACACATACTCTGCTATCCATCCCTGTACATCACGTACATAAGGATTACAAATTCCGAATCTCTCAGGAATTATTTGAATAAGCACCACACACAAAAATGGAGGCGAACATAATTCAACATATCCATGGTCACGTACATACCTACGTTCCATAGTCAGCTGGCTTATTAACTCACAAATAAGTCGTTCTCTTGAACTATGTCCTCGAGGTACCAATCTAAATCCGGGCAACACAAAGATTAGATGGCCCTAAGCGAACGTAAACCTCCCGTGATAGCAAGTATGGTAGGTATGTCATACAAATAAAATCATATACTAAGCATTCACACATCTTAGATATCTCAATATAATAAAGGTATATTTTACATCCCTATACCATTATTCCAATTTTATATATTTTAAGTCTCCCGATAATGAAAAATTTAAACCGTCGACACGTCTCACGTCATAGTTTCTTATACTTAAAACCCATCTCAAAGAGATTATTAAGTTTCCTATTATTCCCACATATAACATCATTATTCCTAAGGTCCTTACTTCTGCCCCAAACCTCATTTCGTCAAATTATTCAAATTTACTCTTTTAACCCAAATATTATCTCACACATCGAATTCCATTAGATTTAGAATAATTCCTCAAATTGAATTCTAATTAAGGTCCAAATTTCATAACCATACCTACTGGTCTTCCTTAAGTTTAAGGGTATTGATAAGGTCTCCAATAATATTTTCCAAGGGTTAACATCATTAAAATTTAAATAGGGAAAACTTTATTCATTCTGGGAAGGTCGATCGATCGACCTTTACTTTCGATCGATCGATGGTGGTCGATCGATCGACTGATGAATGTCGATCGATCGAACGCACCAGGTATGGCTACGGATTGCTTCGTTTTGCAGTTTTCAAATCATCACAAAACATCCTTACAATGCATGAAACTCTAATATAACGTTATAATATCATCATACAACCATCCTACAACATTGTTAACGTTCTAAAACCAATAATTCATCAATCAAGGACTTTGTTTGGATCAAAACTTCATCAAGAACCCTAGTTTCCTATTTCTTTCAAGAACATTAATAAATCTCTTATTAAATCCGTTTTTAGATCATCAAGGGTCATAATTTTGAATTCATAATTCGTCCAGAATGTTTCTACATGCAGTCCCTAACATAGTTCATAGTTTTAACCTTCCAATTCATGGGTCTATATCAATCTTCCAAGATAAATTCGATAATTTTCCTAAACATGGAAAAGCATAACATTGAATCAATTGTAAGTAAATCACTTGCCTCTAATCTTTTCTGAATTTGAGGTTGAATCTTGAAGGTTGAATTGTCCTCTCTCTCTCTCTGCAGAATTCTTCTCTTTCTCTCTCTCTCTACAAGTTCTTCTCAAGATGATAATGGAGGTGGGGTTCGTTTTTACCAAGTTTAAGGTTTCTAAACTTCTCCCGTAGCCCACTACCTAGATTGGGGTTGGAAAATGGCTTAGTGGGTTAAGACTAAGTCAGATTTTTAACTCTAATTTTCGTGGGTTTTAATTACCCAATTTCCGAAATTACCAAACTACCCTTTTGGGTTGCCGGTATGGCCTAAAAATGCTCCGGGACCCAAACTAAACCCCCGGCTAGTGTTTTCTGACTATTTCGACCCTTACGGACGCGTTGGAGCACTCAAAATGACCATACGGTTGATAAAAATAAAATTCACTTTTTAATTTAAATAATTACAATCCTGACGCGACTGTCACGCGCGTCCCAACAAAATTTATCAAATTGCCGAATTTCAGTCTCGTGACAATTTCAACATTTTTCAATATTCATATCACAACATATGTATACACATCATAATCAAATACCAACTCACATCTCGTTAATATTTTATCCGGATTAATTCTCAATTAATTCCCATTTAATTTAATAAATCCCACAAATAAATATCCATAAAAGTACGGGGTATTACATACTTCCCCCCTAATAACAGAATTTCGTCCCGAAATTCTGAAAAATAAGGCATACCTGGAAAAATTTGGTACCCTCCAGTGTTCCAAACAAAATATAAAGAAAATCCCAAATCATTAAAACCCTCGCTTCACAATAAGCTTGTTTAACATACTTGATACCTTATCAGAATAATCTTTGATAAATGCACCTCACGTTGTGCTCTTATTAAACAACATTCGAATAAAATAGCCGCATTATTTTTATTAGTATTGTGAGTCCGCACCTCACTACTATCTCCCGAATTCATCCAAAACTCCAAACTCCCATCCTGGGATGAATCAATAACACATCTGACTACATTTGTCCATTCCTTGAAATATCCCGACGTTGTGACTTTTACACAAGGGAAATCCACTTCAGCCTGTTGGTGTCACACAAACCCTTGTAAGCACCTTGTCCACCATAAATAGATATGGGTGCATTTCCCCCAACTCTACCATTAGGTAATATCTACTCCTCATGACTACAATATACCTCACTAGTTACACCCGATTTGGAATTGAAAATATCGCAATGAATCCAAAATTTCTTTCATACAATCCAACAGTCGTTAGTCACCTTGCGCCTGCACCTCGGGTTATAGGTGATACAACCCTCAGTGTGAATCGTTATTTCCCACTACTTATTGTCACCCCACCTAAATGTGGATTTCGGGGATTTCATCCCAGTTCTAAATAATACTACGTCGAACCACGTACCGGCGTGTTCACTATCTAATAGTGTAAATCACCCCAAGTATATTACAATTTCTCTCCTTCTGGACAACACGTCCCACATAATCGAAGGAACTCATTACTTATCAATAATTTGGCAATGTCGCAAGAAAATTATCCAACTTGACCCTCCCATTCTTGGAATCGTCGTCTTGATACAAAATTATTTGGTTGATCATCTAACCCCAACTATTCTACTCAACCATACCTCTTGTAATGCTGATATTCACATAAAATTTTCCCCATTAAATGATACTTAATGATTTTATTCTCCCGACGAATACCAAAAGTTTGGACCTTTACACTTTTCACCACTTTGTGCATATCTGGAATTTATACCTGATTGACATCCTCATTCTATTTACTCTTGAATTACCCTCAACATTCGATTGATCGGAATTCTACTCCAAATTGCTCATAATAATTTATTCGCCTTCTCAAGAGATATCCTTTTATTAAATGGCTTTCTACTGCCTTTTCTCCAAATTTGTACGTGCTACACTGACTACACATGATATTTACTTACACCTTTTCTTATGACGTTTAATCTCATAAGTAATAATATTACCCGTCTATGTTACCTCTTCCTTTGATTTACACTGTAGCAAATCAAGATGTCTACGCCCCTTATAACCCAACCATACGGTTTTTAGACATTATATACGCTTCATACAAATCCCAAACTCTTTATTATCACTGTAAATACAATGGTGCTATTCCACTTGGGCGTTCTCAATCGCTTCGGAATTAGAAATCCTAAATCCTCCTTATCCTCAATGCGTCCTTCAACACGCCGTGACAAAACCAACATTATTAGTACTTATATCGTAATTTACTAACAACTGGCTCTAGTGGCCGTACCTCATAATTTACTCCTTGTAACTTCCCGTTATAACTACGTACTGCCATAACGATAGAGGTATCCAAATCATGAACGAAGGGCCACACATTTCCTTACTACCAACTTTATGCTAAGTTTCATGCGTGGAGTGTCTCGCAAAGCGAAATCCAAACAAGGAACCCCCCGATACACTACTACCTAACATTGTCGGTCATCGGACTCCGTTAAGCCCTATCCAAAATATGTACCCCTACACTCTCGCCTTTTAACAACAAAGTTTCATCTCAGTTCGCAATTATACATAACCAAGGAACTCCTTCTGAAAGACACTTTTCTCTTTACAGTGATGGGAATCACATTTCATATACTACATGCGAGATATTTGAGATCCTCAAATTCCCGTCCCCAGACACACAACTATGAGTATAAACTTCCAAATCTCTAACGGGTGATAAAACAATGCACTCTTTTTGTTACGACCTCTCTAGTGTTACTTATAACCACCAGCTAACTCTTTGCTGACTAGTAAACTAATTACATACGACTCATAACAATTTAATTTCTACGCATATTGGGATTAAATATCCAAGACCATATACCTTTTTGAAATCATAACTTATTCATATATATATATATATATATATATATATATATATATATATATATATATATATATATATATATATACCTATATATACAAAAGTACAATTGCGAGTCCGGCCCTCTCACAGATGGGGCCTCGCCAGACCAAAACATGCTACCCCAAGGTGGCAATCCCAATAAACTTGCAATACCAGCACACTATCGGTATAATCATATATATATATATATATATATATATATATATATATATATATATATATATATATATATATATATATAAAACCATAAATAATATCATATCATACTCATGTAATACATCACTAAAACGAGTAATTTCAATAAATTGTAAATCGCTATCAATATACCCATTCATCCTCCGCGGACGACAATAAAAGTAACCCCCACACTATCAGGGAAAATGTTCTTATAAATAATAGAATTACTGGTATACTCACTATATTAGACTCTCAAGCGAGAATAACAATTATGACAAATGTAGCAACTCATTCTTGCCACAATTAACACGCATCCTCATCTGAGGATATAACTCATACTTCTACCCTAATAATCGTCCCGGCTGCTCAAATGGTTCCTGGACTTGCCACACATGTCCGTACCAACCCAAATATTTTATTAACTGTTTCCCTTGCCAGGCACAATACCTTGATCCCTACTCTTGTATCGGGAAATTTTTTATAACGCACGGGTTTCACTCCCCACAGAAATATCTCTACACATACTCCACTTATCTTTTGTCTCACAAATCATGTTAAGGTGGTCCATCCTTTCGGACGTTGGTAGTCTCGACTCTGATGACCACCTCCGTTGTTCCCTTAGCTTTGACGGCCCTAAGGAACATGGTACTAATTTCCACATTCCTTACAGAAATCACCATCGCTCGGTAATAATTCAGCTATCCGAATCTTTTTAACTGGTTCTCCATTGGGTCTTCCCATTGTGGTGCGTCTCCAACACGAGTTTTCCCCAGTCTTACTTTATATAAAGTTCTCGATTCTTGCATCTCCCCACCCGGGAATTTTTACCTCCAAATTAACACTATGCGACAATACCATTTGCTTTAACCGTCCAAGTAGAACTCTACCAGAAGGACTAGCAATTCTTCAATGTAAATTTTCCCTTTAATATCCCCTTCTCCGTTTCACCTACTTCACCCGGTGTAGGGTTCACTACAACATTAAATTTCTCCTCACAAGTTGACCCCTGTTTGGCCCTCTTATGTGAGTTCAGAATAACATTCGCCTTTCGACTTGAACATCTGATGAAGGAACTTATGGTCAGACCATACGTGTACACCCTCTCGACATCACATTCCACTTTTAAGTGGGTTGCTTGTTTCTCACCATTGAATCTCCGCTCTTACGAGACAAGAAAAATTTTCCTCAAATTTTCACTCTCGATTGGCCATACTCCGACACAAGTCCAAGACTTCGTATATATTACGTTTGTTCGACTAGCACACACCATCTCCGCATTTCGAGTATTGCCACTGCTGGTTTTCTTCGATGTTACACCTAACTCTCTCTCCCGTTCCAAACTTATTGGATCTGTCTAATTTGACCCCATTCCTACTATAGTTGTACCCGGAAGTCTCAAGTCGCGCCTTAGCCTTCTATATTATCCAGGACTTCCGTGCCATAGTATCGGTGACTTCAACTACGGTCATCCTTCTTTAAATAATTCAATTAACCTCGATATATATTTGCCTCCTGTTGTTCACCCAACTGTCTTCGCTTGACGTACTACATTGTTCGGCACACGAACACACCTGATCGCAATACGATTCGCCATCATATACATCATAGCAGGAGAACGAAATCTTACCAAAGATATCAACATTCCTAAGCATAGGGCTCTACATCAAAGAAAGCTCAGCGGAAACATAATAAGCCGTACAGATCCTAAAGGACACTAGAACCTGATGCTCTGATACCACCTGTAACACCCCAACTAATTAAATACCGGGTAGCTACTCCTTTATTAAATTAATACAAAATGCCAAGTTGGTTCAGTTAATAGCATCACTGTCGAAAACATTTTTAAAGATTACTAACCCCTAATATTTAAAAAGTAAGTTGTCAAATTTTAAATTAAATCTGATTAACATGCAATAAAAGAATTATGAAAGAATAAAATAACCATTCACCATAAAGAAGCAATAGAATAACCAACAAATAATAATAAGTCTGGAGGAAATACTTCTCACAACAATCCCACAACTGAAATGAATGAAATAGTGTATCCTGAATTAATTACAAACCGAAGACTGAATAACTGAAATATAAAATGCCTCTAATAGAAATGGGCGACATGCCCTACAATGATGGAGCTGAATATAGAATCAAGACTAGAAAAGAGTCGTCTACTGTCAAGGACCTGTAACTTCCACAACAGCTACAGCTCGTCACCTGAATGGAAATACTATGCATGTGTCTTTGTGGCTGGGCACCTAAAAGGTTTTTACAAAAAAAATAGATTTGAAAGCAAACGGGTCAGAGCCCGAAAGTGGAGAGTATTTTAAAAACAGCAAGTGCTTTAACAACATTTAAAACAATAAATGCAAAATACATGTTAGGACGTGCTCTCACATGAAATACTCACCTCTCGTCTAACTGTGCACTCCTAACGTTCCTATACCCATTCGTGTGTTTCTCATATCTATCTAGTTCAAAAGAGTTTATAGCATTACTACTCGATTCACGTTTTTATTTCCAACCTTAACAATTAAATAGAGAGTTCTACTTTAATTCTCGGATTCCCAATTATTAATAAAATCATTTATTGGTATAAGCCCCCTTTTTATCTTTTCATAATGTTACAATAACCATACTCACAATTAAACATAAAAAATTATTTTTTCCTTTAACCGTATATTATTCACATCATAAATATACAATACAAGCACCCCAAGGCTAAGTTGCGGTGTACACATACTCTGCTATCCATCCCTGTACATCACGTACATAAGGATTACAAATTCCGAATCTCTCAGGAATTATTGGAATAAGCACCACACACAAAAATGGAGGCGAACATAATTCAACATATCCATGGTCACGTACATACCTACGCTCCATAGTCAGCTGGCTTATTAACTCACAAATAAGTCGTTCTCTTGAACTATGTCCTCGAGGTACCAATCTAAATCAGGGCAACACAAAGATTAGATGGTCCTAAGCGAACGTAAACCTCCCGTGATAGCAAGTATGGTAGGTATGTCATACACATAAAATCATATACTAAACATTACGACATCTTAGATATGTTAATATAATAAAGGTATATTCTACATCCCTATACCATTATTCCAATTTTATATATTTTAAGTCTCCCGATAATGAAAAATTTAAACCGTCGACATGTCTCACGTCATAGTTTCTTATACTTAAAACCCATCTCAAAGAGATTATTAAGTTTCCTATTATTCCCACATATAACATCATTATTCCTAAGGTCCTTACTTCTGCCCCAAACCTCATTTCGTCAAATTATTCAAATTTACTCTTTTAACCCAAATATTATCTCACACATCGAATTCCATTAGATTTAGAATAATTGCTCAAATTGAATTCTAATTAAGGTCCAAATTTCATAACCATACCTATTGATCTTCCTTAAGTTTAAGGGTATTCATAAGGTTTCCAATAATATTTTCCAAGGGTTAACATCATTAAAATTTAAATAGGGAAAACTTTATTCATTTTGGGATGGTCGATCGATCGACCTTTACCTTCAATCGATCGATGGTGGTCGATCGATCGATGGTGGTCGATCGATCGACCTTTACCTTCGATCGATCGATGGTGGTCGATCGATCGACTGATGAATGTCGATCGATCGAACGCACCAGGTATGTCTACGGACTGCTTCGTTTTGTAGTTTTCAAATCATCACAAAACATACTTACAATGCATGAAACTCTAATATAACGTTATAATATCATCATACAACCATCCTACAACATTGTTAACGTTCTAAAACCAATTATTCATCAACCAAGGACTTTGTTTGGATCAAAACTTCATCAAGAACCCTAGTTTCCTATTTCTTTCAAGAACATTAATAAATCTCTTATTAAATCCGTTTTTAGATCATCAAGGGTCATAATTTTGAATTCATAATTCGTCCAGAATGTTTCTACATGCAGTCCCTAACATAGTTCATAGTTTTAACCTTCCAATTCATGGGTCTATATCAATCTTCCAAGATAAATTCGATAATTTTCCTAAACATGGAAAAGCATAACATTGAATCAATTGTAATTAAATCACTTGCCTCTAATCTTTCTCTGAATTTGAGGTTGAATCTTGAAGGTTGAATTGTCCTCTCTCTCTCTCTGCAGAATTCTTCTCTTTCTCTCTCTCTTTACAAGTTCTTCTCAAGATGATAATGGAGGTGGGGTTCGTTTTTACCAAGTTTAAGGTTTCTAAACTTCTCCCGTAGCCCACTACCTAGATTGGGGTTGGAAAATGGCTTAGTGGGTTAAGAATAAGTCAGATTTTTAACTCTAATTTTCGTGGGTTTTAATTACCCAATTTCCGAAATTACCAAACTACCCTTTTGGGTTGCCGATATGGCCTAAAAATGCCCCGGGACCCAAACTAAACCCCCGGCTAGTGTTTTCTGACTATTTCGACCCTTACGGACGCGTTGGAGCACTCAAAATGACCATACGGTTGATAAAAATAAAATTCACTTTTTAATTTAAATAATTACAATCCTTACGCGACTGTCACGCGCGTCCCAACAAAATTTATCAAATTGCCGAATTTCAGTCTCGTGACAATTTCAACATTTTTCAATATTCATATCACAACATATGTATACACATCATAATCAAATACCAACTCACATCTTTAATATTTTATCCGGATTAATTCTCAATTAATTCCCATTTAATTTAATAAATCCCATAAATAAATATCCATAAAAGTGCGGGGTATTACATGACCATGGGAGCGTAGGTATGTGCGTGACCTATGGGTATGTGAACTATGTTTGCCTCCACTATGTGTGATTTGTATTGAAACGATTCCTGAGTGATTCGAAACACGTGATCCTTATGTACGTGATGTACCGGGATTCGATAGCAGAGTATGCATGCACCGAAACTTACCCTAGAAGTTCCACATATGTATATATGTAATGTGTGACTTATATATGTACTTTGTGACTGATTCACTGCTACTTAATAGATGCAAATAATTAAGGAATTTAATTGAGTTAAGAATATTGTAGACTTAACTAATATTTGAGCTATGTAATCTAATTACCGAATGCGTGAGTTGCGAACATATTTTATTTAGTTAATACGGGTGGCATCTAAAGTACGAACCGTCTAAATGGGGGTCAAATAGACTAGACAGGTAGTGGTATAACTAGGTGGTATTTAAAAGATGCGTTAGGTGCACACAATAGTTAAGGGGTAAGAATCTCCAGTGAGGGAACGTGACTAACATGTTTAATATATGTGTTGTTTAATATTGTAATTTAAACACTTGCTACATATTTTTTTAAACTGTTTTCACCTCGGGCTCTGACCCATTTACTTCCAAATCTATTTTTCCTTGTAAAACTTTTTAGGTGCCCATCCATAGGGATACCAAGATTAAGATTTCCTTTCCTTTGACGTTCTATAGCTAATGTGGAAGTTACAAGATCTCGTTACTGGACACTTTCGCACCTATCCTTTCTTCTTTTGGGAGTTATTTATTCCAGTTAGGGCTTGTTGCCCCTTCTATTCAGTGACAACAGTTTTAGACTTTCAGTTATTTCAGTCGTGGGATTTATTTATTTCATTCAGACATTTTTATTGGGTATATTTACATTGCTATTATTATTGGATTGTTTACTCCATACATCAACTATTCATTCTGTAGATTATCTTATGAGATTGTTTATGTGACGGTTGGATGATGATTTAGATTATTTTATTGTTGGTTATACTGAAACTTTAAAACTTGACACTTCACTATTTTAAATATTAGGTGGTTAGTAATTAATTTAAATGTTTTCGACAGTGATGCTATAAACTGAACCAACTTGACATTTTGTATTAATTTAAATAAAGGAGTATCTACCTGGTGTTTAATTAGTCGGGGTTTCACAATAAACTCAACACCTGATTTACCACCAATTGTGAGTCACTATACACCATAACTTGCTCAGCGTTGAGTGACTTAGCTAGATTGAAACCAACAATCACAACTTCATACTCTGCCTTATTATTGGAAGCTTGAAATTGAAAACGTAGAGCGTATTTTATGTCTTTCTCGTCTGGAGTATTGAGAATTATTCCAGCTCCACATCCGGTTTCACAAGATAACCCATCAACATACAGACTCCATAGGGGATATTACTGTCAAATGATTGGTTTGTTAGATTCCCTCGGTGGAAGATTTTATCCTTCGCCTCCTCAAATTTCTTATTTATCTCATGTACTCCATTGGACGGTTCTAGTTGGTCTTTTCCTACAATTTCCCTCGTTTGGAGTTGATCGTGCGTATCTCTAGTTGGTCTGCTTATTCCTGCATGTTGCTCAGATGGAGTCCCTTATTGCTCGGGGATCTCTAGGTAAGTTAATTATGTAATAAAATCAGCCACATATTGACCTTTTAAAGCAGTCCTTGGTTAATACACAAGGTCATATTCCCCCAACTCTACAGCCCAATACATCAATCTTCCAGATTTCTTCGTCTTATGCAAAGCCTGTCTTAGTGGCATGTTAGTGTATAACACTATAGTGTGGGCTTGAAAATATGACTTCATGAGTCTGCTAGCCTTAATTAAAGCCAATGATAATTTCTCTAGTCTAGGATATCTTACTTCTGCTCATCGAAAAGCTTTGCTGGTGTAATAAACTGGCTTTTGAAGTCCATTTTCCTCCCTGATCAAGGAAGAGCTAACTGCTGACTTAAATACTCCTAGATACAAATATAATTTTTCTCCCAACATTGGTCGAGAAAGTAATGGTTGTGATCCTAGGTACTTCTTCAACTCCAAGAATAGCTTTTCACATTCATTGTTCCATTCAAAGGTTTTTCTGAGTACCTTGAAGAATGGCAAACATTTATCCATTGCTCTAGATACCGACCTGTTGAGTGCTACTATGCTCCTAGTTAGCCTTTGGACATCCTTTTTGAAGGTCGGAGATTTCATTTCGATCACATCTTTAATCTTACCAGGTGATAGTGCAAATATATCGCCCTGCCGCAGATAATAGTCTACAATGAAAATGCTAAGATGCCACGGCCCTACAGAAATACAGTCCGTGGCCCCGCAGAGTATAGGGAGCGACCCACCTCATCAAAGGGTGCAACCTCCATCAAGACGCTACAGAGATGGCTGGCACAGGGTGCGGCCCTGTCAATTATAGGGCACGTCACATAGTAATTATTCACCAAGAAGAATCCACGGCACTACTCGGTATAGGGCGCAACAGCTTTGTCTCCAGCACAACAGGATACAACACACTGCTTGCCTTGCAAGTCGCATCCCTCTCATTGATAGCTACTCTAGACTTGGTATATATCATGTGCTCAGGGCACGTGACAACACACATGCCTCCTATAAATAAAGGTCCACACCTCGAGATAGGAGGATTCCATACGCTCGGGGCAGATTCTACAATATATATTTTCTCTGCGCAACCTCATTACACGACTTGGAGGCCACACATCTGCATCGCAGCCACCTCTCCGGCACACCGAAATCCTCAACACTGCCATGTACTCTATTTTATTCTCATACTTGTACGCCTCTTTAGTCACGATTATATTGTACAATGCAACGCATATAATGAGAACGAAGCAGGACAGTGTATGTAGGCCTATTTTAAAGGCTGAACCACTCTATATCTTGTCTTCTCTCTGTTTACTTGCTCTACTTATTTATTACGTACTTTACTCATGATTTACTGATGTGAGAACGACAAGTGGACGATTTCTCGTATCATGAGTTTGACGCCGTCTGTTGGAATTGAAATATTTCAATCTTGTTTCTCTATATATTTGAGTTCTTAAACATCTTATTCGATCCCTAAGGATCCTGTGGATCATCTTCTCACGGGTCGATTCTGGTTATTGAGCTCCGTACTATATTTGTACCCTTAAATGGGTATTTCTTATATTTGGATTTGCTCTTGGGTCTTCATTTGATGGCTTTAGATTTATTTTACATACCCCTGTGATATCATTTCATCTAGATAATGCTGAAAAGCATGGTGGACTTTAGTCCCGAAAAGATGGATGATTAAGGAAGGGTTATATTTACTCCCCTTTTTGCTGTTATCAACCTATGATCTAGGTTTTTTATTGAAATCGTGCCATTTTGTGCACCACAAGGGTATTCTCTCACCGATAGACCCTAGTAGGTACTCTTCACGTGTTGGGGGAGAAAAACTTAGTTTCTGGGTTCCTATCTTGGGATTTTTCCCTTCACTGCCTAGAAAGGGGGTGGCCTGCCAATTCAAGAGCCTCAAATGCCACGACCCCTACTAGTGCGGACCTGTTACAACAGCTTAATTATCGGGGAAAGGACTCGAGTGGCCTTCAGCTCAACCTTGGTGAATACCATTCAAGGGCCGCGACAGTGCACTTAATGGCCGCGGCCTCATGAGCATATCGTAAAGCAGTTCAAACACTGCATCCTAATTTCTTACTTGGTTAATCCAATCTTTCTGTGTCTACTCACTTCTATTAGTTTTGTCTCACTAACAAAAGAAGAAATGGAAGGAGAATCCAGCCAGAGCACAGAAGTAAAAAATGAGATTGTGCAACTGTACAATCACCTCAACCATCTCTATGACAGCCATGCCTCACTTCAAATACAGGTCAACTATCTAACTCAGAGGGTACTAATGCTAGAGGCCGCGGCCTCTCCCAATGTGGGTGCGGAACCCATGAAAAAATCACCAACAGTCTTTGATGCCGCGACATTTCAAGAGAAGACGGCGGCGAAAGCAGTCGGTAGGAGCTAGAAAAGGAGAGTGGAGAAGGCAGAGAAGAAATTAGGGGCCTACACTCCATTGATCCTCCCGATTGAAGATATCCTTGAGTTCATCAAAGAAGGACAAGCTGTTGAGGTGGCCAGAAAAGATGAGAGCTCCACCCCACAAGAGGAACAAAGCTACCTGGTACAGATTCCACCAGGACCAAGGCCATGAAACTGAGCAATGTTATGCTCTGAAGGATGAAATTAAAAGGCTAATTGGGCAAGGGATGCTAAGGAGGTTCCTCAAAGATAATTAGGGGATGCAGCCCAATCTCACAGTCCACATGCCAATTTTTCATGCTTACTTATGTTCCATCTGTCCCTACTTTACAATGACAACTTCTGCTTATGTTGTTTTAAACTAAACTTTGTGTTATCTCTACAAAGTCATATATATGAATAGTTATAAAATCGAGTTCACTTTTATAGTGTCATGTCTTGATTCTCATTTATCTTATAAAGACCACTTTCGTCTTAAACAAATCCCAATCCGAGGCAATATGTTATTTCGGGAATAGTAATATCTAAATGGGTGGTGTTGACCAACAAGACATCTGATCACCCGAAAGTTGATAATATTTAAAAGAGGCAATAGCAAATATTGGAAGCAGTTATGCAATATTGGATTGCAACGTCTCTCATGAGGGCTTCCAATGCCCGTTCTTAGCTTTCGGGATGCGCCATTAAGTCGAGAGATTTATAACATCTAACCAGAGATGGATTTAAATATATCTGATAGCTGTGGGTGGCTTAATAACATAACCCAACCTGGGCAGGCTTGATAGTATCCCGTATATTAGTTGTGGGTGGCTTAATAACATAACCCAGCCTAAGGAGGCTTGAAAATATCCTATCTGATAGCTGTGGGTGGCTTAATAACATAACTCAGCTTGAGGAGGCTTGAAGATATCCTATCTGAGAGCTGTGGGTGGCTTAATAACATAACCCAGCCTGAGGAGGCTTGAGAATACCATGTATGTCTACAGTGGCACATTGTTCAGATGCAAGTGCCAGAAATATGTTGCAGTCCACCGATATGATTGCAGATCTCTAAGGGCCATTCATTCATGAAAGTGCTGAGGCACTGGCATCTTAAAGCACTAAAAGAAAGGCCTTATCTACATATTCCATATTGGTTATGATATGACAACAGCTAAGCGATTCAAGCAACCAAGTGCAATGAAAGCAGCCTGTGAAGATCCATGAACTTAGAGTGCCGCAGCCTTGTAAGTACGTCTACGGCCATCAAGTGAAATCGTTTAGAGGATGCAGCCTTATTCAAGGGGGAGTCCAAGCATTCGTTGAAAATGGAGAAAGGGCCTCGACCCGTATAAAGCAGCCATATAAAATATAGCGCAACCTATGGCCTGTACTTCTGAAGGTGCCGTAGCACTATTTATGTGGACCCGGACATTAGCAAATAATCATCCTATGAAGAAATCGTATGCCATCCGCGGATGGAAAATATTATGTTCATCCAATCAAGAATGCATTTTCAAATATGAGAGGAGTTAAGTTCAACCATTCATTAAAGCAAGCAAAGTAAAAGAGCAAGGAGTTGCAAGCAATCAAATATGGTCGTAGCCTTGATATTAGCAATTGAGATTACAAAAAAAAATAGGCCGCAGCCACAACAAAAGTAAAGTAGCAGGAAGGACGCAACCCTGTATTAATTATCAGAAACTACGAATACAAGATCAAGAAGTTGCATCATCATGCGCTTCACCCTCCTCTCGATCCGCGCTGTCTCAGTTTCTCCATCCGCGGCTTCTGCTTCTGCTTCTGCTTATGCTTCGGCCCTCAACCTCGTTTTTTCTTTGACCGCGACCTTAAGCTCAGCAATGCATTCTTGATGCTCTACATCACTGAGTTTCCAAGCAAGGACCAAGTCCTTGGTCTCAGGGAAGTTTTTTATGAATCTCTACCGAAGCTCCTGGTAGCCTCGGAGATAAGCCCTATTGTTGATGAGGAAGAAGTCCTTGAAGCCCTTGAATGACTCCACGATGTGGTCAATAGCCAACTAAAGAGCATCACCGTGATCTTCCCCAACCTTCTTTAGTGCCGCGGCATGGTCTAATGCTTCTTGAGCAAACTTGGCCTCTAGCTCTTCATTCTTCTTCTTAAGGAGGGTGAGCTTGTTACTTGAAATGTCCGTGGCATGAGCAGCTTCGACAGTCTGGGCTTGGGAGGCTTTAAGGGAGTCTGCGGCTTGTTTGAAGTTCTCTTCTGATTCCTCCCTTGCCTTATTTTCTGTCTACAAGTCCATGTGGGTTGCCTGAAGAGCTGCGACAGCATACTTCTTACTGGCTTCAAAGGACGAGGTCAGTGCAGCCTCCAAGTCAGAAGTATGTACCCTATCTACAGCCTCTTTCAGCTTATAAAGGGCCTCATACTTCCTTTTCAGGGCCACCATAACATTCGCGGCCTATAATAAAACAAGTTAGAAGCAAGATATGGGAGGCAAAAAAGTTAGTAGCAAAATTGAAGAATGATGGCACTTACCCTCAGAAGGCTATGAAGACCACAGTCCTCCAATTCGTCGTGGTCTACCCCCACCAATCGGTCCAGGTCAGCGGCATCAATAATTATTTTCATTCTCCACGCAGCCTTTGCCGTAGTGTCCCATGAAGACTCTGGGTTAGGCTATCTCAATTGCGGCCACGGTCTACCGTCGAAACCAGCTCCGTCGCAAAACTGAGGAGGTGCCAGATTTGCATTTACTGCAACAACAAGTGGCGGTGGCGGAGAAGTTGTATCTAGAGGGACATCATCGAACATCAAACCTGCCGTAGCTAGGTTAACCCCAATGTCATCATCAAATTCAGACGTTGGATGGGCGGCAACACCAGTTCTCTCCACTGCAAGAGTCGAATTCGTGGCCGGTGTTTCCAAATTATTTGACGGAGCTGCGGTAGGTGCCTTGGCTTTGGACCTTTTTCTCTTTCTGCTATGCGTAGTGTTATTTAGGACGATTGCGTCCTCATCCATTTCCGCCAGTTGCGCGGCCAACAATTCCCTGTCAACTTCCTCACCTGAAAATGCAACAGCAAATATTGAAAAAGGAATTTAAGTGCATAAGTAACCGCGAATTAAAAATAATGACGCAGTGTATTACCTTCCATGCCCATAACTTGAAGAATAGATTTGTTGGAAAAAATCCTGCTTCGAATATGGTTGCTGATGTAACAAGTGTGCTGAACTTTTTATGTTCAGCAGGAACTGTCGCGGCCTCAGCAACTCTCTTCTCCTGTTGCTTGTTCAAATGCAATTTGTCAAGAACTGCAGAAAAGACAATGTAAAGGTCAGTGGAAGTTAATATAAAAAATACGATGAAAGGACATGGCTATAGTCTTAGTACCTAATTTAGAGGGAGACCCCCATTGTCGAGGCATTCTATGTGACCTTTCCCTCTCATTCTCCTCGGGGTGAATCTCCCAGCCTTCGCCGGAGATGTAAAAATATTTCCCCTTCCAGTTCCTCACACTGGTCGGCCTCCTAATGTAAAAGGGTCTCATCCCTGCCACGGACAGAGAAGTAGTAGTAACCCGCGAACTTCACTGAGTTTTCCTTTGGACGGTAGAAGTGAAAGAATTATGCGGGAGTGATGTCCTTTTTGAATAGATTATCCCAAAGGACAACCTCGGTAAGAATGGCTCTCCATCCATTAGGATCTAACTGGGATGGGGACAGTTTCATTGTCTGAAAAAGGCGACGGATGGGAAAAGGAACAGGCAGTCGCAACCCGTAAATAAAGGCGTGGAGTGGGAAGAAAACTCCATCGGCCAGAACCGTGCAAGGTCTTTGGTTCGCGGCAGGTGCCAAGCACATCAAATTTTCTGGAAATTCGAAGGCCTTTGCCACCTGCTCAACCCAGTCTTGGGTTATGGCTATGCGAATATCAAGTGCAGCTAAGGGTCTCTCAGCCCTCCCAGATGTACCAGCTGGGTTATCCCTAACTTCCGCGGCATCATCTCCTGCACCCACTGGATGATTACTTGAGTTGGCTTCTACTTCCATCGACGCGGATTAAAAATCCTTCCTAGATGCAGAGTCTGCGGAGTCCGAGTCTAGTAACACACAGTTTGGGTAATCCATTAGTTTACAAGGCCCTATTGACTTTAGAGGGGGTACGGAAGTGAGTTCAGGAGGAGAGGTTCTAAAGTTCTTTGCCCAAAAGCCTCTAAGGAACTCGTATGGATCAAAGCTCATATGGCTGCAGCAGTACCTAAAAAGCAGAGTTCGCAGTTAGGCACCGCAGCCAATATGATTTGGAAAAGACTTCAAGAAGCCACGTGAAGATTTTATATAAATAGTAAAAATTTGTTTGGAATTATTTCCCTAACGTGGTTATTACTGGACCAACTCTACTACATGAACCTAAGGGATCGTCCTCTGGCCCTACTAGCCGCGGCTACCTCCTATATCAGCAGGTGAATATATACTACCGCGAATATAGGATCAAATTGGTTTAAGAGATTCTCGGCCACGGCCATTCCTAAATTTGCTAAAAGCCGATTCAAGAGATTCTAGTAGCAATTACAGTTATTTAACATGGACGTGTGTTTGGTTCATGAAAGTTTGACGGCTGTTCAAAACTACAAGGGTTGTGATTTAGAGCCTTAAAAGACTCCACCGCCACGGCAGAATGCGTGGATATGCATCAAAGTGCCGCGGATGATAAATCCTAGAATTTAAGGGACCGCGGCCATCTGGCATGGTATAACGCAGATAAGGACCAAAACAGTTCAGGGGAATGGATCATTGAATTCCTATTATGCCGTGGCCTCTCCCTCAAATAGCTAAGTATCTATTGTTTAGCCGTTTTTAAGATCCAATACCCAAAATATGAAGAATTTGTAACGAGAACCTCAAGAACATAGCGAATAGCAAGAACCATTGTATGATTTCGTGGGATTCAACAGGGGATTCAGCATATGAAGATTGGTTCAGACAACTATTACAATTATTTTATCATACGTATGTTTAATCCTAGGGTGATGGTAGTTATATTGAAACCCTAAAATCCTATCAAGTAATGAAGTTGTGTGTTTGATTGTTGAAGAAATATAAGCTATGAAGTTGATTAAAAAGGATGATTGATCGAAAAAGTTACCTGGAAATGAAGAAGTCAACGATGCTCAGCCTCACACCAGCTTGGAACCGCCACACACAGCCTCGATGGGTCGCCAAAAAATGAATGAAGTTGGACACGCAGAGGTTCACTCTCGATTTTCTCTCAAAGTTTTGGAAACGTAATGAAGTCCACGGCCAGAAATAATTTACATAAGAGAGCGCAAAAGACGAATCGTCACTTTGGAAGAACCGCGGCACCCAAATAGACTAAACTAAGCCGCAGCCCCAATTGAATTCTCTTGGCACCACGACTTGGGGGCTTATTGATAGTGCAAATATATTTCCCTACCACGGATAGTAGTCTACAATGCAAATGCTAAGATGCCACGACCCTACAAAGATACAGGCTGCGGCCCCGCAGAGTATAGGGAGCGACCCACCTCATCAAAGGGCGCGACCCCCATCAAGACGCTACAGAGATGGCTAGCACAGGGTGCGGCCCTGTCAATTATAGGGCACGTCACATGGTAATTATTCACCAAGAAGAATCTGGGGCACTACCCGGTATAGGGCGCGACAGCTTTGTCTCCAGCACCACAGGATACAACACACTGCTTGCCTTGCAAGTCGCATCCCCCTCATTGATAGCTACTCCAGACTTGGTATATATCATGTGCTCAGGGCACATGACAACACACATACCTCCTATAAATAAAGGTCCACACCTTGAGATAGGAGGATTCCATACGCTCGGGGCAGATTCTACAATATATATTCTCTTTGCGCAACCTCAACACACGACTTAGAGGCCACACATCTACATCGCAGCCACCTCTCCGGCACACCGGAATCCTCAACACTGCCATATACTCTCTTTTATTCTCATACGTGTCCTCCCCTTTAGGCACGATTATATTGTATAATGCAACGCATATAATGAGAATGAAGCAGCACAGTGGATGTAGGCCTATTTTAAAGGCTGAACCACTATATATCTTATCTTCTCTCTATTTACTTGCTCTACTTATTTATTACGCACTTTACTCATGATTTGCTGATGCGAGAACGACAAGTGGACGATTTCTCGTATCATCACCAGGATTAGCTTCAATACCTCTTTGATTCACTATATACCTGAGGAACATTCCTTCTTGTACTCGAAGACGCATTCATTTGGTGTTTTTCTAACTGATCAAATGTCTGGCTAAGGTCGATGAAATGATCAACAACTTTTTTACTTTTAGTGAGCATATCATCAACATATACCTCCATATTATTGCCTATCTTCTCTTTAAATACTTTGTTCACTAGTCTCTGATAGGTAGCACCTGTATTTTTCAAACCAAAGGGCATAACATTATAGCACAAAGTTCCACGGGGAGTGATAAAGGAAGTACTTTCTCTATCTCCTAGCTTCATTTTTTATCTGGTTGTAACGAAAATATGCATCCATGAAACTCAACAGCCAGTGTCCTGAAGTAGAATCTACTAATTGATCAATTCGTGGAAAAGGAAAATAATCCTTCGGGCATGCTTTGTTCAAGTCAGTAAAGTCTACACACATCCTCCACTTGTTGTTGTTCTTCTTCTTCACCATAACCACATTGGCCAGCCAATCTGGGTACTTCACATCCTCAATAAAGGAAGCTTTTTGAAGATTCTCCACTTCTTCCTATATAGCCTGGTTCTTCTTCGGGCTAAAAACTCTTCTCCGCTGCTTCACAGGTTTGACTTCCCTATTAACATAGAGTTTATGAAACAGAAAATTTGGATCTATGCCTAGTATATCTTCATGATTCCAAGCAAACACTTATTTTCTTTGTCTTAGGAAAGTTGTTAACTCCTGCTTAAGAACTGGTTCCAATGATGCTCCTATTTGAGTTGTTCGTTTAGGTTTATCATAATCTAGAACAATGCTTTCTGATACCTCCATTACTTGGCCTTTTACGAGCTCAGATTCATCTCGTGGGTCTAAGGTTTCAACATCAAACTCGCTATTTGGCTCAGATGCATCTACCTGATAAGTGGTTGTTTTTCTCTTTACCTCCAACATATCTTCTTCCTCAATAGAGGAATATTAGCATTCTCGAGCTACCTTCTGGTCTCCTTTCACCACTCTTAACTCCAAAGTTTTCACGTATTGATGAATAATTAAAGGTACAACTTCAAATTTCTTCAGAACAACTCTTCCCATAATCATATTATGAGCAGAATGAACATTTTTATCCATTACAAAGAATCTCACCTTCTCTGTTCTGCTCTCCGACCAGGTCCCGATCAACACATCTAACTAGATAGTTCCCAAAGGAAACACTTTTTTGGCAGAGAATCCAATGAGTGGCATGTGATAAGGCTCTAGTTGATTGAGTTTTAAACCCAAACTATCAAAGTAGGGATAAAACATAATGTCGGTCGAACTGCCATTATCCATTAATGTTCTTGTTACCAATACTTGTTTCATCCTGACTCTGATCACTAAAGGATCATCATGAGGATACAAAATTCCTGATAAATCAGTTTTGGAAAATTCAATTACGAGCTTATCCTTGTTAACTTTTCTTGGTCGATCTTCCTCGGTGAGGTTGATCCGCTGGATATAGGAACAAGCTTGAGCCTCATTGAGGTAAGCTTTTCTTTCAGCTGTATGATCTCCTCCTCTGGCTTCTCCCCCTGTAATCATAAGACAATCAAACGATCCAAAACTGAGTGTGAATACCTCACGTTCTGGTTGTCTAGGCTTCTTGGGAAGATCGGGATCATCTTTAGGATCATCGTCGTAGTTCCGCTTCTTCTCTTCTCTAGGTTCAACTGGTGATTTAGATCTTTGTCGACCTCTTCCTCCATTTCTTCCATCGTTCTTTTGATCAATAAATCTATCCAACTTTCCTTTTCTGATGAGTGCTTCTATCTCATTCTCTAGGGCAATACAACGGTTGGTAGTATGACCATGATCTTTGTGAAACTCACAGTACTTGGAGTTATCCCTTTTATAAGTAGGTGACCTTAACTTTTCAGGATAACTAAAATCATTGTTGTGCTTGATTTTCTCCAACACGTGATGTATATCCATTATTAAAGGAGTGTAATTAGTGAATTTCCTGAGTCGATCTAGGCCTTTGTTTCCCTTCGAACTCTTGCGCTCATTATGATTGTTGTGCTCCTTCTTATCTAACTTCCCTTCTATTTTTGCTTCCACCTTTGCATCAAAATTCATTTTAGCAGCCATAGCTTCCTCGACGTTCATAATCTTCGTTTCTTTGGCCATCAATTCTGTCACCGTATTTGGTGGATCTTTTGCGAGAGTATAATATAATTTATCAGGGAGAAAACCACTCATGAGGGCGATGATTGCAGTCTTCTATTCATAATTAATGACTTCTAGTTTCTCGTTATTGAAACGGGTGACGTAATCCCTAGTACTTTCTCCATCCTTTTGTCTCACACTGAGCAAATGAGCTACTCGTTTCACTAGTTTTGTGACAAAGAAGAAATTACCAACGAATAGCTCGGTGAGTTGTTGAAAATAAGAAATTTGTCCTCGAGGAAGACTATTGTACCAGATTTAAGCAGATCCAGTGATTGTTCTCGATAACGCCCTACATCTCATCTCATTAAGAACAACATAGATATCGATAGCTTCTTTGTACTGCTCTATGTGGAGAACTGGATCAGTCTTCCCATCATACTGGAGCTTTAAACTTGGTCGGCGTAGGGAAATCCATGATGGTTTGCATAAAGGGGGACCCCTTAATCAAACTTCTGTGGAGGGGATTCTTGGCCTTGGCCATTTCACCCAATCAATCTTCCAAATGTTGAATGGAACCTTTCTAAGCATCACTGCTAGTGCCATGGGTGGCAGCGCTCTTATGCCGACTAGCAGATCGCACTCAACTTTCTTACTGCGGACCTTCTTGTAACAACCCGCCCTTTGGGAGACGATTAAATTCCATAATTAAATATAAATTGGAATTTGGGAAATTTCCCAAACTAGTAATTTTTGGGATTTTCGAGGATTAAATGATTTTCGAAGGATGTTGTGATTATTTTTGGGACTATATAGGTCGAAATATTTTAATTATATGTCGCCGTTGAGTAAAGCG
Source organism: Sambucus nigra (assembly GCA_949130495.1). Lineage (NCBI taxonomy): Eukaryota > Viridiplantae > Streptophyta > Magnoliopsida > Dipsacales > Adoxaceae > Sambucus > Sambucus nigra. The sequence goes on from CASBWL010000001.1 coordinate 1,044,959, forward strand.
ACACGAGATAAGATTTTTTAATTGGAAAACTCGCATTTATTTATTTTGAATTGGAATAGTGATTTGCGGTCAAGTACCTCGGATGGGAATTTCAACTGCGCCGTGAGTCTCGGATTGTTAGAGATAGTCGGAAAAGAGTGTCCGATTGTCGAAAATGAGTTTCAGGTAATTTTAGGGGTAAACGTAACTCGTAATTGGGTAAACGAGTCGTTTTTGGGTTTTAAGGGGTATAACCCTTTTTCTTTCTTTATAAAGAGAGGGAGAGGAGGAAAAAGAGAAAGAAAGAAGAGAAAAGAGGGAGAAGAGCGAGAGGAAGGAGAAAGAGGAGGAGAGAATGGAGATTCGGGCCAAACTCCGCCGGATTCGACTCGAGGTCGTCAGATTTTATCCACGAGGCAAGTGTTTACTTGCTTTATTTCATTTTGTTCAATTATCTCAAATCACATTTCGTATAAACATTATTTTACGGTTAAAACCCTTAAAATAAAATTGGTAAAAGTTGGATATCAGTTTACAAATTGATGAAATGTAAACTCTTAATGATTTCTAGCATTAAAATCATGTTAATGGAGTATAAAATGGAATTGAAATGGGAGAAATACCAAAAACTAGGTTTTAAGGATTTAGGGTTCAAATCCAAGAGATTTGGGTTAATACCCCAAATTAATTGTTGTGTTGGTTGTAAAACCTAGATTAGATGTTTATTGAGTTGTTGGATGAGCTTAGAAACAACAAAAATGAAGAATAATGGAGGTTTGGAATTTTTTTGAAGATGATGAATAGTGGCATGCGTGTTAACCGAATCCATTCGGCCTGATGCGAATCGATTCGGCTCTTGGTCAAAAAATAAAATTTGTATATCTCTTCGACGCGGTCGCGTGGGCGCCGACCGCGTATTTTTTTGATTTTTTTTCGATTTATAGTGATTTTTCTACGGAAAGCTGTCCCAGATCGAAATCGCTAGTTAGAAATTAAGGATAGAACTTTGGAGACAAATATTAGGGGCTCCCAAAAGGAATGTTAGGACCTCTAAGAAATTTGATAAGAGATGAAACCTTTAGGTTGGTAGGAATAAATCCGACTTATAGTGTAAATGATGAGTGGATTAAATTTTGGGTTTTATATAAAGCCCTAAGCAGAATTGGGATTTTCGGACAAGACAAATCGATTCGGACCAGCCGAATCGATTCGGTAAGAGACAGTTTGAAAGTAGAACCATTTTGAATCGATTCGGAGAGGTTAAATCGATTCGATGGCCAGCGAATCGATTCGGGCAGGCCGAATCGATTCGGTCGTGGCAAAATTTTGAGGTTTTCTCCTTTTAAGTTTAGGGATACTTAAATTATGGTTTTGGAGATTATTATAGGAGTTTCTACATGGAATATTAGGACTCCTAGATGATGATTTAAGGAGGATAAGAAAACCTCGGAATAAATTAGAGTGTGATCCGGGGTATGGAGTTAATTAATGTTTAGGGATAAAAGACATTCGGGTTTATGTATAAGTCCTTAAATGAGAATAAGGTATTTATTAGAATCAAAGTGAGGAAATATTTTGGGTTTAGTATCATGCTAATATGAAAGCAGGATTATGATTCCTCGAGGGAATCTTTGGGATTATGGATCACCGCTAGATGAGTTGGGCAATTATGGCCATATATATATGTATATTCGAGGAGGAATATATGGTATATATGTATACTATGTATACTATGTGATTAAAATATATATATAATTTGAGATAAATGATTTTGAAAATAAAATATGAATGTTTTCAAAATGAAAAGACAAATGATTTTCATAAATGATAAAAATGAGGATACACACCTCTCTAAATCGCTATCATAAGGGAAGTTGCGTGCGTATGTTGAGGCCCCCTCACAAATTAACGCAGGGTGGATATAGTCCTATAGGCCATGTGAGCGTTTGTTGATATATATTTTTCTGCGATGGGTAGGATATTTCGGGTGTGGTCTTTACTACCCCGCAGGCACATGGCCGCTTCCGGACGTCTTGCGTTGTAGGATCGCAGGTTGTCTTGATGATAGGCCCTGGAAGATGATAGCCATGTAGGGGCGCGCACAGTTGGGAAACCCGGACGGGCGGTCTTAGAACGCGTTATATTATATTATTAAAGCAATTTATGATAATAAATTGGCTTTAATTTACATTTCCTGGATGGAAAAAGGGAAATGGGATAAATGTTTTGGCTTCGGTAACACTTCCCGGATGGAAGAAGGGAAGTGGAAGCATATGATATGGTAAAAGCATTTTTATGATAATAAAAATGGCTTTTAAATACATTTCCTGAATATAAAAAGGGAAATGGGATATTTTGAAACGAAAAAGCATTTTTATGATAATAAAACTAGCTTTTGAAAAGTTATATGTTTTGTTAAAGTAATTTATGATAATGAATTGGCTTTTAAATACATTTCCTGGATATGAGAAGGGAAATGAAATTTTTTTGAGATAAATGGAAATAAAATAAATGAATTCTCATTCCGGGAGATAGATCCGGATGTATATGGTAATATGTATATATATGGATGAATTGAGTGCCGAGGGTCTAATGGATCCCGACGATCGACCTTGCCGCATAGTAGTGTATCGGGGGGGTTCCTTGTTTGGATTTCGCTTTGCGAGACACCCCACGCACGAATATGGCATTGTGTTGAGACTAGGGAGAAGTTTAATCCTTAGTTCTCTAATATTAGAGATTCTTATGGTATATATAAATATATATATTCTGTACTGAGGGACTGGCGGATCTCGACGATCAACCTTGCCGCGTAGTAGTGTATCGGGGGGGTTCCTTGTTTGGATTTCGCTTTGCGAGACACCCCACGCACGAACATGGCTTAGTGTTGAGACTGGGGAGAAGTTTAGCCCTTAGTACGTTTCTTGGACTATCTAGGGTTGATAGTGGTTGGGTGATAGACTAGTTTAGCAGGGTAGCTTGACTAGGATGTTTAGAGGGATGCGCTAGGAGTGCACTGTTAGTGGAGAGGTGAGGGGTATCTCATGGGAGTGCGATACCAAACTTAAATATGAGATAAAACTTTTTTTAAAAAAATAAGGCATTTATGCACTTGCTAAATATTTTCAAAACTGGGGCTTTGACCCGTTTATCTACTTTTCCTTTCTTGCTATATTATATATATATATATATATATAGGTGTTCAGACACAGGGACGCCTGGATGGCACTTCTTTCGAGTCAGACGTCAGCTGCAGCAGCTGTGGATGCGTGCAGGATTCTCGATAGACGCTTCTATCCTTGTACTCTAGATAGGAGGTACTGTATAAATACTCGGGCCAATGGTCCAACTGCATTTATTTATTCTTTTAGAGTATCATTCAATATGGTTGTATATTTTGACCGAGTGTTCGGTAATTTTAATTTTATTTCAGTTTCATTTACGCATAAACTATGTGGATGTTTTAATTTAGTTTTTTAAAAAGAGTAGTAAAGTTAAAATTTTGACACCGGCCTAATAGGTTATTAGTAATTAGATGGATTTTCGACAGTGATTCTAAGAATGATCCATATGAGACTCCTGTTTTAATTTAATACTGGAGTGATCGCCCGGTATCTTATTGGGCGGGGTGTCACACTTCTCTCTAACTAGACCTATCCGTTCATCGGGTATTTAATCTGGATTGGGCTGATCCTTCCCTTAGATCACTTAGCTGTCGAGTATTTCTCGACGTAACCCGTTGGGCATTTCCTTGGGTTCCCAAACGATCGAAAGGAGAGGCCCAACTTAGCCTTTCTGAGGCACTCAATCTTTCTGGGATGAGGGATTTTCCATCAGTGGAATTAGTGACCCTAATAGAAGAAGTTGCTCCAAGTAGTTATGAAGGATCCCTAGCAGCTCTGGAGCGGCTATACCCAATACTCCTCGTTGGCGGTGGTGGCATACTCGTTTGATTAACCTGTACTGGCACTCCAACTTGTAGGTTTTGGGCCAATTGTCATATAGTATCCTGCATAGCTTCTTGACTCTTGTCCAAGCTAGTTAAAATTCCTGTTAAATCATTGTTATTTGGAGGAATGGGGGGGAATAGGCGGAATTCTCTGGTTTTTGGTACCTGATTATGAAATTTCAACCATGTGTTGATGAATGATGAATGAATGAAAACGTTTAGCAATATGTTTCCCATAGACGACGCCAATCTGTTGATGCAAAAAATAGATTAAGCCTAATTAATTGATCACAGATAAATTAAGTAGAAAAAATAAGGCACAAGAAAATTTTAAAGTGGTTTGGCTCAATAGAATAGCCTACATCCACTGTTATGTATTAACTGCCTTGAGTTTCTTTTTTTATCCCCACAATGAGGGTGATAAAGTGTATTTATAGCCCAAGAAATGTCTTCATAGTTTTCATTCGAAATGATGTAATGCCTTCATTTGTTAGGCATTTACATCAATATATAATGGGAATTAATTATATGCACGTTGTCGCTTCACAGGCAATACAGGCTATAAGACTATTGGTGCTTGGTTGGCTATACATAATGGCTTTTTGGCTGTAGGTTGGGCTTCCCAGTTGGTTGGATGTCCATGTTGGTCGGGCTTCCTTGTTGGTTACATAACCATGTTGGTCGGGCTTTTCTATCATGCTGACTTGGACTTGTGCCACATAGGATAACATGTGTTGGCTTGTAATTGGTCCATGTAGAATGGTAAATTTTGGTATCAACACACACATTTAAGCTTAGGGACAATATGATAATATATTTCCATTCAACAATATTTGTATCACACAATTAAGCTAAGGGGCAATCTGGATAGACCTATACATTTCCTTTCAATAATATTCCTAATATACATTTACGCCCGCGCATCGCGCGAGCTATACGCTAGTATAGATAGATAGTTGTAGTCTCTCGTTTTTATTATAGTTAGAACATTCATTACTTATTTTGAATATTCTCAAAATAAAAGAAGGAAAAGATGATAACAATAAATAAAATTATATATACATGTGTGTAAATGAAAAGACATTTTAATATGGAGAGAGAGGTAAATAAAAGTACATAAATAGGATAGAATAGAGAAAAGAAAAGAAAGCATTACTATGTCCTTAACTTCAAAGAGTGAGAGAACTAATTCGGCTGTATAGCATTTTATAATATAGATAGATGTTTATATTGTGCGATTTGTCATAACATGGGTTATTCTTTTAGTTGTTTCGGTATGTCAGTCCTTCGCAGCATGAGTAAGCTATTAGATGAGATGGAACTGGTTAGTCTGCCACAACACGATTAAGTTGTTGAGAAGGACGATATATGTATTTGCTTGATGTTTTAGGATATTAGTCCGACACAAGGTGGGTGAGATGCTAGCTTGGATAGTGAAATTTAGGCTATCACAACGTGAGTGAGATGTTAGGAAAAAGGAAATGGTTGAACATCCACAACATGAGTGAACTATTCATTGGAATTGGCATGTGAGGATTACAATAATATGGTTTATTTTCCATAACATTGATGGGTGCTAAAGATATTGGATTTGGTTTAGGCATTTTTTAGTTTGAGGGATTTCTTAGAATATCGGGTCCAATGCTCAAAGGGTAGGTTACGAATATATATGGGGGTTTCCTTTTTTGGATTATTCATCTGACATGTGAGTTTCTACCAAGTGTTGATATCTGGCTCAAACAACTTACTATTTACTCGTCCTTATGCGTGTTATATACATGTGTCATTAGGTGTATGTGATCCCTAGTGATGGCATACTAATATAGGCACATGTGAGCATTATTTTTTTATAATTTGTTTATACATGAAGAAGTTAAGTGCATATGAGCTACGATTTATCTCATTTATATTATGACATTATATTTTGCAAAATTTTGAGGATGAAATTTCATTAATAATGGGAAGAATATAATACCTCGTATTCTTCATAATCAATTAAATTAGTTCTTACCCTGGTGAATTAATGACTAATTTATTTGGTTTAATGGAATTATTAATAGGAACTGAAAACGAGAATTTTAAAGAAGATGCAGACAACTAGTAAATTTAATTATCTCGATTGTAATTAATTTGATTTTTTTGGTTGGTATATTTAGATGGGACTCTAGGAGTGCATAGAGGTTTGGAATGGTATTTTTAATGTTGCAAATTGGGTCCCTTGGGTTAGTATCCATTTGGGATAAGTTTTAAGAGTATCCAAATATTATTTGAGGTTTAATTGGAGTCTAAAAGTTGTCCCACACTGGCCCTGAGGATTTGTGGTTGTCAAATAGGTTTATAATCATCATTAAACACTTTACTGCGAAATAATCACAACACTAGTTTCAAGAGGCAAGATTTGGGATAGGAAGAAGAGCATTCAAGAGGAACTAACGAAGAATTAAGATCCAATATTCTTTAAGGCAAGAATACTATCTTAATTACCGTGTTAATATGTGGTCAATTTATAACTTTCACTGTTGTGTTAAAGCATATTCTTAAGCCATTAAATCGAATTTAGCTTCACATAATCGAACTTTCTAAACTCGTTTAATTTAGATTCATGTTTAACTATTGTTTTCTAATAAACAACTACAAAAGATTATATAAAAAACAGCTTTTTATTGGCAGTTTGAAATAAAAAAAACTTTTATTTAAATACTCAATAAAAACTATCTTTTAACATCTATTTTTAAGTGTATTTTGAAATTGTTTAAATAATTTATACAAAAACAACTTATTATAAAAGCTATTTTTTGTCATAAAAATACCTTTTATTGACTACTTAAAAAAAACGTTTTATTCAAAACTATCAAACAGTTTTTTTACAAATTAGTTGTCTCTTATAACTGTTTTTTGTATAAAAGTCAACATTACTAAAGTTATATTTATAGGAAATAATTTTTCTAGTGTTTTATTTATATTTCTAGATAAAAATGCTTATTTTTTTTTTATAAAACATTTTAAAATAAAATCTACAGCTTCATATTAAAAAAATGATAAATTTTGAATGGTTAAAACCGTGTATTTTTTTTTTTTTTGTAAAAAGCTGTTTTTATATTATATAGAACATTGTTTTAGTTTTTATAAATAGTTTTCAAAAACAACAATTCCAAAGTTAAAAAATTAGTTTAATTTATTATTATTTTTTAAAACAGTAGTAAAATTTATTAGTCTTTATACAAAAAATATTTTTCATTTTTTAAAAACAGTTTTCCGTAATAAATCATTTTTTATAATCAAAACAGTTTCAATTTTAATAAAAAAAATCAATAAATAAGGAAACTTGTTTTTTTATAAGTATCTATGTTTATTTGCGTATGTTTTGAGATTGTTTAAATAATTTATACAACATTTTTTTAATTTTAAAAATAGTGTTAGATTAAAAAAAATTATCAATTTTTTTTAAGAAAATGCAGTTCTTAGATGGGAAAAGAAAGTGGGGCGTTTTTAGTTTTGTTTTATTAGGTGAGTATGAGTTTTGAGTTCGAAAGTGTGTCCCCGTAACTTGGGTGCGTATTGATTGAATGGAAGGATGAAGGTTTTGAAGGTATTTGGGTCTTTTACTTTAAAGTTGGAGCGGGGAAAACATGTAAGGGAGTGGGAATAGCCACTTCTTTTCTACGCTCACCGTTATGTGACACATGTCCAATCCGCACTGTTAAAATATGGAACAGTCCGCACAAGAGCAGTACTGCTCTCACACACACACACACACACACACAGATATATATATATATATATATATATATATATATATATATATATATATATATATATATTAGGCGCCCCTAGGCTTGAGGCTCGGGCGAAACGGCTGCTTTATGCTTTTAACGCCTTATTCTTGGTAAAAGACTTAAGGCACAATTTTTATTAAAAAAAATAAAAACACTTTAGTGAAACGATATCGCCTTTTAAATATTTTTAAAAAAATTGGGCCAATGACTCATTCAAAACTATGAAAAGACAAATGGTATCCCAATTCTCCCCGTCTCTTGTCCAAAAAACGCTATTTTTTTTTTGTTTTTGTTTTTTTCCTAATGTTTTAAAAAAATACTTTATTTGCATATATTTAGACATATTTTAAGGTATAGACCATTTTAATATATATATATATACATGGAGAGGTTCAAAAGCGAACAGTATAACGAACATTAAGGAAAAACACTCAAAACTCATCTAATTTTAATTCCTACGTTGAAATTGGTCCGCGCCAGCGGCACCCGAGACCATTCCGGCCAACACCCCCCACCCCTACCACCGTAAGGGCTTCCATATATGTTGCCATGATGCTGCTATACCTGTTGCAATGGTGGAGGTGGTGGTTGGGGGTGGTAGTGGTGGGGTAGGTGGGTGGGGGGGCTTAATGTTCGTTAATGAGTTTGGGGTATATTTCCTTAATGTTCGTTAAAATGTTCGCCTTTAAAATTCTCTTTTGAACTTCTCCATATATATATATATATATATAGTACAAAGAATCAAACACATTTAACATTGAAATCTAAAATAAATGAGTGGAAAATTCAAGCAGTGAACCCTTATAGGGTTTAACATGAAAAGCCAAAGAAATGCCATCTTTAATTCTCTTGATGGTTAGTTGTGCATTAATACGAATATCTCCAAAAAAAAATTGCATTCTTTTCTTTCCAGATATGCCAACAAATAAAGGATGGAAGTATTGTGACAACCCGCCTACTAAAATAATAGGTGGCCAGCCCAATACTCTAATAATAACATGAATCATAGATGGTCCATTCTCAGCATCACTGTCGATTAAAATAATAGTACGAGATAGCCACCAATGATTTTAGGAAACGGACTGTCAATGTAAAAGAATTTGCAGTAAAAGAAAAACACTTAGACAATCCCATTTATAAAAACGGTGGATATCAAAAATCAAAGAATAAAGAGCGACAATATCATAAATAATCACCGAATAAGCTGTCGGTGAACAGACCAATACAAATAATTACACCGAGTATCACATTTCAATATTTACACTATAATGAATGAGTGCAATAGCTTGGGCAAAACCCTCCCGAATAATTATACTGAACATAACTAGAATACAATAGATAGAGGCGTCTAAAACAAATAACCTACAACATCCGCAATGTGCTGTAGCTCCTTGACATCCAGAATGGAAATGTAAATACGGGTGTCCATGCGGTAGAGCACATGTACGGCAAGTAGTATATGCAGAAGCAAGAAATATAAACGGGTCAGGGCCCGAGTTGATATGATTCCCATGTGACTAAAATGCATGACAGTTATATTCTCTCGCAATTAACAATAATATTTCTCACCTCTCAGTCTAAAAGCAACCTAGCGCACTATCATAAGATGCTTTAGTTAACCCAAGTACTAAGGGCTAACTTCTCCCCAGTCTCAACACTATGCCCTATTCGTGCGTGCGGTGTCTCACAAAGCGAAATCCAAACAAGGAACCCCCCCGATACACTACTACTTAGGCAAGGTTGATCGTTGAGATCCATTAGACCCTAAGTACATAATTAATATATATGTAAGTATGTGCATATCATCTACAACTACTCAGGGAAATAAAACTAAATCCATTTACCATCTAAAAGCATAATTCCTAATTCTTTCTTTAGGAATATATATAAATGGTACAACATTTTATCAAATGTTTACCATTTCAATCTCATAACTCTTTATGTACCATTCATATTTCTTTCCTTAGGAATATACATAAATGGTACAACATCTTATCAAATGTTTACCAATTAATCTCATTTACACAATTTCTTTACCAATTTTATTTCCTTTCTTCCATCCAGGGAGAATACATTTTTAAAGAAAGTTTTATTAACATAAAAATGCTTTAACCTTTTTTAGAAAATCCCACTTCCCTTCTTCCATCCAGGAAGTGTAAATAAAAAGTCATTTTTATTAGCATAAAAATACTTTTGTACCATATATCCCATTTCCCTTCTTCCATTGAGGAAATGTAATTAAATCCAATTCATTATCATGAATTGCTTTAATAATCTAAGACCGTCCCTCCGGGTTTCCCCACTGGACGCGCCCCTAAATGGCTATCATCTTCCAGGGCCCATCTATACAAGACAACCTGGGAACCTACCAACGTAGGGAAGCGGCCATATTGCCTGCGGGAAAGTCAAGACCACACCCAGAATCTCGTAACCAGCGCAGTATAATAAATGCCCATATGGCCTAGGGACTATATCCACCCTGCGTTCATTAGTCAGGGGGCTTCACCACACGTACGCAACTTCATTATGATAGTGATTTAGGGAGGTGTGTAACCATAAGTTAACACTTATGAAAATCATTACTTTTTCCTTTTGAAAACTTCCACTTTTACATTCTCAAAATCATTTGTGCTTACTCATTAATACCACATATTATCATATGTTTTTTCTTATTCTTAGTGTCATGTTTTTATTAATAGTTAAGACCCGAAGTACCATATTCTTCAAACTAGTCTCCAAGAGTTCATAAAATTTCATAAACCCTCAAAGTAAGCCTCCTTCAAGGAGTATCTCCCAAGAGTCTCAACTTTCGTATTTTATCTCCAATTTTTATCTTTCGGTTAATCTCCAATTCTATACGAACATTAACCTAAACAACTAGCCCTCGGGGTAAGCCCAATCATCCCATTTTATCCTAGGACATTAGTATACCCATAACAACCCTCTAGGACTCTTAAGTACTTCCCAAATCAAGGTTCCTAAGCTCCTATCATAAATTAAAGAAGCTAGAAGAAACTAAAGAAAATAAAAGTGAAAAAAAGGGGACCGGTCGACCGGCAAGGGGACCGCGGTCGACCGCCCCTTAAGGATTTTGCCTACCAAAGAAAGTAGTGAGCTCGTTTTGGCATGACCGGTCGACCGTTCCTTGGACCGCGGTCCACCGCGCACATCAGATCCACGAAAACCCTTCTTCTTCAAAGCCAAAACCGAACCCTAAAACCCATAATTCTATACTTTCTTCATTACCCTCCACCAACAACATTACCCCAACAATTATACACCAAAAGAAACCCATATAATAACCTCAAACCACACAATCTAGAAGATTTAAGGATTTAACACCAAAATCAACCAAAAACCCATTTATGGTTTAAACCTACAAAATTAACTATACATGCAAATTTATCTCATTAAATCAATATCTAGCAAGTAAGAAACTTGCCTCAAGGTTCGTAGTCTCTGATCCACTTCTGGTAGAGACGAATTCCGGCTCAAATCTTCCACTTTCATTTCTCCCAACTCTCTCTTCTCTCTCTCTCTCTCTCTCTTGGCTTCTAACATGAAAAGAAATGAGAAAATAAGAGGGGTGAGGGAACTTATACGGGTTTTATAACATAATTCCCCACTTTAATTGCTAATACACCACTAAAATGACTCGTATCTGCATAATTGAGCCATAACTCCCCAAAAGTGCCCGAAACTCCAAAAATACAACGTGGCACTTATTTCGACTATCTCGACTATTCCAAAAACAACCGCACCCCCTATTTTGGCATTCGGAATAACGTGAACAAATTTTATGTTCTATATTCATTTTCTTTTATTAATTATACTCCAAATTTAATATGAGTCATAACCGTCGTTTTAAATATAACGACTCAATAATACACAACATGATGCTATTTACCTTTTCATACGGTAAATAGACAAAAATAGTAAATATTATCCCTTAATATTACGGGAAACAATATTTACTCCAACATCCCCTATTTTATAAAATTAGCCCATCGGGCAAAATAACATAAAATAGTCGTTCAAAAATTTGGGTTGTTACATACTCCCCCCCCCCCCCCCTTTGAGGGGAATTTTGCCCTCAAAATTCAGGCATACAGCATAACCTTAATCATATAAAAGGTATACTACTAAACTATCGTTCTATCATTCCTAGCAAACCCCTTGGTAGCGCGACGTCCCCTATTTGGACTTGTCTAAGGTCATCACTATTTGATCTCAATCTACATTCTCCGTGCTCTAACATAGCACCAAACCGTTTCTCATGAACTAACGATCCTACCTTTCTACTACGGAAGGAGATACCTACACATCTTGGCATACCTTGCCTTTCTTCCCGAATCACGTTACACCTTTGCTAGGGAATAACGACATTAGACCACACTCTCAGTACCCTCCTCGCAAGAATTGATCCGAACCATCATACGGAAATTTGATTCCGAAAAGCTACTACTCCACTCCTTCCTCATCCCACCACTAGTCTCTTCCCACTAGTGGGTGAGTTGGTTAATCACGGACATGAACGCCCTTACTAAAGCGTCCCTTCGGTGAAACTCGTTCTACTTGGTATTCTATGCCATAACTGATCTGTCCGACGAATTCTACTTGGTGCATCATCTTCCCCATCAGCATTTCTTTAGCCAAAGGGAATATCCAATTAATAGTCCTTTATGAACACCAACTTCTTGTTCGTGAAAGACCTAATTCTTGCCCAGGAATTAGTGCCTCTACTTAGGTGAAAACTACCGCTACGAGCTCTAAAGCGAGGGATAATACCTCTCACGGAGTTTAAGTCTGTGAGACGCATAAATAAAGGGGTTCATGCTCCGGTATTACTACTTCCCATTCCTGTCAAAGACTCGTTTGTCAAATCCACTTTTGATCATAACAACACGAGTGCAGGAGTAAAAGTCAACCCATACTTCAACTCCTCGAAAGATAGGTTACCAACGTAACGCTTTATCTAGAAAAGGCTCCACCTTCTAAGGCCTATCGTTCCGGATCACTTAAGATCCTACACTCCTTCGTCCTAGGGACCGAATCCCCCTTAGAGTTAACCCACAAACCTATTATGGTCAACTCCCTATCACCTTCTTAAAACAATATTACATGCCTTAAGGACATTGCATCCTAAAATCCTAAAGTCAATCTATCTATCTAGATCTAGGCGTATAAGTATTATCCTAATTATATCCCTAGTGTCCAAGACCTTTCCCAACTCCCGACATTCGCTCAGTTTCGTGCGTGGAATGTCTCGCCGAGGTGAAATCCAGACAAGGAACCCTCCCGTTACATTACTACCTTGCGTCGTCGGTCGTCAAGAAGTAACGGTCTAAGACACATGATCGGGATCGCTAGAATCCTAACTCGTCGCTCTACAAATGCTTCCCTACTCCTAAGTCATACCATCGCAAAAAACTTAGAATTTTGCCACCCTGGCATTTACTTTCTGTAAAATGACACTAACACTTTAATCCCAATATACACACATACATCTTTTATAGACAGCCTTCTCATTATGGCATAACCATAGGTCTCAATTCGAATTTCATATCATAGTCTTGCCCACATCGATCAGAGGAAAACTATCACAGTGCTCATATCACGCACTATAACTTAGCCTTCTAACCACTCATTTACGTGATTTTTGGCTAAACTATTCCAACCCAATCTTAACCAACAGAAAAGTAAAGAAAGAAAAGAAGAGAAAAGAAAATGCGCATCTCTCCACTCCCAACATCGTTAAGGTTCATGTGTGGAGTGTCTCGCCGAAGCGAAATCCAAACAAGGAACCCCTCCACACAATCCCCTTAACTAGTTTGTTGTGGAGATTAGGCAACATCATACACAATCAAGGCAAACAAAGTAATCAAGCAATCAAAAACAAATAAAGAAAGACAAATAAAATAAAAATAAAATGAAAACTAACTACACCCCGTAAACCACCTCTATAAAATTTCAACATGTATCCAGGAGAGATATTATAGAACAACTAGTCCTTCTTTAGAACTAGAAATAGGATAGCCTCGCAATTTATTCGCTCGCTATCGCACCCACCAAACCAAGCATATCTCTACTCGTATCACATATGATACAAGTAGCACATACTACCCATATCATCACTCGCCCCATAACGAGTGAAAGAAAACACAAAACTTCCTTATCCCGAAGGTTATATAAATACATACACTACATTTACATCCATAATACTACAAGCTCGGTACACACACCCGAATCTAGGGTAAACATATACTACTCCATCTTATAATAAGGAAATGCTCCACCCTAAACTATGATGAAAATTTTCTGCCAACTTACTTGCCAAATCCCTTGGCCACTACTAATGGTTCCTAGACACATTATGCTAGTCTCATCCGAACTAAACTATTTCCATTTCTAGCTATCCTAGCGATCACTTGCGTAGTTCCCCTTAACTCCTTTAGCAAAGAGAACGTACTACCAGCCTCCCTGGCCTTAGTTCAGTGAGTCTTCCCCAGGTGGAGGTCCACCGATGGGGTCCCATGAACACTACTTCTCCAAGAGTGTTAGAAACACTTACTTGTGAGACCATCATTTCCATTGAAAGGATCTCTTTGTATTACCCTTATTTTGGTGCACATTTTCCTTAACTGTAGCACCCTCTATTCACTGTCGGCCTCTAAACGAACCTTGTGTGAATACCTGAGAATCTACTTTCTCATCATTCCTGAAATCCTAAAGAAACTCGCTATTGAAAAATATCTAACGGGTTTCTCTATGGGGAAAACCTCACGTTCCACCAAAATATGGCGACTACCTTTCTCGCCACTTTAATCTCACTCTTACCGGTGAAAGACTTTCCTTCAATCTTCACACCTGAGCACCTCTATAACTCACTCTAGGCCAAACTCTCGGGGCTTATACTTCCACCGAACAAAGGTTACACCTCCTCTATCCAACCGGACTTTAACATGTGGTCCTCGTCAAGGACTTCTCGTCTTCAAATTAATGTCGCTTGGAGTCCCAAGCTTAGCACTACTCTCTACTTGCAGCAGTACCTGAAAAACTATATCCACTGTACTTAGTAGTCACGGTAGCAATATAAGAGAATGCTACAAAGGGAGTGACCTCTAAAGAGTCCCTGATCCCCGACTACAATTCACAGCTCTTAATAATCCCGTCTCATAACGCCTTCACAACGGCCTTCCATGACGCCCTTCATCTGACGACCTACAAATCTCACACGAACGCGCAAAAGATCTGCGGGGTTCTCATAACCAAGCAGAAGAACGAAATCTCACAAGAGAAATCAACGATCTTAATCTTAAGGCTCTATATCAAATCAAAAGAAACTCAGAAGACACAATACAACCGTATGGATTCCTAAGGACTCTAGAACCTAATGCTCTGATACCATCTGTGACAACCCGCCTACTAAAATAATAGGTGGCCAACCCAATACTCTAATAATCACAGGAATCATAGATGGTCCATTCTCAGCATCACTGTCGATTAAAATAATAGTACGAGATAGCCACCAATTATTTTAGGAAACGGACTGTCAATGTAAAAGAATTTGCAGTAAAAGAAAAACACTTAGACAATCCCATTTATAAAAACGGTGGATATCAAAAATCAAAGAATAAAGAGCAACAATATCATAAATAATCACCGAATAAGCTGTCGGTGAACAGACCAATACAAATAATTACACCGAGTATCACATTTCAATATTTACACTATAATGAATGAGTGCAATAGCTTGGGCAAAACCCTCCCGAATAATTATACTGAACATAACTAGAATACAATAGATAGAGGCGTCTAAAACAAATAACCTACAACATCCGCAATGTGCTGTAGCTCCTTGACATCCAGAATGGAAATGTAAATACGGGTGTCCATGCGGTAGAGCACATGTACGGCAAGTAGTATATGCAGAAGCAAGAAATATAAACGGGTCAGGGCCCGAGTTGATATGATTCCCATGTGACTAAAATGCATGACAGTTATATTCTCTCGCAATTAACAATAATATTTCTCACCTCTCAGTCTAAAAGCAACCTAGCGCACTATCATAAGATGCTTTAGTTAACCCAAGTACTAAGGGCTAACTTCTCCCCAGTCTCAACACTATGCCCTATTCGTGCGTGCGGTGTCTCGCAAAGCGAAATCCAAACAAGGAACCCCCCCGATACACTACTACTTAGGCAAGGTTGATCGTTGAGATCCATTAGACCCTAAGTACATAATTAATATATATGTAAGTATGTGCATATCATCTACAACTACTCAGGGAAATAAAAATAAATCCATTTACCATCTAAAAGCAGAATTCCTAATTCTTTCTTTAGGAATATATATAAATGGTACAACATTTTATCAAATGTTTACCATTTCAATCTCATAACTCTTTATGTACCATTCCTATTTCTTTCCTTAGGAATATACATAAATGGTACAACATCTTATCAAATGTTTACCAATTAATCTCATTTACACAATTTCTTTACCAATTTTATTTCCTTTCTTCCATCCAGGGAGAATACATTTTTAAAGAAAGTTTTATTAACATAAAAATGCTTTAACCTTTTTTAGAAAATCCCACTTCCCTTCTTCCATCCAGGAAGTGTAAATAAAAAGTCATTTTTATTAGCATAAAAATACTTTTGTACCATATATCCCATTTCCCTTCTTCCATTGAGGAAATGTAATTAAATCCAATTCATTATCATGAATTGCTTTAATAATCTAAGACCGTCCCTCCGGGTTTCCCCACTGGACGCGCCCCTAAATGGCTATCATCTTCCAGGGCCCATCTATACAAGACAACCTGGGAACCTACCAACGTAGGGAAGCGGCCATATTGCCTGCGGGAAAGTCAAGACCACACCCAGAATCTCGTAACCAGCGCAGTATAATAAATGCCCATATGGCCTAGGGACTATATCCACCCTGCGTTCATTAGTCAGGGGGCTTCACCACACGTACGCAACTTCATTATGATAGTGATTTAGGGAGGTGTGTAACCATAAGTTAACACTTATGAAAATCATTACTTTTTCCTTTTGAAAACTTCCACTTTTACATTCTCAAAATCATTTGTGCTTACTCATTAATACCACATATTATCATATGTTTTTTCTTATTCTTAGTGTCATGTTTTTATTAATAGTTAAGACCCGAAGTACCATATTCTTCAAACTAGTCTCCAAGAGTTCATAAAATTTCATAAACCCTCAAAGTAAGCCTCCTTCAAGGAGTATCTCCCAAGAGTCTCAACTTTCGTATTTTATCTCCAATTTTTATCTTTCGGTTAATCTCCAATTCTATACGAACATTAACCTAAACAACTAGCCCTCGGGGTAAGCCCAATCATCCCATTTTATCCTAGGACATTAGTATACCCATAACAACCCTCTAGGACTCTTAAGTACTTCCCAAATCAAGGTTCCTAAGCTCCTATCATAAATTAAAGAAGCTAGAAGAAACTAAAGAAAATAAAAGTGAAAAAAAGGGGACCGGTCGACCGGCAAGGGGACCGCGGTCGACCGCCCCTTAAGGATTTTGCCTACCAAAGAAAGTAGTGAGCTCGTTTTGGCATGACCGGTCGACCGTTCCTTGGACCGCGGTCGACCGCGCACATCAGATCCACGAAAACCCTTCTTCTTCAAAGCCAAAACCGAACCCTAAAACCCATAATTCTATACTTTCTTCATTACCCTCCACCAACAACATTACCCCAACAATTATACACCAAAAGAAACCCATATAATAACCTCAAACCACACAATCTAGAAGATTTAAGGATTTAACACCAAAATCAACCAAAAACCCATTTATGGTTTAAACCTACAAAATTAACTATACATGCAAATTTATCTCATTAAATCAATATCTAGCAAGTAAGAAACTTGCCTCAAGGTTCGTAGTCTCTGATCCACTTCCGGTAGAGACGAATTCCGGCTCAAATCTTCCACTTTCATTTCTCCCAACTCTCTCTTCTCTCTCTCTCTCTCTCTCTTGGCTTCTAACATGAAAAGAAATGAGAAAATAAGAGGGGTGAGGGAACTTATACGGGTTTTATAACATAATTCCCCACTTTAATTGCTAATACATCACTAAAATGACTCGTATCTGCATAATTGAGCCATAACTCCCCAAAAGTGCCCGAAACTCCAAAAATACAACGTGGCACTTATTTCGACTATCTCGACTATTCCAAAAACAACCGCACCCCCTATTTTGGCATTCGGGATAACGTGAACAAATTTTATGTTCTATATTCATTTTCTTTTATTAATTATACTCCAAATTTAATATGAGTCATAACCGTCGTTTTAAATATAACGACTCAATAATACACAACATGATGCTATTTACCTTTTCATACGGTAAATAGACAAAAATAGTAAATATTATCCCTTAATATTACGGGAAACAATATTTACTCCAACATCCCCTATTTTATAAAATTAGCCCATCGGGCAAAATAACATAAAATAGTCGTTCAAAAATTTGGGTTGTTACAAGTATTTTGTTACATAAGCTCCGAATAGAATTTCCATTGGCATGAACCCATCAAAGCATTAGATTGCCATTGAGTGTCGAAGCTAGAAATGTTATGCTCATCAAAGATATAAAGTTCTCCCAGATAGTTTTACCAAACTGGCTAGCATAAAATAAGTGATCACAGGTTTCTGTGGTGTATTTTGGCTCTCCGGTGGCTTCTCGTTGGTTCACGACTGTTTTCGGAGAAAAACATATTTTTCTCGATATTTACAAAATTGCCACTTTGAGGAAAAACTATAAATAGAAGCCTATTTTCTGTTTTTTGTGCAGTGCTTCTTTTTCCAGCAAGAGTGACCATTTTATGAGTTTTTCAAAGAGAAAAGTGAGTAAGAGCTTCTTGTTTAAGATTAGTTCTTGTGCTTGGTTGTGAGTGACTTTCTTAGAGAGATAAAGAGTGTGAGTATGTAACCTTATGGTTCCTCTATTTATCAAAGAAAGAAGAAATCCTACCATTGTGGATGTAACCCTTGTTTGGGTGAACCATGTTATATTGTTGTTGTTTCTTTGCTTTGATTGCTTGTGTGTTCTTGTTATCCTACTTGTTGATTGTTGGTTGGATTCGTTTTGAGTTTGCACACTTGGTTTTCATTAGGAATAAGATCTTGGGTATTTTCCTCACACCAAGTGTTTGGTAAAATTCCGAAGTGAGTTTTATGGTCTTGGTGCTTAACAATGGACTATTTTAGCGCAACAAGTGGTATCAGAGCTTTGGTTGCTTGGTTTACTCGGTATTTTGGTTTGGATTGAATCAATTTGAGTGATATTGGCATAAGTTCTAGAATTTGTTCCAAATGGAGGAAGAGGTGTCGCGTACTCTCGAATCAACTTCTATAAGCAGAGGCTCTAAGAAGTGGGATCCTAGTTATGGATCCGGAGGCTCAATGATGTTTGAGATAAAACCTTTTGATGAGAAAATTAATTTTGGCTTGTGGCAAAGAAGGATGCGGGGTGTTCTTGTTCAACAACGATTGGTTATAGCATTGTTGGGTATAGATAAGCGTCCGGTGGATATGACCAAAACCGAATGGAGCGATATTGATCAAAGGGAAATTTCTTCAATTGAAATGTATGTCACGAATGATGTGCTCAATCACGTGATATCGAAAACTACGGCCAAGGGCATGTGGGATCAATTGGAGGAGATTTATTTGGGCAAGTCTTTGTCAAATAAATTATTTCTAAAGAAGATGCTCTTCAAGTTAGAAATGAAAGAGGGCGGTGATATGATTAAGCATATAAATGTCTTCAATGCTTTTATTAATGATTTGAACCGGATTGATTTTCAATTTATCAAGGAGGATCGAGCGTTGTTGTTTCTTGCTTTGTTGCCCGATTCATATGAGCACTTTGTCACCACACTTATGTTTGGGAAGACTACTCTCAAGTTCAATGATGTAATGCAAGACATCATTTCTCACGTGTCCATGAACAAGAAAAATGGTAGCGGTCGAGATAGTTCATCTTCTCAAGTGAAGGCTTGGTAGCCAAGGTTGGTGGTGGTGGACGAAGAGGAAGGTCGAAGTCTAGGGGTGCAAGTAATTGGGCTTCCAAAGGTCTCAATCTCGAGATATTAGCACGGTTGAGTGTTTCAAGTGCCATAAAAAGGGTAACTTTAAACGGAATTGTCCGGAGTGGAAGAAAGATGATAAGAAAGGAAACGCTATAAAGGATGTGGCCGGTGTTGCTACTTTAGAGGAAGGCTAAGAGGTTCTTACTTATTTTTCTACCGATCACGTTGATGGTTAGATTCTAGATTTCGGATGTTCACACCACATGTGTCCGAACCGAGAATGGTTTGAGGATTACTAGTCCAATACCGGTGGTGAGATTCTCATGGGAAACAATGCTACGTGCAAAGTAGTGGGAATCGGGTCGGTGCACATAAAGATGTGGGATGGGGTTATCTGAACCTTAAGTGAAGTGAGGCACGTTCCGGCACTTAAAAAGAACTTGATTTCCTTAGGCACACTCGATTCAAAGGGGTGTGTGATTCAAGCCGAGGGTGGGTCTTTGAAGGTGAAAAGGGGATCGATGGTGATTTTTCACGGCACAAAGTTACCGAACAATCTTTATAGATTTAAGGGAAATACAGTAGTGGGTGGAGCGACAGTCTCCACGGAGCCGAAAATCGATGAGTTGCAATTGTGGCACATGAGACTTGGTCATATGAGCCAACGGGGCATGGAGGAACTTCATCGACGAAAGTTATTGAAAGGGGTGCACGGATGGAAGCTCGATTATTGCAAGTATTGTGTGATGAGGAAGCAAACTCGAGTGCAATTCGCTATATCTACAAACAAGAGCAAAGAGACTCTTGACTATATTCATTCCGACGTGTGTGGGCCTTCGGATGTTGTTTCCATAGGTGCTTTAGATACTTTGCGAATTTTATAGATGATTATTCACGAAAAGTACAGGTCTACTACTTGAAGGAAAAATCAGAGGTTTTTGAGAAGTTAAAGGAGTGGAAAGCCATGGTGGGGAATCAAACAGGGAAGGAGGTCAAGTATGTGAGGAGCGACATTGGGGGTGAGTATAGAGATGGTGATTTTTTCAAGTATTGTAAATATGCGGGCATCACAAGGCACTTTACTGTTAAGAAGACTCCACCATAAAATGGGGTGGTGGAGATGATGAACCGCACCATTATGGGAAGGGCAAAGTGAATGAGGTTTCATTCCGGGTTATCAAAATCATTTTGGGCAGCAACTCTTGATCACGCCGTGTATTTGGTGAATCGGTCACCAAATTCGAATCTTGGTTTCAAGTGTTCGGAGTAAGTATGGTCGGGGCACGAGGTCGACTACTCTACTTTGAGGGTGTTTGGATGTTCGGGGTATGCTCATATTCCTAGTGACAAGAGGACCAAAAATGACCCGAGAACTCACCGATGTATTTTCCTAGGATATGGAAAAGGGGTAAAGGGGTTCAAGCTTTGGGATCCGTCTACGAGGAAGCTAGTTGTTAGCCGAGATGTGAGGTTTGACGAGATGTCCATGTTGAAGGCCAAGGAGTTCCTGGAAGTTGCCGATGATGGTGGTGTTAGAACCGTCGAGATTCCTTTGGTATTTCCAAGATCATCAACCACTGATAGTGATGGTGCATCTACTAGCGGTTCACGTGATTCTCAACTGAGTGATGATATTGTTGAGGTGGAGCCGAATGAGGATGATTTGAGAGAGGAGTCGATTGAGGTCAAGGACACTCAACGAGTGGAGCAAATGCCATCCATAGCACGTGACCGAGAGCGTAGGGAGATCAATTCACCATCTAGGCTTGGTTGGGAAGAGGTAAATTACGCTCTCATTTCTAGTGAGGGTGATCCAATGACATACAAAGATGTTATTAATTATGATGTCAAGGCGAGTTGGATCGGTGCTATGTCAGAATAGATGGAAGCTCTACGATAGAACTCTATGTGGGAGTTAGTTCCTAAACCCAAGGGGCGACACATTATTGGCTCTAAGTGGGTGTATAGGAATAAAGAGGCAATTAACAAAATAGAAGAACCGAAGTACAAAGCAAGGCTAGTAGCAAAGGGGTTTTCACAAAAGGAGGGGATTGACTATGATGAGATCTTTTCCCCGGTGGTGAGGCATACTTAGATACATGTGTTGTTGGAAATGGTTGCTCAATTCGATATGGAATTGGAGCAAATGTATGTGAAAATGGCTTTTCTTCACGGTTATTTGAAGGATCTTATTTACATGGTGCAACTGGAGGGGTTCAAGGAAGTAGGAAAGGAAGATCATGTGTGCCGACTTAAGAAGTCATTGTATGGGCCTAAACAGTCGCCACGACAATGGTACCTACGGTTCGATACCTTCATGTTGCGGGTTGGTTACACGAGATGTGATCATGATCATTGTGCATATTTTTGGGTTCTTGAGGATAGTTCATTCGTTTTGTTAATGCTCTATATGGATGACATGCTCATTTCGTGTCGGGGCATATCACGGATAACGGAGCTCAAGGTGGAATTGAGTCGGGAGTTTAACATAAAGGATCTTGGTGCGGCGCAAAAGATTCTTGGTATGGAGATTAGACGAGATAAAAAAGTTAGCAAGTTGTCGTTATCTCAGATTAATTATATTTTGCATGTCATCGAGAAATTTGACATGTTGGATGCCAATGCCACTTCTACCCCGTTAGCTTCACATTTTGCTTTGTCTACAAAGCAATGTCCATCTACGAATGATGAGTTAGAGAAGATGGCTTCAACACCGTATGCTTGTGCCGTGGGGTGCCTTATGTATGCTATGTTTTGCACGAGGATGGATGTCGCCCAAGTCGTGGGTGTGGTTAGTAAGTACATGTCGAATCCAGGAAAAGAAAATTGGAAAGTAGTGAAATGGATTCTTCGTTATCTGAAGGGAACCAAGTCTATGGGCATTGTGTTTGAGAGGAAGATAGGGGCCGAGTTTGTTGCGGGGTACATGGATTTGGATTATGCGGCAGATCTTGATAAGCGGAGATCTAAATCGGGGTATGTATTCACTATTGCTAGCAGGACGGTATCTTAGAGATCCATGTTACAAGCAATAAGTGCTTTGTCTACTACGGAGGCGGAGTATACGGCACTTACAAAAGCATCAAAGGAGGCAGTTTGGTTAAAGAGTTTGGTGTGTGAATTGGGGATGAAGCAAGAGAGTGTTCGTCTTCATTGCGATAGTCAAAGTTCTATGCATTTGGCTAAGAATCAAGTGTATCATGCCCACACAAAGCATATTGATTTGCGGTATCATAGAGTTTGGGATTGGGTTAATTCCTGTGAGGTTTTGATTGAGAAGGTGCAGACGGATGAGAATGCAGCAGATTTCCTCACCAAACCTGTGACTACGGAGAAGTTTAGGCCTTGCCTAAAGCTTCTAAATCTCACTTCTTATTGAAGTTCGAGGAGAGGCTCCTCGGTTAGGTGGAGATGCATTGAGCTTGGTATATTTTGAGGTGATCTTCAAGCGGGTTTAGTGGTTTTCATTCCGGGGTTTTGGTTGGATCAATTGGATCACCGAGGTGGAGTTTGTGGCGTATTTTGGCTCTCCAGTGGCTTCTCATTGGTTCACGGCTGTTTTCGGAGAAAAATAGATTTTTCTCGATATTTACAAAATTTCCACTTTGAGGAAAAACTATAAATAGAAGCCTATTTTCTATTTTTTGTGCAGTGCTGTTTTTTCCAGCAAGAGTGACCATTTTGTGAGTTTTTCAAAGAGAAAAGTGAGTGAGAGCTTCTTGTTTAAGATTAGTTCTTGTGCTTGGTTGTGAGTGACTTTCTTGGAGAGATAAAGAGTGTGAGTGTGTAACCTTGTGGTTCCTCCATTAATCAAAGAAAGAAGAAATCCTACCATTGTGGATGTAACCCTTGTTTGGGTGAACCACGTTATATTATTATTGTTTCTTTGCTTTGATTGCTTGTGTGTTATTGTTATCCTACTTGTCGATTGTTAGTTGGATTCGTTTGAGTTTGCACACTTGATTTTCATTAGGAACAAGGTCTTGGGTGTTTTTCGCACCCCAAGTGTTTGGTAAAATTTTGAAGTGACTTTTATGGTCTTGGTGCTTAACATATGACTGTTTTAGCGTAACCGTTTCTTCTTTGTGGATAGAACAACATCTACACAAAGATGGAGAGTGAAATGAATTTTTTTATGTACTCACATATTGGAATATCTTTAAGAAGTAACTTCCACTTAAATGTGGAAATTTTCTAAAGGATTCGAGTATCCCATATACTAGGGAAAGATAATTTGTTGCATTCTAAATGACGAATCACATTCCAATGCTGATTTAGTAGAAAAGCCATTTGAGTTAGGTAACCAAATGATATCATTCCCAATGCTGAGATTGTATTGCATGATAGTCCCGATGTGTTGCAAGCGGCGCAAGTATGAGAAGAGGCGCCACGATAATTCAACGGACCAAGCAGGACATATCTGGCTTTCATGAATCTGGCCCAGAGACCCTTCAACGTGCAGAAACATTGCCAAAGTTTGCATGCAATGGCGTTACAGATGTCGACGATACGCCTTAAACCGAGACCACCTTCCTTGACTCGAAGACATATTTGATCCCATGCAATCCAGTTATGCTTGATGGAATTAATAGTTCCGCCCTAAAAGAAATTAGACATATTGATTTTTTGATCTTCTCCAACGGAGATAAGAAATCGTTAAAAAATCTCATGACTTTTCTATCTCTTTATGAAACTAATTCGAGCCTTTTCTTTAATAAAGAAAAAATCTGCTATATTGTTCCTTCACACTCTAATATCTAGAGGAGAAACGTTATTCAAGATGTCATAGGTTTCTCTTGCAAAGACCTGCCCATTTAATATTCGGGTGCCCCTCTTTATGTCGGTAGAAAAAGCAAATCTCTTTCTGACAATTTGGTGGACAAGATCTCTCAACAAATCAACAAATGGGAGGGCAATAGTGCTTATAAAAAATGTTTAATATTTATATTAGTCTTGATATAGTTAAAAATGTTAATATATATTTAAAAATGTCTAAATACTTTTTCATTCTTTTTACGCTCAACGTCCGCCTAGGTATCTACGACCCACACCCTGTGTTTTTTAGAACTTATATATATATATATATATATATATATATATATATATATATATTGATAGATAGATAGATAGAGAGAGAGCTCAACTAGCTGAATTTTTAGCGGATCCTATAAATGACATTTTTTGGCATTAACTTGTTTTTTTATTGTTCAATTTAATGCAAAATCACATTTTTGAGGAGTCCATTTTAATTCCATTGTTTGAGTCTGCATTTGATCGGTTTTGTGTGTATATATAGTTGTTAAACTAATTTATCAAAATTAACATGCTTAAATATTTCATAATAATAATTAAACCCTAAATTAAAGATATGCATTGTAACTGAGTTAGAGACTAACTTCATTCATTTTTAACTTTAATTCTTACTATATATAAATTTAAAAAAGATTTACTTTTTACATGATGACACTCAAACTCATTAAAGTTAGTGTATTAGTTGTATTTGAGAAATGTATACAAAGTGTCCGCCTTCTTTAAATTGTCAAATAAGTCCCACACTCCACGTAGAGGGTCGAACATGTATCCGCGAAGTGTCATACGCATTTCAGAGTGTCCAACACAGGTACGTCACCTCCGTAGAAGTATCCATGCTTCATAGTAAAAATTCATGGGCTATTAATTATGATCTTAGATCGGTAGGTTGTTAAAGGATAATCGAGTTCTTTCATGCCAACTCGAGATTTTGACACATTTGGTGTGAAACACTAACGTGTCTACACCTGTATTGACTCATATATGGGTCTATAATAAGGGAGTCTATGAGGACGAAAGTGTGACTCTGCCTAAAATTATTGTAATACAAGTCAATGTACTAAAATATACAAAAACAATTCCGTCTTGGGAAAATGTGCCCTTTAAATGGATGGGTACACTGAGTTCTTGATGATTATTGATTCGTAACAAACATATTGATAAATATATATCATCACCCCGCATTGTTTCACTTCATCACCTATCCCCATACTCTTTGTTTCTCTCAAGAAAAAGTAATGAAAACCAAGAAAAATGATTAATAATGCCCACACTTCTTTTTCAACATCGTCATATATCACTCTGAATGACACCTAACATTTCAATCCTCCATTGGCATCCTAAATTGCATTGGGGTTTCGGTTTAACCTTAACGACATAGAAAAATTTCATGTTATTTTTGAAAAGATCTACTCTTGTGAAATATTAGACCCTGTCCACCATGATCTTGTGAAGGTGACAAACCCTGGTTTGTATACCTCTATGAAGAGCAAGAACTCCAAGCAATATTTGAGAGATACAAGACCGTGAACAAGATACAAAGGGTAAATTTCTTCACGGGCATGAAGATGAAAACCAAATATGGCTTACGATTTGATCAAAAAGTTAGCAAAGGCCCCTGGAAAGGCCAACATACGTGCAAGATGTTATTGCTATTGCTAGCTCATTTTAGGTTATCATACCTTATTAACGACCCCTTCAAATCACATTCAAAATCTGAAGAAATATATCATATGCTATCTGAAAAGATCTATCGGTGTCAACTATCATATCATGTCCACCAACATCTTGTGAGGGAAAGGAACCGCTATAATGAGGAATAATTCCATGCAAAACAATTAGGGAAAACTACTCTTAGATCCCTCACAAACAAATTTTAAACATTAAAGGAATTTTGACAAATTTTAAACACTTAGTTCCACTAATTCTCTTCTTGTAAAGTCCACGCTAGTGGCATAACAAATGGACCTAATTGTAAATTTTCCTAAATGTTTAAAAATTGTTACTAAGGGACCTAATTGTAAATTGCTCAAACAATTTTCACTCCTCAAAATAATTTTTGATTTTTGAATTTTTTTTAATTTTTAAGTATAATAAGAAATGTTTTATTTTATACGTCACAACACCTTTCATGATAGATCGCCAATTATAATTATTCAAAGACGTTTTGGAATGCTTAAAATGCCATCCACCCTTTAATACTCCTAAATCTCATGACAATTTGTATAAACTTTTCGTTGAGTATCTCCCATTCTTCTAAAAATGCAAAATTTTCTTGTCCCGTGTTAGATTGTTTGTGAGTGTCATGGTAAAAATGTATTCAACTTCTTGTGTATACAATAACTAGATATAACATGAAGATCCAATCATCTAGTTTCCATGATAATGAGATATATAATCCAACCGGAGCCATTGTAATTGCTTTTCCCGGTGAGATTTTGCGTTTGAAAAGTTTTAGCCTCACGTTGTTGGCGAAACATGGGTGCAGATTACTTAAAAA
This sequence comes from Sambucus nigra, assembly GCA_949130495.1. NCBI lineage: Eukaryota > Viridiplantae > Streptophyta > Magnoliopsida > Dipsacales > Adoxaceae > Sambucus > Sambucus nigra. Next base: position 1,072,045 of record CASBWL010000001.1, read on the forward strand.
TCATAAGTCTTTTGTGAATATAATTTTTAAAGACAATTACTTTCTCAAATTCTCCTTTGGGGAACCAAAAAAATAGGATAGTGCATCATATATATATGGAAAAGTATTTGGGAAGCTAATAGGATTCTTGAGAGATGGATGAGATGGAGAGTGGGAGTGGGATAGACATTAGTATTTGGAGAGATGGATCCCATCCCTGTTAACAATACCCATTTACTACTGATATATTGATTATACTTATATTTTATATAAGCAAAATGTGTTATTCCTAACTTGAATACAATTAAAATGGCATGGATAAAAATACTCAAATAATATTGAGAACATTGAGCATATTCAATTTCGTTTATACTCAATGATGTAATATGCATCTGCCAATCAAAAAGTCAAAATCATTCGATATGTAAAAATAAAGTGGTGACATAAAAATGAGTCGAGTATCTTACGACTCAGTGTTTACGCTAAAAAATAAGAAAGATAATATACCTCGAATAAAAATGAAACAAGACCGTTGAAACTAAGAGCAAAAACGGTAATATGTTTCACAAGGGAATAAACCCCAAAAAACTATGCAAATAGTTGAAAAGATCAATTCAATGCATATTAGTAAAAGTAATATTCACTTGGTTTGTCCACCTAGAATGTATACATATACAATGCCAAATGTAAAATTATTGCAAGATATCCAAACTTCATATTTATCAATAATAATCCATAGTGTCTTTGACTTATTAACTGAATGAAACAAATAACTAAACTTAAAGAGATAGAAAAAGTAGGTAAAAAAGATAAGTTAAGAGAAAGAGTAAATTACAAAAAATCCCCCTAAGCTGTAGTGACTTTGTAGATAGCCCTAAATTTAAAATATTCGACAAAGAGTACCTTAAACTATTGAATTTTGACATCTAGAAAAATGAATAAAAATTTACTTTGTTTATTGTGTGTAGAAACATTGATGATCATTTGGATCTCACACAAAAAGGAGCGCAAGGAAATCAAAGAGATCTGAGGATTTGATGTTGAAGAATTTTTTAAGAAAAGTTTAAGACTTGCATCTTAAATACCTTTTCACTTTTGGGTTCAAGGGAGGGTATTAGATTTATATAGGTATTTTTTTATTTGATAATTCGGATATTTTTAGGTTGTACCGCCATAGACATAGGGGGAGATTTGTAAGGACATATTTTCCATAGTCCATTTTACATTGAGTATGTCATATACCGTTACACTTGTCGAAGAAAAGGATCAAGCACATTTCTTCAACAAAACGAATCCGAATATCAACATTCTTCATCAACAAACCTCAACAAGTTTTATTTTGGTAAGGTTGTGTTTTAAAGTTCTTTAATGGTTCATTTAGAGTGTTGGGGTATTTTTATAAAATATTTTCTAAGTGTTGTGGCATTGTTTTTCGTCAAAATAATTTTTACAAAACCTATAGGCGGAGTTTTAAAAATAATTTTTTTTTACCTTGCCGTTCAAACGACATTGTAATGTCATGCGAAGGCTCTTCTCACGAGATCATATGTCACGTGAATCTCTCATTCGAGTGAGATTTGTATTTCGTTCGAGCGACTTGCTGCCTTAAATTTTCCATAAATTGATTTTTTCAACTCCGTTTTTCACAAGAAGACTTGTGTATTTCAAGCTACGAAAACTGCAAACTGCAGAATCCTTTGTCTTCTCTTTTTGGGAATAATTTCTTTGTTTTTAATTCACAAATAATCCCAATTACTTTATGTGAATTGTTTTGGAACCCAAGATTCAACTATGTTAAAATTTATCTTTGTGGAGTGCCATATCTTCGACTGAAGATTGCGTGTCATTGGGAGTAGTTGTGGGTGTTTCTTGCAGATTCTGAGATGCGTGTTCCTGTGGATTGTTACGTGTGATTCATTGTTGATTCAAGAATGTGTGTCTTTGTAGGTTTTCTGCGTGAAGATTCATTATTGATTTCTGTATGTAAATATAAGTTGCGATTTATTAATTCTTATTGAAATAAAAGGTTTTACCGGAAAGGTTTTTTTTCCTGAATCTTCATTTGTTGAGATTTGTGCATGATTTAATTTAATCCACATAAATGCATATTTAGGATTCATATAAAATTTCTTTGAAAGGGATAGTTAAATTTTGGATCTTAGATTGACTCTAACTAAATAAGTGCTTGTTCCAAAATTGGAAATTTGCAAACATAATTATTTTAGATCGATATCGCAATTCTCATATACGGGTCGGAGAAGTCTCGGCTTATGTAATGCAAGGCCATTAGTGTTTTTATATATACGCACAAGAACTCTCGTCTTGATATAGTTTGATATCTCTTTGTGAAGAGTGAGAGATGAAAGCATCTCTATCCATATAATATATTGAGGGGAAGATTAAAAAAGGCTTACGGTCACAAGAAGGACTTGGTCTTATCAGTACATAATCATGTATCTATGAGAGCAAGGCCCATGTAGTTTTTTTTATGCGGTGAGCCGCATGGATTTGTTCCAGTATAATATGTTTGCAAGTGAAAAGATTGGCTTGAGAGGGGAAGCGAATGTTTGGGAGCCATGAGGCTGAACATAATATGGGTGTGGAATAATAGTGGACTCGATGTCACTGATAAGGAAATTTATCTTTCTTGTTGAGATATCACTAACTCGTGGGTGTTGTAGGACCTTCAGGATGGTTTATCTTGGGAGTGTAAAGGATGTTATGTTTTTGACACACTTCACTTATTATGGTGTAATACCCCGTATTTCTGAATATTCCAAATATTCCATTTAATTAGATTGGAGAATTAAATGAGAAAATATCGTCTTGATTTAAATTACGTAAGAGTAGTAATTTAAATAGTTTTATTTAAAATTGTAATTATGGTATATTAATCGAAAGATAGATACCGGTATATATTGCATCATTTTTTATTTACTTAGTGCGAGTGGTAAATAGTTACTTAACGCGTGTAGATCGTGTTGGGGTGAGAACGAGTAATATTTTTTAAGTGACTCAAATGATAATTTAGAGGTCACCAATGAGTCCGGAAGGGTCAAATTAGTCAAAATAGTATACCCGGGAGTACTAGTTGAGTCCCGGGGCAATTTTGGACTAAACCGAGACCGTTCGGGGGCGTTTTGGTCTTTTAACATAAGAGGGTATGGAGACCTACGAAATTTAGAGTTTTATATCAGCCGTATGATAGAGGAATTAGGGTTAGAACACCCATGAGAACACCAATACCATTAGAGAGAAGAGAGGCACAACTTTCTAAAGCAAAAAGAAGATTTGGGAAGGATTCAAAGGGATTTCTACCATCAACTTGTTGGGGAAGAAGGATTGAAGGATGAAGATCATCAATCATCAACAAGAACCACGAAACCAGACCCTACTGATCATAAGGCAAGTTGTTTATTGCAAAAATTATGAAGTTATATTACCCATGTGTAGGGTTTTTGAATAGTTTTGTTTAAATCATTATTTTGATTGGAGAAAGATGATATTTATACATGTTGGGATAGGAATCGCATGTATAATGATTTACCTTATGTAGAGGATTAAGATTCATATTAGACTTGATGATTTTTTTCGGATTAAAATCTGGATTTTGAATGATAATATGGAAAGAACACCATAACTAGGTTTTTCAAGAAATTATGGGTTTAATTCATTATTTCTTTAAAGGAATTGGAGTTTTGATGTATTTGATACGTTAGAAACTGTCCTAGTATATGTGGAAACATGTTAGGACCATTGGGTCGAAGTTTGGTGGACAATAATGGAGTTTGGAAATTTGTTAATGGAGGAGAGGATCAACGAAGAAGACAGACTGCGTCTGTCCCTGTTCGATCGATCGATCGATCTTGAACTATCGATCGATCGACTATGTCGATCGATCGAACCCAGCCGTCGATCGATCGACGCAAGCTGTTTTCCCAAAAATTTTGTGTTTAATCCTTCGTTGAGTTCGGGAATGAATAAGTATTCTAGGATTTACATTATACTTATATGGGAGTAAGAATAAGACCAGTAGGTATATTATTGAGGTCCAATAAGGCCATTGGGTGTAAGGCTTGGATTATGGACCGAGGAGAATAATCCGATTTAGTAGAGTATCGGGGACTTCGGAATTTGAGTTACGAGGAGAAGTATATTCAATTTAAGTAATAGACCAGTAGGGTAAGCAATAACTACTGAAATTATACGTAAGGGGTAACTAGGACCCTTAGAGTTGTGTGTATACTCAAATAAATACGATTAATGAGAAATCGTAAAGCGAATATTGTACGGTAAATATATGAGATTAAAATATTACGTACGTATATGATTAATAGGTCGGGCGTGTACCTACTGAATTATGTGATCTTTTAGGTAGAGAGATTATACCTAAATTAATTATGTTAGGGTCGATGAGACATCCCGAACTAACATAAAGTTATTATATGTTTGGGGTCGATGAGAAATACCGAACCAAACTTTGAACTGGTGTCGCGATGAGAGAGTCTCGAACCAGAATATGTGTATATATATATTTTTAAAATAGTTGGGGTCGATGGAAAATTCCGAACCAACTCTCACTTGGGGTCGATGAATCATTTCGAACCAAGAGTCCTTTACGTGTATAAAAAGGACAAAATAGTAATGACTGATATTTAGTATATATTATGTGTGAAATATATATACTTGACGATATTCTACTTCCGTGTATTAGTAGATTTATATATTATGTATTTAAAGATACATACTGAAATGGTAAGTTAAGTAGTGAAACTTAATTACGAAATGCACCTTTAGATAGAGAAAATCTATTTAGTAATTCAAGTATAGAAACTTAATTACATAAGTGGGAAAGTTAACAATTGTGAGAATTGTAGTAATTTTAGTAATGAAACTAAATGAGAAGTCTTGAAAAATAACATAGATTAAATGTTACTTGGGAATTATTTAACATACGCGAGATGTTAGTAAAACGGTTGTACTGTATGGGCGGTACTGGAACTTGGGTACAGATAAGTTCAGTTTACCACTTTGGTTTAGTTAGCTTGAGAAGTATGGCTAGATAAACTAAGTGTAGAACGTTAGGTGTGCACAAAAGATGAGGGGTGAGTTAACTCAAGAGAGTGTACGAGAACCTAACATGTGTAATCAATAACCGCATTTTATATTGTAATAAACGCTTGCTAAATATTTTCAAAATATTTTGAGTACTAACTCTTGCTATAAAATATTTTCAAAACCTTTTAGGTGTCCAGCCACAGGGACGCCATGTGTGATGATTCCATTCCAGACTCGGAGCTGTAGCACAGTGGATGCTTACAGGATTTGACTAGATGATATCTCTCATTCAGATCTAGCACAGGATCTCGCACTCTTCTATGTATGGACTTGTGGTCCGGTATTAGTCTCAGACGTTAGTTTCAGACTACTGGTTATTCTATTGTTGTTTGGGATTTTTACCCGATGGTTTATTCGGTAATACTTTTGTTTTGTTGTACTTTTACTTTGTTGTTTGAATTATAGTACATGATTATTTGTACTTTGTTCCGCATGGTTGATTTATCTGTTTTAAGAAAGATAAAATTTGGCACCGGTCTAATTTTATTTAGGGGATTAGTAATTAAAAAGTTTTCGACAGTGATGCTAAGAATGAACCATTTGAGAAACCTGTTTTAATTTAATGAAGGCCTGATCACCCGATGTTTAATTAGGCGGGGTGTCACATATGGGTGCATGGCTATAGGGTTGCATAAAATACGTCACGTTTTAGAGATGAGAGGTTAACTTTAACATGGAGATTTAGTATTGGAGAGCACAAAAATTCATTAATAGAGATATAAGTATCCCTTATCTAACATTTTAAATCCTAGAGGCGTTGTAGGACCTCAGGCTGATTTGAAGTGATAGAGGTGATCGCTTCGTATGAGAAGTGGGTTTGGACTAGAGATGGAAGCATACCTAAAGATAATACATCAAGAGACGTATTATAGGGCTTGGACTCATGAGTGTAGCTTAGTATTAGGTTTAAATCCAACGTAGTTCTAAATGACAGGGATACATTTTCGTGTATGGGCTACATGATACTGTGTATAAACAATACAACATCATAGTTTTTGTGGAGCCTAGCTGAATTTTGAACAATTTCCTCCTTTCTTGGCAACATATAAACATTTTAGAACTCAAACTGTGAAATGATATAGCTATAATATACACATACATACAGAACTATTATATGTTAGTTCCTCTTTATCAATAGAAAGGAACAATTAATGCCACAACACTCAAATATCATCAATCCATAAAACGGTACTTTAGTATCCTATAAGTGATTTCTCCTCCTATATCTTCAAGCTTCCAATGGCATATAAAATTGATATAGAGTGTCTATCAATAACCAAATATTATGAAATGTTGTTGCTTAACGAAGCTTATAAGATAGAATTTCATTTTGTCATAGCTTAAAGATATTAATTTTGGTTTGGTATAATAGAATGTGACTTTAAAAAGATAGTGTTGAAAGAAACGCTGTCTTAACTAATGATGAAATTATTCTATCAAGTGTTTATTGAAAATTATATATGATTTTTTGATAACCCAGGTAGGTTGAGGATGATGACATAGAAAAGTTGTTAATCTCATCATAGGCTTGATTTCTTATTAATGTACAAATTTGGTACAATTTCAGTGACATGATAAAATTGTCAGAATTTAGGGTATTTATGGTATTTAATTAAGTTGAAAAATCAAATTTTGGTCAATTTTAGGGTTAATTTAATGTGGGATCTACGCGTCTTTTGAAATAAGTCGAAGTGGTAACGCATTCTCTTTCTCCAGGAGTATAACGTGGTATACTGACATGTGTAAAACCATAAATTAATGAATGAGAAATTGTAACTCATAGTACCCACTTAGAACATGAAAAATGGTTTAAATGTTATGTTAAAGATGTCGTCCCACATAGGAAGAATGTGAAAAATTATTGTACTATAATATAACTCATTTTGTCTTGAAGGCTTGGTGCCCATGGGGTATCCAATCTATTTGAAGGGGGAGGAGTTACATGGGCTTGGGTTGACTTCTAACCCCCCACACACGCGCACTACTTGTCGACCTGATTCAGTCCAGCTCGTGCTCATGGGAGCTTTAACTTGGCCAAAGCATTAACTTTTTTAGCCAATTTTAATGGGATTTTTATTAATTTTTATGGGTTAATTTTATTTATTTTCGAACATTTTTAATTCCATTTTTTTGTTTTCTTTTAATTGTTCACTATGAACAAGTGTTGGGATTTTTTCAGCCGTTTATTAACCGCCGCTTATTTAATATAAATAAGTTGTTGGGATCAATCATGTATCACGTTGTTTAGACAAGCATAAAACATGTCTTCTGGTCAGTCCATTCAGTACACATAAATTTGAGAGTTTTGCACTGACAATTTGGAGTGCTACTATTGTAAGTAAGATTGTTGTATTCCGGGAGACGATTTTCGCTGGGTCCGTCGAGCAACATTGTGAGCAAATTTCATCTTAAGGACAATGTCCAACACCGATCTCAATCATATATTTTGCAATTATTCTCACTATGAGTTTATATGCTTAATTTCAGATTATTGTTTTTGCATTGCCTAATGTTTATATTTTTTGTAATATTATTAGATAATCATTTTGGATAAAAATCTTAAGAAGTACTTTTTCTTATGTTATAAATTTTCAGAATGATTTTATTTGTTAATTAATTACAGAAATATTTTTATTATAACCTATGTGTCACGAAATCAATTTTTTGTATTCCAAAAATTATTGTTTTCACACTCTGTACATGTTTTTGTAAAAGAAATCTTTTTAGTAAAATGAGAAAACATAATCTAATAGTTGCATATTTATAAAATTTATTTATATACATTGCATGTTATTTCTGTTATTCAGAAAAATAGTTTAGTATTATTTTCAGTGAATTGTCAACAAGTTGTTAATTAATAAATTTTGTATAATTATACTAATATAATTATCCACTCATATATCCTCTTAAAAATACATATTTATTTCTGTTTAAAACATAAATGGCATCTACTTCTATATTGCCCATTGCGGTGGTACCAACTAATGTTGGACATGGTGAAAAACTTGAAAATTTTAAAGGGACTGATTTCAAACATTGGCAAAATCAAATGTTGTTTTATTTAACGACTTCAAACTTTGATAAATTCCTTAATGAAAAGGTATCAACTTTAAAAAAGGTGAAACTGACAAGCATGTAATTGTAGCATTGGATGCATAGAAACATGCTAATTTTCTATGCAAAAATTATATCATCAACAATCTAGAAAACACATTATATAATGTGCAGAGCCCTCTTAAAACTGCTGAAGAGGTATACGAGTCTTTGGACAAAAATTACAAACTAGAAGATGCCGGAATGAAGAAATTCGTTGTGGATATATTCTTAGATTTTAAAATGGTCAAAGACTGTCATTAATTAAGTGAAAGATCTCCAATTGATTTATCATGGTTTTTTTTCTGAAAAAAATGGAATTGAGTGAGTCATTCCAAGTGGCTCCAATGATTTAAATTTTCACCATCTTGGAAAGACTTTAAAAATTATTTGAAACATAAACATAAAGAAATAGGGCTTGAGGACGTGATTGTGAGATTAAGGATTGAAGAGCATAATCGAGTATCCGAGAAGAAAACTAGAAACCACATGGAATCCATAGGACGTGTTGTGAAGAAAGGAAAAAGTAGTAAGAATGATAAAAAGAAGCGAGTGAACTAAGGTGCTCCAAACAAAAGGTCTAAAGGAGGAAACTTTAAAAGTTTTAATGGAAAATTCTTTGTGTATGAAAGATTGTCGTAATCGAAAAAATCAAGGGAATAAGAAACAAAATCTAGTATAAGCCAATGTTGTTGAAGTTGAGAATCTTTCTGATTATACTAATGATTTGAGCCTTTTGGTCGTGGTTTCTGAAGTCAACATGGTGGGAAACACTAGCTAATGGTGGTGGACACTGTGGCCACTAGCCACATATTTTCTGACAACAATATGTTTATTTTCTACTAACACTCTAATAACGAGGAACAACTTTTCGTGGAAAATTATTCAACTTTGAAGGGTGAAGGAAAAGGGAACCTTATACTTAATATGACTTCAGGAAAGGAACTTACTCTCAATGATATGCTTCATGTCCCATATATTCGAGAGAACTTGGTTTTCAGGATCACTACTTAGTAAGAAGGAAGTTTAATTTAAATCTAACAAATTTGGACTCACTAAGAGTGGTATGCTTGTGGGGAAAGGATATTTGAGTGATGGGCTCGTCAAACTCAATGCAATGATTATAATTATTATAATAATTATTATTATTATTATTAATAATAATAATAATAATAACAACCTATCTTATGCTTGTTTGCTTGAGTCTTATAATGTATGGAATGTTAGATTGGGTCATATTAATTATGATATTATTCGTAGATTAATTAATTTAGACTTAGTACCAAAATTTAGTATTGACTCAAATCATAAGTGTGAAATGTGTGTGGAATTAAACTTAACGAAAAATCCTTTTTAAATAGTTGAAACAAGTACAATCCCTCTTGAGTTAATTCATTGTGATATATGTGATTTAAAGTTTCTACAAACAAGAGGTGGAAAAAAGTATTTATTACTCTTATTGATGATTGCATAAGATATTGTAATGTGTACATCCTTAGAAGCAAATATGAGGTGGTAAATTTTTCGAACATTATAAATTGAAGTTAAAAATCGACTTAGAAAAACAATTAAAGTAGTTAGGAGTAATAGGGGATGTGAATATGTGAAACAACTCGTAATTTTATCCGGTAATTAACTAAATTAATTCTAAATTGGAAAAGGTAGCTTAAAAGACTCCTAATATGAGTATATATAAGTCTTGGGATTTTAGAAGAGTCCTCAAAAATTAAAACTAAACGTTGGTCACGGTTCTGGAGCGTGACTAATGGGCGAACTATTTTAGTTTTAATAGGATTCTAATGCCACTTAAATTCTCTAATCTTCCTCCACTTAAATTAATACGGGGTTAGGAATTTTCAAATATATTTTAACAACCTCTAACGGAAGTAGACCCTTATAACTTTCATCTTCTTCCACCTCCAAACCCTAGCCCCATTTATGAACAAGTTTCAAACCAATTTTTGAAGGCTTAATCGATGTTTTCTCAAAATTATTCAAGAACATACATTTGCTATTTTTTTAGAGGAACGCATTCACATAATCATAATTTTCAACCAACTTTTCTCCAGCCTTGGATACTCTGTTCCCTTCCTTTAGTATTATGCATTTTAAGTGTCGCCTAAACAATTAATTACATATTTTTCTCAAAATAAACTAGCAACTTTAATTAGAAAAAGTGAAAACTAATTTGGTACTATTTTTATGAAAACTTTTCATATGAAATAAGATTGAAAACCCTAGGGTGCGTAGGATAGAGTATTGGGCTTTGGTTATTATTGGTGTAGGTCTGTCGGTAGAAATTTATAGAGTTTATTTAAATGAAAATGGGGCGTGTATACACTCATAAAATTATGTAGATAAAGAAAGTGGACGATTATTGTGTGCTTAATAAATTTGCATGTTAATTAATCTAAAATCATTGGATGGAAATAATTGTGTTAAGAACGACGACGGTGTTATCACGTAAATTAAAATAAATTGTGCCATTATGAGTAAATTGCAATATCATTTATATGCGTTGTTTGATTGTTATTCCTCTTTTCCATCACGGTGACGATGGGATTTTTTTGGGTAGTATGCTCTCACCTATATTTTAGGATGCTTGCTAGGTATGGGACTGGTGGGTAGACCTTAGTCGTTGTTGACACTACATTGGTATGAGACTAGTTAGTGTAGATTTTTACGAATTGGATATTACGGGGTGTGGCTAATTTTTATGCTGTGTCATCGTTTCGCTAGCCTAGACATAAGACTGGGAAGATATTATTGTTAGAAATTCATCCTATAAATAGGGTAGGACGTATTTGTGTTTTGGGGGAGCTTAGGTATGGGACTAAGGGTGTATTTGAGGATCTCACATCGATAATAAGGGTGGGGTAAATACATTAGAATAACGAGAAAGATGAGAAATTCAGAATTAATACCTAAGATAATAAAATGGGTATTGAAATGAATTGGCTATAACGTCGTGGGTGTGTGTTGGCGTCATGAGTATGTGCGGGCTGGCAGTTAAATGAGCTGACGGGCTATAGTGACATGTCATGCGTGGAACCCCATGAGTGTGTGAAGAGATGACGGTATAACGGGCTGACTGACCATAGTGAGTGGAATGGGTGTGGTGTAGAACAGTGGGAGTCCCGCAACCAAACAAATAAAATGGGATAGAAGTTTAAGTGGGAGTCCCAGAGATTAATAACCTGACTAATTGAAATTAAGTTAGATGTATGAATAATTGCACTTAGATTTTGGGGTGGCATATTTGCGTATTGTAGCTTATGTCTTTTATTTACTCGCATTGTTATTAATTATCTCGTTTAAATTTAAAATATTCTATTGTGATATTTATACTGTATAATGCTACTATCTGGGTTCACGGACCCTAATTGAGAGGAGCAGTGTGTATTCATGCTCGGGGCTCTAACCCTATGCATTGACTAACTTTTTTAGGTATAAGCAGTGGAGTAGATGCATAGGAGTTTGGAGTTATATCTTGGAGGTGCAACTGGAGTTCTATTTATTTTTATGCTCATTAGTTTAGTTTAGTCTTCCATTGCTTTGCATTCATATTGAGACTCAATTTATAAATTTGGTGGGACATTCTGTTCCACAGTTGTTACGGTTGATTTAGATATTTCATTTGGATTTAGTTTATTGGAGTTTATATTTAATTGGAGAATTGGTTATGTTTTAGAGTTAGCATGTTGATGGATAGTATCGTATATATGGTTTTATTAGTTGGATTAATCTGATAAATATCTTATGGAATGAATTTTATCATTTTTCATATCTGTCACATGCTAAGACTGATAATTTATTTAGTAACGCCCGATGTAGTCTTGGTTGCTGGCGACACCAGGAATGCGCGGGGTGTTACAGATGGTATCAGAGCATGGTCATAGGTCTCATAGGTTGTGAGTCCGTTTAGCTTCTAGATTACTGATCTTTGATCCCATTTATTGATTCGTACCCCTTAAGGAAGAGGGTCTAGCATACATGTTAGATGTGTTTTTTGGGGATATGGAGTTTTTTGTTAAGGACATTGTAGGCATTGAGGTTAGAACTAGTAATCTGAATGTGAGGATACTTAGAAATAATTTTGGGTGACGAGCTTTATTTTGGAGGTTGTTAATGCAGATGTTAGGTATCGTAAGTATCAATTTGGTGATATAAATTGAATTGAGGACTTAAGTTTTACAATGACTTTTGGAGATAGATACGAGTGATGATTCATAGGAGAACATGGTACGCCATTATTTTCATAGGTATGCATATTTATATAGTTATGAGATATATTGTATGTTTTTTCATGGGGTAAGTACGTGTAGGATTGGGTGTATGGCCGTACAATCGTGGCATTTTACTGGCAAGCATATGCGAGCCTTATTTTATTTTGTGCATTTATGTTTCGTTGAATTTCTAGGACGAAATTCTTGTGCTAGTGGAGAAGTATGTAACACCTCGTAATTTTATCCAATAATTAATTAAATTAAAATATAAACTCGAAACGCTAGCGTAAAAGACTCCTAGTATGAGTATATATAAGTCTTGGGACGTTTAGAAGAGTCCTCAAAATTTAAAACTCTCTAGGGAAAAAAAACGTTTGTCACGATTCTGGTGCGTGACTACCGGGCGAACTGCTTTGTTTTAATTGGATTCTAATGCCACTTAAATTCTCTAATATTCCTCCACTTAAAATTAATACGGGGTTAGGAATTTTCAAACATATTTTGACAACCTCGAAGAGCAGTAGACCCTTGTAATTTTCATCTTCTTCCACCTCCAAATCCTATCCCCATTTATGAATAAGATTCAACCTAATTTTTTAAAGCTTAATCGGTGTTTTCTGAAGATGGTTCAAGAACGGACACTACACCAAAATGGGCAAATTGGCACCCTTTCAGCAGCTAGTCTTGTCACGGTCATTGACTGTGACAAAAAAATACACGTTTTTTTATCATGGTTATTGACCTTGACAAGTCCGTAACAATAACAGTTACCACGGACTTGTCACGGTCAATGACCGTGACAATCCTTATAATATTGTCATGGTCAAGGACCGTGACATGTCCGTGACAAATTTTGAAGAAAAAAACCCTTTCCCCTCCTTTTTTTCCTTGCTGCTTTGTTCCCTCCATTTCTCTCTCTCTCTCTCTCTCTCTCTCTCTCTCTCTCTCTCTCTCTCTCTCTCACTATTCCATATATATATATATATATATGTGTGTGTGTGTGTGTGTGTGTGTATATGTGCATGTGTGTATGTGTGTGTGTGCGTGTGTGGTAGGTGGGGGTGAGGATGAGGCGGGGATGTGTGTGAGTGTGTGTGTGTGGTGGGTGGGGAGGGGGTGGGGCAGGGTGTGTGTGGGTGTGTGTGTGGTGGGGGAAGGGGGGTGTGCATGTGTGTGGTGGGTTTGTTTGTGTGTGTGGTGGGGGGGGGGGGGGGGGGAAGGGGTGAGGCAGGTTGGGGGGAGGGGGCAGGGATGGGGGATGGGGTTGCGTTTGTGTGTGTGTGTGCACGTGTGTATATGTGTGTGTAGTGTGCATGTTTGTGCGTATGTTCGGGTGGGGGAAATGATACGGGGGGTGGGGTTACGTTCGTGTGTGTGTGTGTGTGTGCGTGTGTGTGGGGAGGGGGGTGGGGGTGGGGGTGGGGCAAGGGGAAATGGGGCAGGGGTGGGGCTTGTTAAATTTTTTTATTAAATTTTGATTGGTTTATTAGATATTTTCCCTCATATGCAAGTAGTGTCCCTTCTTAACGAATTGATTGATTATTAATTTTTTTAGTAAATTAATATATGATTGATTATGAAAGTAGGATTGCCCCTCATTGTAAATTAGTAAATTAATAATTGAATACTTTAATTATTAGTTTAATTGATGAAAATAATTAATTGAGTAGATGAATTAGAAGGAGTAGGGGATACACATTTGTTGTTGACATTGCGGTTGGATTATAGTGGATCAATGTTGGGTTGGTTAATTTTAAAAGTAGCATGACCACTGGATTATTGTCCATATGGGAGTGGAATTTTTCAGCTTTTTTTGAAAATTACTTTGTATAACGAACAATATATATATATATATATATATATATATATATATATATATATATATATATATATATATAGTATGATAATTAAATGAAACATACTTGAAATTACATATAGTGCGCATAGGTACTAGCCTTCTAGTTCTTATGCGTACGCATTCAATAGCCCTTAGACCCGTTCGAGAGTCATTACCCCTGTAATGAGATCTCTCGAATTGTCCGATTTGGACAGTTTGGGACATCATAATTTTTGTATAATATTCTTAGTGGCTTAAAGTTGTTACTATTGGCGAAAGTTTTGTAGTCGTATCTTAATGTTCTCTGGGTACATACTAGATGATGCGATGTTAAGTGTTATTTCAATTATCAATTGAAATAACACTCACACTTGCCAATCTACATCGTGTACTTGGAGAATTACGGGGATATGCTGCCGAATTTTTCTCAAATCTTAACAATGTTCATGAGTTGTTAAGTATATTACAGAAAAATGCGATCTTGAATGGGATATGACCACTCACCCTTTAGAGGAAATGGATGAAATAGAAATTTCTATTATAAATAGAATTTGAATTTGAAATTTAAAAATCGAATATAAATAAGACATAATTAAAAGAAACATACTATAAATCTAAGTTTTGTTTATACTATTCCATTAATATTAGCTTCTTACATTTAATAGGCGATTAGTTGTGGTAGATGTGATGGGATATTCGAAATACAAAGAGTGGATGGGTGAGACAAATAGAATGGGGGATGTGTTTCGCAGAGGTGCTAATGAATTTGTGAAATACGTAAAGAGATGTAATAATGATGAAGAGTTTTCGTGTCCGTGTGGTAGGTGTAAGAATAGTAAGGTGTTTGAGTGGAAAACAATTGAACTACATTTGTTAAGATAGAGTATGCAAGATAGTTATCAATTTTGGAGTTTTCACGGTGAATTGAAAGTTCCTTTTGTCCCCGACCAACCTTCACAACAACCTTCAATAAGTAGGATAGATGCAGAAGGGGACGACGTAGATCATAATATGTTAGAGGATTTAGTTGATGATGCGTACGGAGTTTATGAAGCAGAGAAGAATGAGGCTACTGATGATGTACAAGGTTCAAGTGCTTGTGAAGATATCACGATAAACCTTGACGATGACTACCAAAGTTTAAAATTTAAGGCGACCCAACCGTTATACTCTGACTATGAGAAAGATCAAAGAACTTTACATGCCATGGTTGGTTTGCACAGTTTGAAGACGCAGTACGGTTTGTTTAGCAATAGCGTGAGAAGAATTCTGAAATGGGTGAAGGGCTTACTGTCCAAGGACAATACTCTTCCAAATACCTATCCTGTTATGAAGAACAGTTTGAAAGGTTTGGGAATGAAGTATAAATCGATTCATTCTTGTGTGTATGATTGCATACTATACCGAAAGGAGTACAAAAATCACAATCATTGTCTGGTATGCGATGAACCTAGATATGTCCAATCTACTAGTAAGGAAGGCAGAAGCTCAAAGTGCCTCAAAAAGTGTTGAAATATTATGAAAATTGGTTCCTCTATTATTTAAGCACTCTTTATCAAAGCACAAGTATTTGCGGAGGTCTATTATATAAATTAGTATTACCTTCTCACTCTTGTGTGAGAAGGTAGTCAATCGAGAACAAATAGTGGCCGTAAAATTGGCGGTGATCGAAGCGATTTATGTGTTGGAGAAGTACTTTCCCCCAGCATTCTTTGACATAAGTATTGATGTAAGGACACAAATTTCCAATTGAGTCCATATATAGTTTTGGCTCAATTCCGGAGAAAAACATTTATACATAGGATTGTAATTAATTATAATATACTTAAGCCTATGAAAAGTTTGTTTGAAGACGTAGCGGCAAAGAGTATAAAGCTTCATAATCATGCCGATTTTGTGCCTCGTTTATACGTCATCAACCATAGTTCCATGCTCCCAAGGTATGAATGCAATCATATATATATAGGAACTTGGAGCTTGTTTATTTGGTGTTAGGTTTAATTAAAATTGTGTTTTATTTTCAGAAATAATTAATTAAAACTTTAAAATAAGTTTATAAAGTTTTCTGGGCTAAAATCGAATTTTCCAAACTTTTTGGAAGTTCATTCGATATCTCGTTCGAACCAGATATCGTTCGAACGAGATTGCCAACGACTTCCCATTAAGGCATACTGGAACTTCGTTCGAACGAGATTGTCGTTCTAACGAGTTTTCCAATGAGTTTCTAATGTATTCATACTGGAATTTTGTTAGAAGACTCGTTCGAACGAGAATGTCGTTCGAACGAAATGTCGTTCGAACGAGATGCCAGGCGGGAACAGTTTTTGGCAGTTTTACTCCCACTTCCCCACTTGTTTCTTAACCAACTTTTCTCAGACTTTATTATGTGCGGAAATAACATTTTCTAACTTAACTTTTCCATTATATTCCATCTTTTAGAGAGAATTTGAGAGCTAAATTGCTTAAGGGAAATGTTCTTGTTTTGAGTGAGAGTTTTAAAGAGAAAAATATACACCACTCTAGTTTACACCCAAATTAGTTTCTTCGAAGTTCCCATATTCATATATCTTGCTTGGAGTTTGGCACCGGGTTCATCTCTTTCGTTCAAAGAGAAGTTTCGGATTTTCTTCTACATCCCATAAAGAAAGAAGAAGAGTTTTTATTGCGGCATTACCCACTTGGAGAAAGGCTCCTTGCTCGGGTGACGGTGACCATATAAAGTTCAATCAGTGGATTTCGAGACCGTGGTGGAGCTCCAAGGTTATCCTCTAGGAAGAGGTATCTACAAGAAGAAGCATCGGGGCTTGAGAGGGATCGAGTCGTGTGTTGTAAGCCTTTTTGTCTTGTATTTGTAAATTCCGTACTTAGTGGATTTGTGGCTAGTTCCGTCCGAGGTTGTTTCCCGTTGTGGGTTTTTCCTCGTACATCTCGGCGTAGTGTGATTGATTTATTTTATCTTGCATAATGAATTAGAACTCATGCTTAGGGTAATTCAAGATAAAAATGGTTTTAAGTGTCACACTTAATTTAATTGGGTGCTAATTAAATTTGGATAATTGTTTATTTAATTCAAGTGATTTGCTAAAATTAGTTTGGCCTAACTTTGGAATATTGATAATTATGACTTAGGCAAATTCTAGGACTTGAATTAATTGGTTTAAGTGAAATTTAATATTTGCATGTTTAATTTATTTTCACTTGAGTTTAATTTGAAATTGAAATTAAATTTTTTTTTTAACTAAACCATCACCTTTTACGCTTCCGCATAGTAAACAAGAAAAGGAAATATAATTTTAAAAGGAGTTTACAATTCGGGGAATCTAAAAATTGGTATCAGAGCCAAAGCGATAAATTATTTCGTTAAAGTTCCTTTAAATAATTTTTGGCTAAAATGGAATTTTCTCCATTTTCTAAATTTCCTATTTTCGATGGTTCTAACTACGCGTATTGGAAAGCGCGAATGAAATCAGCACTAAAATCTGTCGACGAGAGAGTTTGGATGTCTGTAGTTAACGGATGGTCCCCACCAACTCACTTAGTTGAAAATGAACGTGTTCCCAAACCGGCCGATAGATGGACTGAAAATGAGTTAAACTTTCTAATTTTAATTCCCGTGGTTTGAATGTCGTGTTTAGCTTTGTCACACCGGATGAATTCCGATGTATTATGACGTGTGAAACCGCTAAACAAGCTTGGGATATTTTACAACTAACTCATGAAGGAACTAGTGTCGTTAAAGCTTCGAAACTCCAAAACCTCACCACTCAATTTGAAACTATCAAAATGAACGATAATGAAACGTTTGATGAATTTTATGCTAGACTTTCCGATATTGTCAATTCATCGTTTAATTTGGGAGAGAAAATACCCGACAACCGAGTTGTAAAGAAAATTTTAAGGTCCCTACCCGATAGATTTATTCCAAAAGTGACCGTTTTAAATTCTTTACCATCTTTCGCCTCTACGAAATTAGAAGAGCTTGTAGGTGATTTACAAACCTATGAACTAGATATGTTTCCCTCTAAAACTGAAAAGAAAATAGAAAAGGGCGTTGCTTTAAAAGCCCGGAAAGAGGTCAAACAAGAAGTAGAGAGTGAGAGTGATAGTGACTCGGAAGACATGGCTTTGTTTGCTCGTAAATTTAGAAAATTTCTTAAATTTAACAAAGATAAATTTAAAAATGATTTTAAGAAATTTGAAACTCCTAAGTATGACAAAACTGAGAAGATCCCTAAACCTATTAATGAAAATTTAAATAGGGACGAGTCTAAAAGGTGTTTTGGTTGTGAGGGTTATGGCCATAGGGCTTCTGAATGCCCCACTAAACTAAGTAAAGAGGGTAAACGACCCATTGCATATAATGCGACCCTTAGTGATAGTGATAAGGAAGAGGGACCCGATTCCCCCACTAAGCCTAATTTTGTGGCTTTTATGGCTAGTCATGTGAGTGATAGTGAGAACTCATTGATTGATGAAACGTTAACACATGACACTTCCAAGGTCACAATTTATGATTATCTTGTTTTTGATGATAGTGAGAGTGGAGAAGAAAGAGAGAGTGAAAATGAAGAAGAGGTTAATGTGAGTGAACTTCAAAATGCTTTTCAAGAACTTTATAAAGAATCTATTAAATTGAAAAGAGCTAATTTGAAGTTAGAAGCTAGTTTGAAAGAACGTGTCAAGGTCGTTGATAATAGTATGTTGGTTGAAGACCTTAGGACACGAGAGAAAGCTATTCTAGAGAAGCTTGAATATATAGAAGGCGAGAGAGATAGCCTTAGGGGTTTAATGAAATCCTTGAAAAAGTATCTTCTTACTTTTGAAGAGAGAAATGTTTTATTAGAGTCTAACATTTTAGAATTGCAAAATAAATTAAAAGACTTTAGTAATGTCAAATTTGATTTGGAGTGTCGTTCGGAAAAATTAGATAAAATATTAGGAACGGTCCAAATTAAAAATGACACTTGCGGTTTAGGCTTCAATACTTGTAATGAATCTACTCATAAAGCCAAGACCAACGTTTTAGGAGAATCTACTAGGAAAGCATTTAAAGATCACTCCTTAGGTAAAAATTTTCGACATCTTTTCACTTGTACACATTGTGGTCGAAAAAGTCATCTTAAGAAATTTTGTTTTGATCTTAAACGAATTCCTAGAAAATCCCAACGTAATGCAATCAATGTATTTAGAAATCCTACACCCCAAGACAGTCATTCTTCATTAATTTGGGTTAGGAAATTCGACTTGGTTGCCTTGCAAAATAGGGTTTTTGATTCTCATTTACTTTCACATGCTTCCTCCCTTGCTAAATCTAAAGGATGAATGTGTTAGTGCTTGCATACTTTAGCTTTTATACTTCATGCTATATTCACATGCTAAATGTATGCTTGTTTAATCATTGTCTAGTCCTTACTTTATATCATATCACAAGCTAGAATAATGATTTTTTGTTTATCATTTGAAGTTTTTATCTCTTATTAATTTAAGCTTAAAGAAAAATTCAAATGATTTTGGTTTATCTTTTGAGTATATATTTTTATTTTTGGTTATAAATGTCAAAAACTCAAACATATTTATTTTGTGTGTATTTTGGTTGACACACTTTAAGTGGCATATACTTGTGTTTGAATCCCTCCTTTAACGCTCCCATGTGGCTAGAACTTTTGGTTTAGATTGTCAATCCTTAAAATGTTCTTTACCATATTTTTATGGAGTTGTTGGATTTTGTGTTGTTTAAATGGATTCTATTTTTATATGCCTATATTCACACATGCACGAGCTCTTTTGAAATTTTAACTTCATATGTATATTTGAGCTATGTGAGGTGTTTTCCTTCCAATCTTGTCATCTACATATTTGTGACTTAGGAGGACTAGTGCATGTCAAAATCCATTGCACGTGAGATTTGTGTGAAAAATGAAAACATGATATATATAAATGTGCACGAGGAAGGGCTCCGAAAGGACTAAGTGATCCTTTACGATTGTAAGCCACCGTTTTTAAACGAACCAAAAAGAAATACGTGGTCCAAAGGCCTAAAAACAGAAAATATGGCATTAAAAGAAAAATAATTGCCAAGGCCTATGTTTGATTGATATAGTCATTCAAATTTAATATAAATGCTTATTGAGGGAGATTGGATGGTATATCAACAGTTTGTACAATGTCCGTTTATCCTAGTTGCATATCTCATGTCATGACTCTATTGGTTTGTAGAATCATCAATATGCTAGGCTTGTATGCATTGTGTATGTTTATTCATTGAGTTCAATCTATATTGTCACATGAGGTTATATTTAAATGTGATGAAGTTTTCAATCAAATGAGAACTCCGTGAACATGCTTTTAAGTGATTGGGTCTGAATTTAATCGTTACTAGTTCACACCCCAACACTTCCGTTTCCATATGACACATTTTTGCCATACGAGTGTGCAAACTTATTGTATTTTGTGTCATGTGTGTGTTTATATCTATATATATGTGCGTGTGCATTATTGATATATGTCTAGTACATATATATATATGATATTTTATTTTGCCTTTGCCTTGCTTTTCAGTCCTTCTATGCGTATACTTTAGTTTTGGTATCTATCTTGGATTAGTTATGCTTTTGTTGCCCATATGCTTTCATGTCTTATCACTTTAAGCTTTAACATGCTTTTATATTTGTTTTTTATCCTTTGCCTATTCCTGAACAAAAAAAGGGGGGGAATGATAGGGGTAGAAATGGTATCTTATCCTATTATAATCTTATCTAAGTTTAGGAGATTTAACTTAGGGGGAGTAGCTAACTTCTTGGGTTGATAATTTTGATAAAGGGGAGAATTAATTTTGGGGGAGTATTTATTTTAATTGCTTTAAATACTTTGATATTCCCTATACATTTGATAAGTTTGCTTAAGTGTGCAGGAATTCTTCTAAAGCAGCATCTTTCAATGGCAAAGCGTTTGGTTCTTGGGTTGAGTCAAGTTTGGGTTGATTATGTTTTAAGTCTAGTGAGATTGACGGCCCTTTAGGATTTTTGTTTGTTTTTTGTCCCGGAATAGCCAAAGGGGGAGATTTGTAAGGACACAAATTTCCAATTGAGTCCATATATAGTTTTGGCTCAATTCCGTACAAAAACATTTATACATAGGATTGTATTTAATTGTAATATTCTCAAGCCTATGAAAAGTTTGTTTGAAGATGTAGCGGCAAAGAGTATAAAGCTTCATAATCATGCCGGTTTCGTGCCTCGTTTATACATCATCAACCATAGTTCCATGCTCCCAAAGTATGAATGCAATCATATATATATAGGAGCTTGGAGTTTGTTTATTGGGTGTTAGGTTTAATTAAAACTGTGTTTTATTTTAAGAAAGAATTAATTAAAACTTTAAAATAAGTTTATAAAACTTTCTGGGCTAAAATCGAATTTTCCAAACTTTCTGGAAGTTCATTCGATATGTCGTTCGAACGAGATTGCCAACGACTTCCCATTAAGGCATACTGGAACTTCATTCGAAATGTCGTTCGAACGAGATTGTCGTTCGAACGAGATTGTCGTTCTAACGAGATTTCCAACGAGTTTCTAACGAGTTCATACTGGAACTTCGTTAGAAGACTCGTTCGAATGAGAATGTTGTTCGAACGAAATGTCGTTCGAACAAGATGCCAGGAGGGAACAGTTTTGGGCAGTTTTAAGCAGTTTTTCTCCCACTTCCCCACTTGTTTCTTAACCAACTTTTCTTAGACTTTATTATGTGCGGGAATAACATTTTCTAACTTAACTTTTCCATTCTATTCCACTCTTAGAGAGAATTTAAGAGCTAAATTGCTTAAGGAAAATGTTCTTGTTTTGAGTGAGAGTTTTAAAGAGAAAAATATACACCACTCTAGTTTACACCCAAATTAGTTTCTTCCAAGTTCCCATATTCATATATCTTTCTTGGAGTTTGGCACCGGGTTCATCTCTTCCGTTCAAAGAGAAGTTTCGGGTTTTCTTCTACATCCCTTAAAGAAAGAAGAAGAGTTTTTATTGCGGCATTACCCACTTTGAGAAAGGCTCCTTGCTCGGGTGACGGTGACATATAAAGTCCAATCGGTGGATTCCGAGATCACGGTGGAGCTCCAAGGTTATCCGCTAGGAAGAGGTATTTACAAGAAGAAGCGTCGGGGCTTGAGAGGGATCGAGTCGTGTGTTGTAAGCCTTTCTGTCTTGTATTTGTAAATTCCGTACTTAGTGGATTTGTGGCTAGGGTCGTCCGAGGTTGTTTCCCGTTGTGGGTTTTTCCTCGTACATATCGGCGTAGTGTGATTGATTTATTTTATCTTGCATAATGAATTAGAACTCATGCTTAGGGTAATTGAAGATAAAAATAGTTTTAAGTGTCACACTTAATTTAATTGGGTGCTAATTAAATTTGGATAATTGTTTATTTAATTCATGTCATTTGCTAAAATTAGTTTGGCCTAACTTTGGAATATTGATAATTATGACATAGGCAAATTCTAGGACTTGAATTAATTGGTTTAAGTGAAATTTGATATTTGCATGTTTAATTTATTTTCACTTGAGTTTAATTTGAAATTGAAATTAAAATTTTGTTTTAACTAAACCATCACCTTTTACGCTTCCGCATAGTAAACAAGAAAAAGAAATATAATTTTAAAAGGAGTTTACAGTCCGGGGAATCTACAGTTCACTTGTTGGTACACCTATGCGATGAGGCACTTCTTTGTGGTCCAGTTAGATATTGGTGGATGTATCCGTTTGAAAGATTGATGAAAGTTTTTAAAGATTACGTCAATAATACGCGATACATTGCAGGATCAATTGTAGAGGAATACATCATCGTGGAGTCATCGATATATATTTGGGAATATATGCATGACTCGACCAGCGTTGATGACACTGATGAGTTCATCGATGATGGTGGTCATGTGATGGGAACACGAGTGAAATTAACAAGTCTGCAACAAGAACAAGTAGCTCGTTATCTATTTGACACACATGAAGATGTCGAAGAATGGAAAAAGTAAGTTTCGATTATTATAATGTTTAACATTATTTTAGATTATTTTATACATGATTAATTTTGTAATATGCAGAAAATATGAAGCTGTGAGAACAGTAAAAGATGGAAAATAATGGTACAATCAAACAACGACTTTAGGCTGTGGTTGACATAAGAGGTAATTATAATGAAAATGGTTGTTATACAATGTTACATTACACTTATATTTTACCACTAATATAATTAATTTATCTATATTCTCAGCTCTTAAAGACGGGTGATGCGACATCAAGGCTTGCTCGTCTAGCAGCTAGACTCTTGTTCGTGGCACAAGAGTACAAAAAGTATCGATTGAACGGTTACATTTTTGGTGCTAATGTGTACGAGGAAAGTACAAATGTACAGAACTCGGGCATTTCATACAAGGCTCTTAATTTCTTTCGAGCGAGCGCAAAAGATAAAAACCTCGTTGAAGCTGAAATGACCATGGTGTAATCCGAAATATATTTGAATTGGATTATATAAGATTCAAAGAGGTTGTATTTTACTGTGACTGGGTAAGAGTTGAGGATAAAAATGCTTGTAAAGTTGATCCTGTCACCAATTTGATCATGGTTGACTTATAAGAGCAACGACCACGTGAGCGATGAGCCATTTGTTTATGCATTTCAAAAGGTTAACCAAGTGTTTTACTCAGAGTATATCAGCAATGAGCCGTGGTCAATTCTCCAACACGTGCCAAAGCGTCTAAATAGTAGTGTGGATGACTTGGCTGTCCCTACCGAATATCAATCCATTTTTTATGATAACCCGAATTTTAAATAATTTTTTAATTTGTAATAAATATTCCAATTTATATCGAAACATCCATTTTCAATGCTTTTAATTGATTTTCACTTTATCATTTTCACTCTTGTGTAGCGTGCGTGTGTGTGGGCAGTAGGGGTGGGGATGTTTCAGATTTTTAGGAATTGTACATATTATGAGCTAGATGTTGTTGTTTTGGAATTCAGAATTGAGGTGTTTAACAGTAACAATTCATTTTTATTTGTAGTAATTGTACATATTTGTATGTCTTCTTCTAATTCATTTTGATTTATACTAATAACATTTTTTTACAGCAAATATCTCCTTCAGGTATTAAGGCGAGGATGATGATGCTGGTTATGATGATGTCATTTGGGCTCGGTGGTAGCGGAGGCGACGAGGGCTCCTCGGCCCCTAGGCTCCCCAAATATGGAAAATTAGGGATGGCCATCGAGAACAAGTTGGGGGCTATTAGCGAGATCCCTCGAGCTGTAAAGACGATCATCGGCCCAGGATACATTAGTTGGAAGGAGGTGCCATATGAGCTCAAGTTACCTGTTTGGGTGGCACTACAGGTAATGTATTTCAATTTCAATTTCAATTTCAATTTCAATTTCAATTTCAATTTCAATTTATATTTATATTTATATTTATATTTATTCACAACTAACATTGTATTTGTTGGACAGGAACAATTCATCCTGGATCCAAAGCTACGCGATTCCATCTTGGAGCAGTTGAGGGAGCAACACAAGACGTGGAAGAAAAATATGCGAACAAGGTACTTTTGGAAGACACGAGAGTCTGTTATCCGAATGCGTGAATTCGTCCCGCTGAAGGAGCCGGTCTTATTGTCACAATGGCAAAAGTTCATTGATAATGAGATCGGGGAGCGATAATTGGCATCCCGCCAATCAGGGAGGGAAAATCGGGCAAAAAAGACGGGCATGCACTACTCCGGCTAGATGTCTTAAGCCGAGGTGGAGCATAGGATGATGGTAAGATTTAATTTTTCTATAAATACAGAAATATGTTATTATGCATTATTTTACTTTGCGGGGTCGATACTAATTTTACTTTATTTTATTTCAGGGGACACGGAGTGGCCCTGGGGTAGGCCACATAGGCTCGATACTTATGTGGCTCTTCAGATGAAGAAGGGGAAGGATAAGGAGGTGTCCCCGAACGTCGCGGCCACAATTTTAAGTAATCTGACAGTTTACTTTCTACTAATTACGTTATAATTTTTTAATTTACTTATTTTACTAATCATGTGCTTTTTGTCGTTTCAGGCAAAGCTTAAGGAAGTGCATGAGTCACAGTCTGATGTCAACAAGGCATATTTGTCCATAGACGCACTCAGCTAAGTGCTTGGCGATGATCGCAAAGGGAGGACAAGGGGGTGAGTGATAGCGCGCGAGAGGTGTGCTCGTGTAAGTAGCACAATCGTTATTTTCTGTCCTGCCGTGACTATACAAACAAACCTAAGTTACGACTACACTCAACGGGTGAGTATAGCGGTAAGTCGGGTATCGAATTCACAGAGAATGTTCGATATATCCTAATTGGATTATTAATTCAGGAATAAAAGTGCAAAAGGGTGATGTGTAAATGTAAATAAAAGAAAAGAGAAGTTAAGTCTAAATAAAGTAAAGCGGGGATCAGGATATCATCCAGCCATACGGATCGAAACAACTAATAATCAAGCATTATCAATTAAACGTAAACTTCACACAATAAGGAATTTAAGCCAAAGTTGCGAGAATAAACATTTAACCAAAAATTGGTCGCACGCGGATTAAATTTGGATTATCGCTATAAACACTAACGATGCATGACATAGAAAGCTAAACGCGTAATAATCTGACTTTAATTCACGCGAGTTCAATTAAACGCAATTTTGCACAAAACCTTATTTTCGGAGCTCGGGGCCCGAAAATGGTGGAACGAAATCCCGACCCTATTTATCTAAGGTCAATACATGAATTAAACTAATTTATATTAATTAAAATAGGAAAGCAAGAAATAAAGCAATTAAACTAACTACAAAGCATGGAAACTAATTTACACAACAAGAAACAATGAAAAACAACTATATTAATGGAGAGGAAGAATGAAAGTACCAATTACAAACCCTAATGGGTGTCAAACCAAGAGAGGATGAAGAAGAGATATCAAACCCCAAACCCTAACATAAACTACTCTAAAATCCGATATATCTGAAATAGAAACCAAAAATTGGTTTATATAGTAAGTGGGAAAGAAAATAAAGGAAAAAGAAAAGAAAAGAAAATATTTCAAAATATCTGCAGTCATCGGTCAACCGGTCCCTTAGGCCAAAGTGCACTGCCTTCTTCCCACGTAAAAATCTCAAACCGCGATCGACCGGTCCCAGGGACGCGGTCGACCGGTACTCTGTTTCCAGGATTCCTTTGGTTCATGACAAGGGGGAAATGTCCAAAACGAAAACGGGCCTAGCTTCTTCGTCCGAACTCTAAACGACGCACCGTTTATGGCCACGCGATGCTAACTCAACGAACTACGTATCCGTGGAATTTCCATGAGCTGGATAAGAAATGTGGATTAATTAAAATGCCCTTGAAGTAGCATCTGACGATAAAACTTCTCTTAAATGCAATGGATCCTAACTTTTAGCGTTCCAACACCTAAAAAAGCACAATTAACCCCTGCAAAATATGTATCTATCCGAATCCAATGTTGTCTGGTTAATGAGCACAAATATAGGCATTAAGGACCCTAAAAGCGCTAGAATGCATAAAGAAATAAGGTAGAAATATGTAATATTTGATACGAATCACACCCCCTAAATTAAACATTGCTAATCCCTAGTAATGAAACAAACAAAACCAGACCACAAAGAGCGGTATAAGACGTATATATGCATTGAAATATAAATGCCACTTTCGTAGGGAGCAAGATAACATTTAGCATATGCAATAAGCACCCTAGTGGATGAGTGTGGTCTCGTGAGGGTTTTCGGGGATGGTACCCACAAACATCACATGGTTTCCACAAAATATGCTCAACCCAACATGCGACAAGCCCAACAATGGAAAAAAGGATTTCATACGCATTATTAGCAAATTGAACGAATTCAATCAATAGTCCAAATCATTGACATTATAGAATGCACCTCATAGAATTGAAGCCTTAAAATGTGGGAGGGGAGCGAGCACATGCAAAGTGTGATTTGGAAAAAAACTTATATAAACTGGATACTAAATTAAAGCAAGCATACATTCAATCCTCACTAACATTACACTCATCAAGAGAATTCAATCGAAACAGAGAGGTTACACACGGAACATGCGGGCTAAAGAGTAAATGTAAATGGAAACTAGGCCGCACACATGTCACAAAAGAAGAATGCTATATATAAACTGAAAAATAATAATGTCAATGAAAGATACCACTCATTAAAGGAGGAGAAATGCATTTTCACAGATTATCAAAACTATTATAACTTTTAAATTACATCAACCTAATATCACATATGACTTTAATAGGGTTGTAATGTAGGCATGGCTAGGGTATGAAATGAAGGAATGTATATACGGATTCAAAGTGTTTGGGATGATAACTCGGGATAATGGGAAAATGCAGGCAATATCAAAATTGGAAACAAGTTCCAAAACGGTATTCGATATATCATCGTGGAGAGTAATAAAAAATTATTGAACCCTATATACGCACTATTTACAACTTTCTCTTTCTTTTATTTTCTTCTTATTCTCATTTTTCTTTTGTTTTCTTTCGCTTTTTGCTTTCTCTTTTTCTTCTCTTTTTTCACTACTTTCTTTTCTTTACTTTTCAAACTCTCATATGCCTAAATTGCAATCGACATCATAACAACATCATTCAATCCCAAGTAACATTCCAAACAAAGGTATGGAAATGTATGTATGGGCTAAAACTCCAATTTAGAGTTAGTTATGGGATTTTGGGTTATGAAACGAATGGCTATTATTTAGGCTCAAAGGGGTTAACGAGGGTAAACATATAAGGTGAGGTTAAGGCTAATATGGGTGATATAACAAAGATGGCCTATGATCATTTCCAAAAGTTTACGCAATTCTCGAGTTAAAACAATATATGAAAATCATGCTCAAGTAATACATTTCAATTAATGAACGATAAAATGAAGAATAATGAGTTTACCAACGAATTCAACGTTTTCAATGAGAAAAGAATAGTGTACACACTCACAAACGACGAACGGTACAAAGCTTACTCGGTGTAAGTATATACAATGCAATAAAAGATTAGTGAGTTATAAAAATCTGAAACCAAATCAATATAGCAATAAAAGTGCATGTGCTCAAGGGATAAAGTTCAATTCATGAAGTTATTCATAATATTAATGATTTGAGGACTAAAGTCTAATAACTTCTAAAATTGAGAACATGCATCATTGAGTTGTCTATTGGATCGGGCAATTATTGAAATTTATCATCGGAAACAAAGGTAAAATGCCCAATAAAGGAGAAAAAAGAAAGAAAATCCTTTTGAAATTTTTGATTTTTTCTAAGAAAAGCATACTAAGTAACTAACACGTGAGCAAAAACATGGACTAAACAAAGAAATGGATAGAATATCCAATACCCCCTAACTTAAAACTTGACATGGTCCTCAATGTGAATTAAGAACCAAGTTAAAGAGAGAAAAATAGTGATATTACCCAAAATTGGAGCGATCCCCAAAAGAACAAGTCCAAAGAATCTACAAAACAAGTTAGTACCGAGCATAGAAAAAACAAGTAATAAAAAGTTAACTAATTACACTAGACTAAAATCAAAAGAAAGAATGAATAAAAATCTAACTATATACAACCTATTATTTAGGCTTCACACTAACTGTACACTAGAAGTCTAAATAGCAGAGGGTCCACCGTGAAAACGAATTGACTTTGGAGGATAACTGGTGTACCCTCACTCTCAAGCATGCCTTCCGAAAAATATGAATTCCGTTTGAACAACGGAAGGCATGTGTAAGGAGGAAGAAATGAACCATCGTCAATTAAAAGTTTTGGAGGGACGATGGGGGATTTGGATTGAACCGGTGACAAAAACATGTGGGGATCGAGAAAAGCCAAATATCCTCCCAATGATTTTGAAATTGGAATGGGAGGAGGCGCACACGAAGGCACGAATGCGATCGTGGAAGGCGACTCGAGCAAGTACTCCTCATCGGCGACGAGGTTTAAAACATTAAAGCTTGAAATCGAATCATCGGGTACTTGAGACGGTGTGGTAATAGAGAATGGAAATGGGGATGAAAGAAATTCAAACTCAGGAGATGAATCATCATTGCATGAAGTTTGAGTTCCGAATGAAATAATATCATTTTCAATGAAATGTTCTTCATTGGGAGTCAAAGAAGAAATCATTTCATTGCAAATAGATATTACGTGACTATCATCCTCACTTTCAATATCTATTACGCAATGGGCAACGTCTAGAATGGCTTGTTCCAAAGTAGGCACAAGTACCTCATTTGGTTCAAAACATTCGTCGACCTCGAAAGTCTCGGAAGCAAAATTGTTGTCGGACTCAAAATATAGATCCAATTCATGTTCCCACGAGTGATTTTCTTCCCGATAATGATTTTCAAGTTTCTCATTCTCATACATACGGAAACCCTCACCGAATGTCATAGGTCGAAGTGAGGATGCATTAGAATGGGAACTTTGAAAATTGCTATCGAGCTTAAACGAAAACTCATTATGATAGGAATTTTGAAAACTATTCGAATTCGTTTCAAAATTCCTATTATAAGGAGGCAAAGTCCCAAAATCATTGTCATCATCATCAAAATTCCAATAACCTAAATTTTGAGTTTCGTTAAACTCACCCAAAGTTATATTTGAATTTGTTATACTTTGGGAATCTAAGTATGCACCGAAATTCATAGGTTTGCGAGAATTTTGAGAATTATAATAAGGATTACCGAAAGATTTGGAATAAGACATGCTCACCCCAAAAAATGGCTCGAAGTGGTGGATTTCACAAAATAGGTGCGCGCGGGAAAAATTCGAGCGTTTCTAAGTCTTCAAATGTGAAAGTCCTACAAAAAAGGTTAAAAGAAAGAAGACAAACACAAAAGAAAGAATACTACGAACTAATAAGACAATTACAATCTATAACAAAACAATCCCCGACAACGGCGCCATTTTGATAGCGCGCGAGAGGTGTGCTCGTGTAAGTAGCACAATCGTTGTTTTCTGTCTCGCCGCGACTATACAAACAAACCTAAGTTACGACTACACTCAATGGGTGAGTATAGCGGTAAGTTGGGTATCGAATCCACAGAGAATGTTCGATAGATCCTAATTGGATTATTAATTCAGGAATAAAAGTGTAAAAGGGTGATGTGTAAATGTAAATAAAAGAAAGGGAAGTTAAGTCTAAATAAAGTAAAGCGAGGATCGGGATATCATCCAACCATATGGATAGAAACAACTACTAATCAAGATTTCGGCTCGAGAGCAATTTAATCGAGCATTATCAATTAAACATAAACTTCACACAATAAGTAATTTAAGCCAAAGTTGCGAGAATAAACATTTAACAAAAAATTGATCGCATGCGAATTAAATTCAGATTATCACTATAAACACTAACGATGCATGACATAGAAAGTTAAACGCGTAATAATTCGACTTTAATTCACGCGGATTCAATTAAATGTAATTTTGCACAAAACCTCATTTTCGGAGCTCGGGGCCCGAAAATGGTGGAACGAAATCCCGACCCTATTTATCTAAGGGCGATACATGAATTAAACTAATTTATATTAATTAAACTAGGAAAGCAAGAAATAAAGAAATTAAACTAACTACAAAGCATGGAAACTAATTTGCACAGCAAGAAACAATGAAAAACATTTATATTAATGGAGAGGAAGAATGAAAGTACCAATTACAAACCCTAATGGGTGTCAAACCAAGAGAGGATGAAGAAGAGCTCTCAAACCCCAAACCCTAACCTAAACTACCCTAAAATCTGATTTATCTGAAATAGAAAGCAAAAATTGGTTTATATAGTATGTGGGAAAGAAAATAAAGGAAAAAGAAAAGCAAAGATAATATCTCAAAATATCTGCAGTCACCGATCGACCGGGTCCGGGGGATCGATCGAACGGTCCCTTAGGCCAAAGTGCACTGCCTTCTTCCTACGAAAAAATCTCAAACTGCGGTCGACCGGTCCCAGGGACGCGGTCGACCGGTACTCTATTTCCAGGAATCCCTTGGTTCATGACAAGGGGGAAAAAGTCCAAAACGGAAACGGTCCTAACTTCTTCGTCCAAACTCCAAATGATGCACCGTTTATGGCCACGCGATGCTAACTCAATGAACTACACATTTGTGGAATTTTCATGAGCTGGATAAGAAATGTGAATTGTATAAAATTCCCTTGAAGTAGCGTCCGACGACGAAACTTCTCCGAAATGCAACGGATCCTCACTTTTAGCGTTCCAATACCTAAAAAAGCACAATTAATCCATGTAAACACATGTATTTATCCAAATCCAAGGTTGTGTGGTTAATGAGCACAAATATAACCATTAAGGACCGTAAAAGTGCTAGAATGCATAAAGAAGTAAGGGAGAAATATGCAATATTTGATACGAATCAGTGAGCTCGCGGGTGGCCAATTCTAGGATCATCGGATTGGAGACGAGCGACACCAGGTTGGCTCGAACGGTGAACTCGCTTGACGCGATACTGTACCATTTGGAGGCGATGGTCCAAGATATGTTCTCATTCATGAAGCGTTCGTTGGGAGGAAATCATAAGGGGAAAGGGAAGGAGAATGTTGTGGAGGAGGAGGTGCAGGAGGATGAGGATGTGGACCTCACTGCTTCATCACCGACACGTGCGGACTTTGATGATCCACTTTTCTATTTGGCTCCCTTCGACCGACCGATGTTGACACTTGGTTGGCCGAGCATGTTTATACTGGACATATTTGATGGCAAGCGGATAGGGCAGGGGTTGAGGGACCCGAATATCATCTAGGGTGGACTAGTTCATGGATGTGAGCTTCAAGACATCGAGTCCAAGGTGCTCGTCATGCATGTGATACCCGAGAATAAGAACTCCCCATTGTGGTTGCGCGAATAATGCGGCACGATGTATATTAGTGGGTGTGTCAATTCGTATATCGTGTGGCCTACTCACCTCCTCAGAGTTAACCTTATCCCAGACATGTAGCGACATATTTGAATTGAATTATTTTTGAGTTGGTACATTTGAATTATATTTGGATTATATCGTGATGCATATTGTTTCTATTTTGAATGTATATTTAGATTGTCTCTAGTTTATTTGGATATATGATGTTTGAACAGGTACAAAGTTGCTATAACAGGTACAAATATTTTGCTGGCAGTGGCAGTGGCAGTGGCCATACTGCCCAACAGATTTTTTTTTAATTCTTCCCAGAATTGTCACGGTCAGTGACCGTGATCCTTTTTTATAAACTGTCACGGGCT
Source organism: Sambucus nigra (assembly GCA_949130495.1). Lineage (NCBI taxonomy): Eukaryota > Viridiplantae > Streptophyta > Magnoliopsida > Dipsacales > Adoxaceae > Sambucus > Sambucus nigra. The sequence continues at coordinate 1,104,616 of CASBWL010000001.1, forward strand.
TGTCACAGTCCTAAGCCATGACAAAACTTGTCAAGGTCAGGGGCCGTGACCTGACTGTTACAATTCTAACGTACTTATCACGGTCAATGATCGTAATAAGTACGTGAAATAAAAAGTTGTCTCACCCAGAATTGTCACGGTCATTGACCTTGACAAGTTGAACTTGTCAAGGTCAATGACCGTGACAATTCGACAGATTTGGTGTAGTGGTACCTTTGCTATTTTTTGAGAGGAACGCATTCACATAATCATAATTTTCAACCAAATTTTCTTCATACATGGATACTCTATTCTCTTTCTTTAGTATTATGCGTTTTAAGGGTCGCCTAAATAATTAATTACATGTTTTTCTTAAAATAAATTCGCAACTTTAATTAGAAAAACTGAAAACTAATTTGGTTTTGTTTTTATGAAATTTTTTAATATGAAATAAGATTGGAAACCCTATGGTGCTTAGGATAGAGTATTGGGTGTTGGTTATTATGGGTGTAGGTTCGCATGTAGAATTTTATAGAGTTTATTTAAATGAAAACGGGGCGCGTATATACTCATAAAATTTTGTAACTAATGGAAGTGCACGATTACCGTGTGCTTCACAAATTTGCATGTTGATTAATCTAAAATCATTGGATGGAAATAATTGTGTTAAGAACGATGACGGTGGTATTAATTAAATTAAATTAAATTAAATTGTGCCATTATGGGTAAATTGCAACATCATTCATATAGGTTGTTGGATTGTGTGTTTGATTGTTATTCCTATTTTCCATCGCGGGGACGGTGAGATTTTTTTGGGTAGTATGCTCTCACCTATATTTTAGGATGCTTGCTAGGTATGAGACTGGTGGGTAGGCCTTAGTCACAGTTAACACTACCTTGGTATGGGACTAGTTAGTGTAGATTTTCACGAAATGGATAGTCCAGGGTGGGGCTTATTTTTGTGTTGTGTCGTCATTTCGGAAGCCTAGGCATAAGACTAAGAAGAGATTATTGTGAGAAATTCATCCTATAAATAGGGTAGGATGTATTTGTGTTTTGGGGGCCCTTAGGTATGGGACTAAGGGTGTCTTTGAGGATCTCACGTCGATAATAAAGGTGGGGTAAATACATTAGAATAACGAGAAAGATGAGAAATTGAGAATTAATACCTAAAATAATAAAACGGGGCTTAAAAGTAATTTGCGACGAGAGTATGTGAACGACTGACAATTAAATGGGTCAACTAGCTATAACGTCGTGGGTGTGTATTGGCGTCACGAGTATGTGCGGGCTGACAGTTAAACGAGTTGATGGGATATAGTTACGTTTTGTGCGGTGAACCTCATGAATGATTGCAGAGTTGACTGTACAGCGGGCTTACTAGCCATAGTGAGGGGAATGGGTGTGGTGTAGAATAGCGGGAGTCCCGCAACCAAACAAATAAAATGAGATAGAAATTTAAGTGGGTGTCCCAGAGATGATATTAATAATGATGAAAATTAATAACCTCACTAATTCAAATTAAGTTAGATGTATGAATAATTGCACTTAGATTTTGGGGTCGCATAGTTTCTTATTTTAGCATATGTCGTTTATTTACTCGCATTGTTATTAATTATCTAGTTTAAATTTAAAATATTCTATGGTTATATTTATCCTATATAATGCTACTATCCGGGTTCACGGACCCCAATTGAGGGGAGCAGTGTGTATTCATGCTCGGGGCTTTGACCCTATGCGTTGACTAACCTTTTCAAGTATAAGTATTGAAGTAGCTACATAGGAGTTTGGAGCTATATCTTGGAGGTTCAACTGGAGTTCTATTTATTTTTATGCTCAGTAGTTTAGTTTAGTCTTCCATTCCTTTGCATTTATATTGAGACTCAATTTATAAATTTGGTGGGGCATTCTGTTCCACAGTTGTTACGATTGATTTAGATATTTCATTTGGATTTAGTTTATTGGAGTTTATATTTAATTGGAGAATTGGTTATGTTTCGGAGTTAGTATGATGATGGATTTTAGTATCCTATATATGGTTTTATTAGTTGGATTAATCTGATAAATATATTATGGAATGAATTTTATCATGTCTCATATCTGTCACATACTAAGAATGATAATTTATTTAGTGACGCCCGGCGTAGTCTTGGTGGTGGACGACAGCAGGAATGTGCGGGGTGTTACAATATGATTCCCCTTTTGAACAATTTAGTTCATAACATGGAATTATTTATCAAACTACAACTCCTCACTCACCTCAATATAAAGGGATTATGGAACGCGAAAACCTAACTCTGAAAGAGATGATCAGTGCTATGTTGATAAGTTCGGGTTTACCTCATAACTTGTGGGGGGAAGCTTTGCTTTTAGCAAATTACCTTCTTAATAAAATTCCTCATAAGAGAACCCATAAGACGCCATATGAATTGTGGAAAGGTCAAACATCTTCCTACAAATACCTCACAGTGTGAAAGTGTCTTACAATGGTGGTGGTTCATGATCCTAAAAGGATTAAAATGTGACCAAAGGTTGTTTATTTCACATTCCTTAATTAAGCAATTAATAGTAGTGCATAACGATTTCCTATCCATAAATCTAAGATTCCTGATATACAAGTAAATTCCATTATTAAATCTAAAAATATATATTATTTCAAAGATATATTTCCTAATAATAATAAAGTATTTGATTCAAGTTTATATAAAAGAACTTAGGATATTTCATCTGCTAGATATCAAGATAATTTATAAAGTTAATAAATTGAGAAAGATGATTACTCGAGCCTGGACGCAAAAAAAATGACAGAGTTCAAATCATTTGGTCCATATTTTCTAATGTATATGTTTGAAAGTGACTATAGTAACTTCGCAAAAGCGATGTCAAATGTAAACGCCCCTTTCTGGAAATAGGCTATTAATAGTGAAATAGAATCCATCATGCAAAACCATCCGCAGTAATTGGTTGGACTCCCTCAGAAAGTAAATCTATTAGATGCAAGTGGATATTCAAGAAAAAATTGAAAGTCGATGGATCAATTGAAAAATACAAAGCTAAACTTGTAGCTAAAGGCGATAGACAAAAGGAAGGATTGGATTATTTTAACACTTACTCACTTGTTACAAGAACAACATTCATTCAAACGTTAATAGCTATTGCAGCATTACGTAATCTTGAGATACATCAAATGGATGTAAAACCGCCTTCTTAAATGGTGAATTAAATGAAGAGATATACGGAGCAACCAAAAGGGTCTAAATTTCCAGGAAAATAAAATAAAGTGTGTAAACTTGTTAAATACCTTTATTGATTAAAACAAGCATCTAAAGAATGGCCCATTACACCAAAAAGGACAAATTATCACTTTTCACCCGGCCAGCCGCGTCACGGTCAATGACCGTGACAAGGGCTTGTCACGATCATTGACAGTGACAACATTAAAAAATTGTCCCAGCCAAAGACCGTGATAGGTCCGTGAAAACTTTGTCAGTAAAAAACCCTTCTCCCTTCTTTTTTTCCCCACCATTTTCCCTTCCCTCCAATCACTCTCTCTAGGCGCGTGACTGCTCTCTCTCTATCTATGTTTTCGGTGAGTTTTTTTTCTCTCTTTCTCTTTCCTTTGTATATATGTGTGTGGGTGTGTGTGTCTGTGTGTGTGCGTGTGTGTGTGGATGAGGGTGTGCAGGGGTGTGTGTGTGTGCATGTGTGTGGAGGGGGGGAGGGGACAAGGGGGTGGTGGGATAGAAGGTGGGGGTGAGTGTGGGTGGGTGGGTGTGTGGTGGGGGCAAGGGGGCAGGGGGTGAGCTGGGGAGGGGTGTGTGTGTGGGGGGGGGGGGGGGTTCAATTTGATTTTAGGAATTATAAATATTGATTGGGCATTTTTATTTTTAGTTTAGGACTTGAAATTAATTTTTAATGTCGATTGGGGTATGTTAGTTGGGGTTGAAATTAATAGGTATTGTTAATATTGATTGAATCTTATGATTTAGAGAATACAATTAATTTGACATTACAAATATTGTTTGTATATTCTTATCTAGGTTTGAAATTGGTTAGAAATTGTTAATGTTGAATTAATTGAGTAGATGAATTAGAAGGGGTACGGGATACACATTTGTTGGTTTGTTGTTGTTGTTGGGTTGGTTAATTTTGAAAGTGCCACGACCACTGGATTATTGTCAAAATGAGGGGAGGGGGAGTTTTCAACTTTTTTTCTAAAATTACTTTGTGTCATGACCCGTTCGAGAGTGGCAAGACCACGCACTTGTGATAATTAAATGAAACATACTTCAAATTACATATAGTGCGCATAGATACTAGCCTTCTAGTTCTTATGCGCACGCATTCAATAGCCCTTAGACCCGTTCGAGAGTCATTACCCTTGCAATGAGATCTCTCGGATTGTCCCGTTTGGACAGTTTGGGACGACGTAGTTTCTCTATAATAATATTCTTAGTGGCTTAAACTTGTTGCTTTTGGAGGAAGTTCTGTAGTTGTATCTTAATGTCCTCTGGGTACACACTAGATGATGCGATGTTAAGTGTTATTTCAATTATCAATTGAAATAACACTCACACTTGCGAATCTACATCGTGTACTTGGAGAACTATGGGGATATGCTACCGAATTTTCCACAAATTGGTACAATTTGTATGAGATGTTAAGTATATTATCGAAATATGTGGTCTTGAATGGGATAGGACCACTCACCCTTTAAAGGAGATGGAGGAAATATGAATTAATATTATAAATTGAAATTGAATTTAAATTTGATATTTACGAATTGAATATAAATAATACATAATTAAATGAAAAAAACTATAAATTTTATACAACAATTAATAGGTGATTGTTTATACTAATGGGAAGTAAATGTTCACACTTTTGTTTATACTAATCCACGATTATACGCTTTTTACCTATAATAGGTGATTGTTTGGAGTAACTATGATGGAATATCCTAAATACAAAGAGTGTATGGGTTAGAAAAATAGATTAGGGGATGTGTTTCGCAGAGATGCTAATGAATTTGTGAAATACGCAAAGAGATGTCATAATAATGAAGAGTTTTCATGTGCTAGGTGTCAGAATGGTTAGGTGTTTGAGTGGAAAACAGTTGAACAACATTTGTTAAGATGGAGTATGCAAGATAGTTATCGATTTTTTAGTTTTCACGGGGAATCGAAAGTTTCTTTTGTCCCCGAGCAACCTTCACAACAACCTTCAACAAGTAGGATAGATGTACAAGGGGCAACATATATCATAATATATACAAGGGCTTGCTACCCAAGGAGAATATGATTCCAAATATCTATCTTGTTATGAAGAACATTTTAAAAGGTTTGGGAATGAAAATCTCGGTCGGTGTCCAGCATGTGATGAACCTAGATATGTCCAATCTCCTGGCAAGGTAGGCACAAGCTCAAAATTGCCTCAAAAAGTGTTGAAATATTTTCCCATTTCGCCTAGATTAATATATTTTTCACAGTACCATAGATAATGGAGGCAATGACCTGGCATGATAGGGAAAACGTAGTGGATAATCTCATGTGTCATCCTATTGATTCTACAGCTTGGAGGAGGATGAGTTATGAGTATCCCAATTTTTTTTAGAATTGCATAACATTCGTTTGGCAATATCAACAGATGGTTTCAATTCATTTGGAAATTTAAGGACCAATCAGAGTATATGGCCAGTGATCCTAGCCCCACTCAACCTCCCTCATTCATAGTGTATGAAACCTGATTTTTTGATGACGTCTTTGCAAATACCTGGGCCAAAGGCACCAAGAGATGACATCGATGTATACATGTCTCCTTTGGTAGAAGAATTAAACGAGTTGTGGGAAGAGGATGTGCAAGAATTTGACTCTTTTAGAAAAGAAGAGTTTACGCTGAAAGCTATGTTGATGTGGGTAATTCAAGAAGAGTTTACGTCCAGCTTATGGGACATTATCCGGCTGTGTATTACATGGTTATCTGGGGTGTCCTATTTGTGGAGAGGAGACTGGATCTCTTCATCCCCCCGCTAGCTTAAAAAATGTATTCCATTGCCATAGGAAGTTTTTACCCCCCCACCCCCCCCCCGCGCTCATAGTTTTAGATTTGAGAAAGGTTCAAATTTTTTATTGGGCGGGGTTGAACATAGGCTACCATCGAGAAAACTTTTAGGTTCATACACAACCCCCGCTATAGCAAGAAACTAGGTATATCATACACATAATATCAGATATAGGTATACACAACCCATCCAATCAAACGGTATACACAACCAAATGTCATATTCCCTACGAAGTAGTATTATTACTAAATACTATCAACGTACTTTAAATTACGATATTCCCTCTCTTGTAATATATTTCTAAGGAAAATATGTCACCCAAAATTCTTAATACAAAATCATAATTAGTCCCATAATTAACCACTAATTCTTATTCTTATAAGTTCCATATCGTTAGAACTAATATCGTAAGTATTTATCACTTAGTACTCTTGACGCATTTCAATTACTGTTATCTCTCTCTCGTAATCTTCAAGGTAAACTCACCATCCTAAATATTTAAATCAATACACCTAAACAACTCCCATTAATTATGCACTGTTTTAGGTTCATCGAATACTACTTTTCCTCAATCAAATCAACCGTTTACTAACATAGGGGCAAAATAGGAAATTCCCTAAAAATTACAATCTCGCTCGTACCGAAAAGCCAAGTTGTTTGAACGACTTACACATGTCGATCGAACCATTCTTCGCGCGACATCCCTACGTCGCTCGAACCACTTCTCGCGAGAAACTAATCTCGCTCAAACAATGCCCATCGCGTGACATCTCGCGACCTGGGTTATTTCGTCCCTACCTACAGATTCAGCGTTTTTCCACCATTTTTACTCCTAAAACCTCTATAGATCAAGCCCAAACTTTCAATAGTCAATACCAAACATTATTTTAACATGTATATGTGATTTCCCATAACTTAACATCATTAAATCCTCACCAATCATCCATATAATTCGAAATCCCCAATTTTATTATCAAGAACCCTAGTTCTTAAATTAATATGCATAACTTCGAGATTAAACCCAGATTTGTTCATGGAAATCATCCAAACTTTGTAAGCATCATCCTATCTACATATGGTATTCAATTTCTTATCAAATCAGCCCTAGTTTATGATATAGTTATCCAATTTCACCCAAATTAACTTTCATAACAAAGGTTTATTAAGCTAGACTAACATGAACATAATTATCACTAAAGAAAGAAAGCAGTAAACACTTGTCTCGATTTCGAAGGTTTGATCCGTTGGTGTTGATGGTATGGATGCGTTCCTCGCGTTCCGATCTACACGATGGCGGTGGTGGTTGTGCAAGGTGGTGAAAATGGCTTCTCCTCCTTTGGAATTTGCTTTCCCTCACACACTATGTCTCTCTCTTGATTTTGGTTTAACCTAACCCTAATTGTATCCAATTAGCTGATATAATATTCCTCAAATTTTCGTCCATTTAATTTCTCCAAAAATCCAAATTACAAAACTACCCCTACCGGGTGTCGGCTTAGCCTAAAAATGTCCCGGAGTCCAAATAAAATACCCGGGTAGAGTTTTATGACTATCTCGACCCTTCCGAACTCAATGGCGCACTCGAAATGAACATACGAGTTTCTTAAAAATAATTTACCTTTATATTCCACTTAATTAATCCTGACACGACTCACACGCGCGTCCCGACTTAATATATCAACTATAGTATTTCTCTAACATAACAAGTTATATAAAATCGTCATTCCATATTACTTATTCTCACAATAATATCAATAATTACTAACTTCTCGTCATGCTAGTAATTATTCAAATTAAATCTGGATTAATAATTAATTCTCACATTTTAATTTAATTAAACCCGCAATAATAATAAATCACATAATTGTGTAAGTCTTCGAAAATACGGGGTATTACATACTCCCCCCTAATAACGAAATTTCATCACGAAATTCAGAAAATAAGGCATTTCTGGTAAGGAAAACTACGGGTATTAACCTCACATCGCATGTAATCTACGCAATACTGCCCATACAGTACATTACTGAATACCCTTAATAATGAACACCTCACTGATTAATTACTCTCCAAACCTTACCATTTAAGTTTTACCACTAAACTTATATATAGTCACATTCTAGCCTCCTACTACTCGCACTAGTAGGTTAATTGATATTTAGATATATACAAATTTGTCTTACACACAATATATACTATAAATGTTAACACATTTTTACCATACTGCCTCTGCAAAGGACTATGGAACCTAAGCTTGTACGCTACCGGCTCAAACTTAACAATAATAGGAAAATATCCCACATCATTCGGTACCAATTTCCTCATTCCAACATGCAATAATGAAACTCCCAACCATTTCCACCCTGGTTGATGGGCCCATAAATTCCTCTGGACCTAATAGATTATTGTCCTCCCCTCTACCCAATAAGCACAAGGATAACAAGGATTTATATATATAACACTTCGAAGGGAATTCTATCGATAATAGGTTGAGGGGAGTCGTCATACGCTAACTCCACCAGTGGAAGTTATTACACTAAACCTTCCCATAATTGGAAATACAACATACCTTGCAATATTCTACTGAAACTCTCAGACTTACCGCCCGTCTGCAAGTGTGCCAGTTCGAATATGTTTGCATCTTGATATTCATGGCCTCTAGGAAACTCTTCCCAATAATTGAGTCATAACTCTCTTGACTCTTTCGGACAAAACTCTATTTGTACCCCATATAACCTTCCTATCTCAAGAATAATGGTTGGGGTTTACTGTTACACATTATGATTTGTCCTAACTTGGCATAACGTGAGCTACTTTAATTACCCGACCCACTTTCACCCACACAAGGTCATGATCCCATTGCAAAGTACTTAACTCTGTAATGGTCCGTGGATTTACTCTCCCATTACTACCAAGGTATCCCTAATGCTGAAGGAACTCTATTATTTCCTGATGGTCCACTTTTAATTGGAGCTCAGTAATGTCTTTAATTGCTCAAGCCATCACTACTACGGCTTTATATCGATATGTATTTTACCTTTCCTATAACCACATCTATATCTATGACTCGAGCGACAGTGTCATCACTGCATGTCGCAAGTCCTTCCCCCTTTCTCTAAGCTTCAGATTCTCGTGAAATATGCTCACTCCATGTCCTATTAAGTAAGTTTCAACTTCCCCGAGTTAAACTTTATCGGATTCTTCCTATACTATCCTCGTGGCAAATCTGGGAATTAACGGTCCTAACTGCCCTAACCCATCAAATAGCTAAATCCTGAAGTCACACTCTTCTACATTCTGTTACCTCTCGTAATAAGCGTTTTCTCACAATCTTTCACTTAAGGAAGGAAAAGTTATTACTCAAATATCTAGGGCGCCCATACACCCGATGCTTTGTGCATTGCAGCACCACCGTACTAGAAGTTTTATATAAATAACAAATTATGCCCCACATACTTGGCATGACTATATGGTAAGGTCCTACTCAGTCACCCTACCTTTTCCACCTAATCATATCTTAGGTTGTCCCACTGGTCTGCTTGTGGTGTCAACGATTGATAACATTATCACATATTATTATTATATGGCTCTATCGGCCTTAATTGTAATATAACCATTATCTCACGGTTATGACTACGTATATGGGTAATCATTATGATACTAAATCTAGGTACTAAAGACAAACTTCTCCCAACTTCCAATGTTCGCTAAGTTTCATGCATGGAATGTCTCGCAAAGCGAAATCCAAACAAGGAATCCCCCCGATACACTACTACCTAACACTGCTAGTCGTCGAGATCTGCTAAGTCCTTAGTCCATAACATACATCCCTGAATTCCCGTTTATGACATAAGAAGTTTACTCGTTCACTCTCATGTTACTAAAGACAATATACAACGCAGGGCTCTCACTATCACAAGTTATTAGAGCTATATAATTTACGAGCTATTTCTCTCCGCTCTACAATAAGTCAGTATACCCGAATCACATCAGTAGAACATCTCTGCTCACCGGGATCAACATAGTAAGACAACACACTCACTGAAGTCTACAATACAATTACAACACATGTCCGGGCTCAATCGTCTTTTAGGTGATGCCTCGCTAAAACCATATATTTAAAATTTGAAATTTTTAGTATAATAGTCTTATTACACAATTTACTACTGTTCAAACCCTCGGTAACCAGTAACCATAAAATATAATAATAACGTACTCTACTATCATAACGCTCAAAGGAGCATGAATCGTTACATAATACCATATACAAATTTCTCTTAGTGTCCACACTTGCTCCTCCCCGCAGGTGGCACGAAAGTCTCGCTACCAAATGGTTGTCATTTATATAATAATGTTGCTGTCGCCAGCATACCCACTAAACCGAATGCACACTCAAATTCTTATTGTTAACTATTCAGATATGTTGTGACACACCCACATCACTTGAACTCATCATTTATTCACAAGGATGAAACAAAGATCCATCAGTCTATCCTGACCCGTACGCACGTTTTAAGACCCATAATTATCTACAATCGTTATACCTTTTGGATTCCACTCATTATATTTTCCCTTCCTCGTGTGGGTACATTAGTCTGTTTTACGGCTTACCCGCCCGAAATTGATACATTGGCCCCATATCTCTAGGCCTCAAATATGGCCTCACTGGCCTTCCCTTGATTTCCCTGCGCTCCATCGACCCTGAAATACAGTATGCTACAGTTATTGAGGATCACGTTTGTCCTGCCTAGACCTACTACTCTAGGGTTATTAGTTCCTGGGTCCAATTCTCTTTACCCGATCCTACGCTGGATATTTTACTTTTCCAACTGGTATGCCTTACAGGCACGATGTATTATTCCCGATACTCATCAATTTCACTACTCACGTGAACATATTCAACACTGGTAACCCTTATCTTTACATACAGGGTAATTTCTCTTTCACTGGTCCTCCTGGACTTTTTGGGATGTCTTTCTCTCGGACCTGGTAATCTTAACTCCTAGTTGTTATTTTCGTTGTTCCTTGCGCTCTATATGGCATATGGAACACATGATCGACCCGCTGGTCTTGACTGAATTCATCACCATTACGTTAAGATTTAATCATATCATTTAAATAGGTTTCCCCTCACTGGGTATACTTTCTGGTGATGTTATACTAACACTATCAAATTCAACCTTGCCCTTCGGTTAGGTATCACAACTCGACTGGCTCCCTTTCTTCTGGGGCGTTGACATATTCTAATAAACATATACTTTGATGACATTGATTCTAGTCACCTTGGTTGCATCTCCCATTCATGCTAGGACATTCCACCCACCAGTCCATTTTCAACTTACGGACCCTTTCTTATCTTTCGTGACTTCAATTTTGGTTATGAAGTTCGCTTACCAAGTTAACTCATCATTTATGGTTGGTTTTTACCCGACCAACTGTTGGAAGATTAAACGATCAACCTGCACCCAATATCTCGATGTGATTAACTCTACCCACTCTATGCTGCTTCTCTGAGCTAGAAAAATTTCTTGTGAAATTAAATTCTGAGTATTATTGCACTTTACCTTTCATTATTCTCTTTGGATTATCTCCTTCCTTTGGCCCATCACACTTAGATAATACTGTTGGTGACTTTTTTCGCGATCACCGTTCCCTGAATGCTTCACAACCCTCAATTGTTTTCCTCTTGCTGCAGTCCCGCTAAAGTCCTTCGCTGGTCGTCCTATATTGCTCGGAGTACGAAGTCCAATCACTCTCGCATATGAATTGACTTCACTAAACTAAATCGCAGGAGAGTGCAAATAACATACGTAGTGGAATACGACAATCCTAGAATAAGGCTCTACATAAAAAAACGCTAAGCTGAAACGTAATAAGCCGTACAAATCCTAAAGGACACTAGAACCTGATGCTCTGATACCACTTGTGACACCCCGCCCAATTAAATATCAATTGATAAGTCCTTTATAAAATTTATAACAGAATGTTCGGTTGGTTTATTCTTAGCATCACTGTCGAAAACTAAAATCCAATTAATTACCTAACATTTAATTAAGCTAGTGTCAAAACATTTTCTAATTAAACTTTAAACCAATAAATTTCAAAATTCAGAACATGTAATTATAAACCATACACAAGAATTAAATGCTAACTGAATCATATACTGAATAGATAAAGTCTGGATAAAACCTTCCAGTTCACAGTTACAAACCAAACCGTAATAAATACTCAAACCAACTGAGAAGAACTAGAAGGGAAACTGAGTATAACTCTGCTAATGAGAATGGGAGACACATGCCCTAACTGAGATATCTGAACTAGGAACTGAATCAAATGAGAGAAGTGTCTAATATCAATTAAGCCACAACTTCCACAACAACTGTAGCTCGGAAAATCATCCAAGTATCTAGAACCGGTGTCCCTGCGGCTGGGAACCTGTACTAATACATATATATATATAGCAAAAGAGGAAAAAGATGCAAGAAACGGGTCAGAGCCCGATGTATAAAAATGTTTGTTTTAGCAAGTATTTAAAACTGCATTAAAACAAGTATTATATGCATGTTAGTTCGAACTCTCACATGAGATTCTCACCTCTCGACTTGTGTGCACGCCTAATGTACATCTAATCCAACCTATCCATCTGACACACTTCTAACTAGGTGGAAGGCTTATCCATTTAATTACCCCTTGTAGTATTATTCCAATTTTAGATCTCAACATTTATCATTTTTAATTAAGTGTTATCACCCTAAAGTCAAGTATTCACTATTTACATTACTGAAGACTTCAGTATCTTAATAATATAATATTGTCGCATTTTAGATATACCAAAAGCATATATATATAAAATAACCCAATCTTAATAGCCTACAATTATCACATTGTAAGTATAACACAAGTATATATAAATATCTACCACTATTATATATATACTAACACATCACCCCAAGGCTATACCTGTAGTGCATTGCATACTCTGCTATCATGTCCCGGTACATCTCGTACTCAAATAAGGACCATTGGTTCGGAAATCTCCCACGAACCTTATAACAAAATCACACATATTGGCGGCGAACATAGTTCACATACTTATGGGTCACGCACATACCTACACTCCCATAGTTAGCGACTTATCAGCTCACAAATAAGTCTTCGCAGTCCTATGTTTTGAGGACAAGTCAAATATCCCCCCGAAGGTCACTCACGATAAGACTGTCTCTACACAACCCCCCGCGATAGCAAGCAGCTAGGTATGCCATACACTTAATATCAAATATAGGTATACACAACCCATCCAATCAAACGGTATACACAACCAAATCTCATATTCCCTACGTAGTATTATTATCACTAAATACTATCAACGTACTTTAAATTACAATATTCCCTCTCTCGTAATATATTTCTAAGGAAAATATGTCACCTGAATATCCTTAATACAAAATCATAATTAGTCCCATAATTAACCATTAATTCTTATTCTTATAAGTTCCATATCGTTAGAACTAATATCGTAAGTATTTATTACTTTCGACGCATTTACAATTACGATTACCTCTCTCTCACAATATTCAAGGTAAACTCACAGTACCAAATATTTAAATCAATACACCTAAACAACCCCCAATAATCTGCACTGTTTTGGGTTCATCGAACACTAATTTTCCTCACTCAAATCAACCGTTTACTAACATAGGGGCAAAATAGAAAATTCCCTAAAAATTATAATCTCGCTCGAACCAGAAAGCCAAGTCGTTTGAATGACTTACACATGTCGCTCGAACCATTCTTCGCGCGACTTCGCGCGACATCCCTTCATTGCTCGAACCACTTCTCGCTAGATACCAATCTCGCTCGAATGATGCCCATCGTTCGACTTCGCATGACATCTCGCGACCTGGGCTGTTTCGTCCCTACCTCCAGATTCAGCATTTTCCCACAATTTTTACTCCTAAAACCTCTAAAGATCAAGACCAAACTTCCAACAGTCAATACCAAACATTATTCTAACATGTATATGTGATTTCCCATAACTTAACATCATTAAATCCTCACCAATCGTCCATATAATTCGAAATACTCAATTTCATTATCAAGAACCCTAGTTCTTAAATTAATATGCACAACTTCGAAATTAAACCTAGATTTGTTCATGGAAATCATCCAAATATCGTAAGCATCATCCTATCTACATATGGTATTCAGTTTCTTATCAAATCAGCCCTAGTTTATGATATAGTTCTCCAATTTCACCCAAATTAACTTTCATAACAAATGTTTATTAACCTAGACTAACATGAACACAATTATCGCTAAAGAAAGCAAGTAATAAACACTTGCCTCGATTTCGAAGGTCTGATCCGTTGGTGTTGCTGGTATGGATGCGTTCCTCGCGTTCCGATCTACACAATGGTGGTGGTGGTTGTGCAAGGTGGTGAAAATGGCTTCTCCTCCTTTGGAATTTGCTCTCCCTCACCCACTGTGTCTCTCTCTTGATTTTGGTTTAACCTAACCCTAATTGTCTCCAATTAGCTGATATAATATTCCTCTAATTTCGTCCATTTAATTTCTCCAAAAATCCAAATTACAAAACTACCCCTACCGGGTGCTGACTTGGCCTAAAAATGTCCCGGAGTCCAAATGAAATACCCGGGTAAAGTTTTCTGGCTATCTCGACCCTTCCGAACTTAATGGCTCACTCAAAATGAACATACGAGTTACTTAAAAATAATTAACCGTTATATTCCACTTAATTAATCCTGACGAGACTCACACGCGCGTCCCGACTTAATATATCAACTGACGTATTTCTCTAACACAACAAGTTATATAAAATCGTCATTCCATATTACTTATTCTCATAGTAATATCAATAATTACTAACTTCTCCTCATGATAGTAAATATTCAAATTAAATCCGGATTAATAATTAATTCTCACATTTTAATTTAATTAAACCCTCAATAATAATAAATCGCATAATTATTTAAGTCTTCGAAAATACGGGGTATTAAACCCTCCTAGTCCCAATTAATTCCCTTAAATGGCTAGGTATGAATTTCTCTTAGTTGGATATTTTTTTCCTCGAATAAATAGGCTAGAATTAATTAATTAAGGAATTTATCCCAATTAAACAAAACATGCCGAAATTGCCAAAAATCCTGTAGGATCGATCGATCGATCGACCCCTGTCCGTCGATAGATCGATCGATCAGATCCCCTTATTGCGAGACTCTGTTTTAGCCATTAATATAACCCCGAGCTTTTTATCTTCTCTGCTATCATCATCCAACCTCAACCAATAATATATTCACATATAAAAAGAGTTCTAATCATCCTAGAACGAAGAACCAACAATTAATTTCTAAGTTTCTCGAATCGAATATTATTCGGATTTTATCCGTTCAACTTCCGAAACACTCGCTTTGATTCTCGAAAACCCAACTCAAAAATATTTGTAGTTTTACACACCAACTACAATATAATAAATAAACACACTAAATCATTAAAGTAAGTTAAACACTTGCCTCGT
Organism: Sambucus nigra; assembly: GCA_949130495.1. Lineage (NCBI taxonomy): Eukaryota > Viridiplantae > Streptophyta > Magnoliopsida > Dipsacales > Adoxaceae > Sambucus > Sambucus nigra. Next base: position 1,120,188 of record CASBWL010000001.1, read on the forward strand.
GGATAAAATCCGACAACCTCGAGTCGAATCCCGCGAAGTTAGCCCGAAATCCCCTTTCTTCTTCCTCTCTTATCTTCTTCCTTTTCTCTCTTCTCTTTCTCTCTCCTAGGTCTGAAATATGAGAGAAATGAGGGTTATAAGGGTTTATAAATCTTATCCCTTATTATACCAAAAATTGACTCGTATACTCAAATGGGAGTCCCTACTAGTCCAAAAATCTCCGGAACCTAAACGCTACCCGCGGATACTCTATTCTGACTATCTCGGCCATTCCGAAACCAACTGTACACTCGAAATATCCATCTGATTCACTTAACTAAAATTCACTAATTAAACCCAACACATCTCAATACGCGTGTTTTCCAATTAAAATATAATTCTTTGTCGCTTTACCCAATTGTGACATGTAATTAAAATAATCCAACTCATTTACTTAGTCCCGTAAGAAAATATAATCCATGTAAATATTAATCCGACACCAGCAAACTAATATTTACTATTCACTTTAAATTCTAAATTATGCAATTACACTCGTAAATTCCAAAAATTATTAGTCACAAAAATTCCTCAAATTTCCAAATTACACCCACTTATGTAATTTAAATCTCCATAAAAGTACGGGGTATTACAATGTTCTTGCACATTCAACAATCCATCGAATCCTTTTGATTGGAAAAAATCAAAAACTTTCAATGGATCCAGCATTCACTTCCAAGTAAGGATAATCTAAGAAGAGTAAAAATACAAACAATTATGCTAATAAGAAACTTAACAATAAAAATAATAACATTTAGTATGAGGCCTCGTCTATGATTAGAAGACTGCCACATGAGTTTATAGCGAAAAAAACATAAAACTTTGGTTGTGAAAGTGGAATTTTCAATCTAGGAGTTATGTTCAATGAATGATATGTTGCTCGAGTTTCTAAGAATCTTTTCAGATGTGAAACTACATTAACAACATTATTCTTGCGGTTTTGATTTTGATGACCCTTGTTATTTAAGATCATCTTTGTGACCATGAAAAATTCAAAGTAATTACTTCATTATATATTTTGCAGATGAAACTGATCAAGAACGAGTGTCAGAGTGATCATTTGTTGATAAGGGACAACAAATCTGGACATTCCACAACATCCAAATTATTTTTATTTTTTTTTCCAAAAATTGAAGCATCAAGTCCTTAAGGAATTTAATTAAGATACATGGAATAGAACATCCTTGTATTTACCACTATTTACATTGATTATTTACTGTATTTAATGGAAGTGGAAACACAATCAGAACTAATCTACAGAATTGAGTTCCACACTAAAATATTTGAGTTTCTTAAATAAACTTCACCTTTGGCTAAATCCTTTAATACTTATATCATACATTATTTCTAAAGCAATACTCTTTATATGAGACTAAGAGTATTCACCAAATTGAGTTCTAACGCGCTAATATAAATTATTTAAGAATCGTCTCTGTTGGTTTGCGCGTACTCAAATAGAGTAGTCTTGATCTCTTTACCTTCTTTGATGATCCTTAGGTTGTGTGTCCGCTTACTTGATGCTTTATCACAAGTTTTCGCATCTTTTTGTATTTTGACTATATTTTTTGGTGTTTAAATAAGGCTGTAAAATGAACCAAATGTCACACCCCGCCTAATTCTGGCGTCGGCCGCCACCAAAACTATGCCGAGCGTGAACTAAATAAATTACCATTCTTAGCATGAGACAGATATGAGACATAAATAATCAGTCCATAAGATAAATAATTGAATCAATCTCAAATGATCACAAATAACTAAGCGATAAAAGATCCATCACATGCTAACTCCAAAAAATCCTATCTCCAAAAATGATTAAATAAAATCTGAATAATCCCAACAGAAATCCTCTAAACAACTTTGGAACCGAATGTCCCAATAAAACTCCAATGAAGTCTCATAATACGACTCGAAAAGAAAGTCTAACTAAACTATGCCATAAAGTAAATAACTCCAGCTGCACCTCCAATGATAACTCTGATAAAGTTATGCAGCTTCTCCAAATTAAATCCTGAAAAAGATTAGTCAACGCATGGGTTAGAGCCAAAGTCCTGAGCAAGAATACACACTACTCTTCTCAAATAGGATCCTTGAATCCAGACAGTAGCATTATACGCAATAAATATCACAATAGAGTATTTTAAATTAAACGAAATAATTAAACGCGATAAATATAATCTACTAACTACCCGCAAAAATCCCCATTTATAAAGGCACACCAATATGATTTTAAATTCCCAAGTCCCACGATGTTAATTTAATTAAATTAACCAACTTTTATTATTGTTCACACTTTTTATTAAAGTGTCACACTTCCCCTTGTCAATCGCCCTCTGACCCGTTTACTGTCGGTCCCGACACATGACAAGGTTCCACACACGACACGACATAAATCGCCCTCTGGCCCGTTTAAACTGTCGGCCCCGACACATTATGTCGCCACAAATTTTAATACCCGTTTTTATCTTAGGCATTAATTCTCAATTTCTCAATTTATAATCACCCCACCCTTTTAATCGATGTGAGATCCTCAAAATACCCCTTAGTCCCATACCTAAGGGTCCCCAAGTTATTAGTATGTCCTAACCTATGTATAGGAGGATTTTCTAACATAAATCTTAACTTAGTCTCGTATTTAGACTACCGTAGTGACGATAAAGTAATAAAAATCAGCCCACCCTCAAGATGATAAAAACGCGATAATCTACCCTCACTAGTCCCATACCTAGAAGGCGTAAATCATCAAAAGGCATACCCACTAGTCCCATACCTAGAAGGCATCCTAAAATATAGGGAGAGCAATAATACCCAACAACCCATCGTCACAAAGGCAACATCATAATACCAACAAGTCACACAAACAAGCATAATTAATCAATATATAAAACTACGCATGATAGTCCAATCCAATTAAATCTTTAATTTAATTATCACGACGTCAACAATACCCAAATAATCTCATTTAATTATTTTAAATTAAATATACCAAGTTTTCATCATATATTCATCAAAACCAAATTTTATTATCTCTACATGTATTACATGAGTTATACGCACCCAAAAATCAATTATTTTAAAGCAAGGGTTTTTCTACATGCAACCTACACCAATAAAACCCAAAATCACTCATCAATCCTACGTACCCAAGGGTTATGAATATTATTCAGATTTAAAAGATTTAATAAAAACAGACCCATAATTAGTGTTCACTTTTTCTAATTAAGTTACTAATTATTTTTAAGAAAACATGTAATTAAGTATTTGCGCGACACTTAAAACGCATAATACTAAAGGAAAAGAATAGAGTATTCATGCCTGTGAAGATCGTGTTGAAAATCTGATTAGAAATCTGGATTCCTCTCGAAAAATTAGCAAAAGAGTGTTCTTGAACGATCTTGATTAAACCCCAATTAAGCGTTCAAAAACTTGTGCCAAAACTTATGCCAAAAACTTGATTTTGTTGAAGGTTGATGATTATGAGTGGGAGGAAAAATATTTGGAAGTGTTCTCTGGTGAAAAACTGGAGAAAAAGTGATTATGAGAAGTCCCCCACGGATTAACAAGGTTATATAGTGATTAGGAGTCCTAATCCTACACAAACTCTTAAAAAAAACAGCTTACAACGCACATTTTCTGGGAGGGTCGATCGATCTACCCCCCCCCCTGTCGATCGATCGATCACCCCGAAAAACTGACAGTTCGCCCAAAAAAATGCCATAAGGCAAAATATTGTAAAATCAATATAAAATCCGTTTTAAATCCGATTTCAATTCCGCTTGAAATTTTATTCTTCTAAAATCATAACCAACATATTTAGCCAATAAAAAATATTAAATTCAAAAATTTATTTTTCCCGAAAATTCCAATTAATTAATTAAAATAATAAATAAAAACACGGGGTGTTACACCAAACTGCTCGTGTTTCTTCGGATAAAAGTTTGTTTGAGTTAGGCTCGCAGAATAAAAGAACCAAGCTTGAAAATATTTTCAAGCACATTTCTTTTATTCAACGAGTCGAACTCAACTATGGTTCGATCATCAATAATCATACTAAAACAATACAAAATTATTGAGCTACTCGAGCTCGGCTCATATTCATTCAGATAAAAACTTGTTCGAGTGCAGATCGTGATATAAACGAAACAAACGTGAATACATTTTTAAGCTCAGTAAGATTTTCAAATCAAGCTTGATCAGTCTGGTTTTCATTTACACCCCTACTTAAAAGGTATGTTTATGCAGAGGCAGAATATCGAGTATGGCATCCAACGATGTTGAACTCACATGGATATCTTTTATCTTACTTTACCTTGGGGTTATTAAATATAAACCCTCAAATGTGTTTTATAATAAACTTTCAGCTTTTCACATGTCTATTAATCCAATGTTTCATTCTCACATCCAATACATTGATATTTACTCCAACAGTTTATAATAAAAGTTTCTCTTTGTACACTTATCACAAAGGGTGTGTTTGATAACACTAATTTTTCATAGAAAATACAATATATGGAGTCATTTTCCTTCTTTTGGATGTTTGACAAACAAAATTTTCTATGGAATTGGTTTCTTTAAAACAAGTTACGTAACCACTTTTTTCACAAAAAGATGGAATTAAAAAACCTCCTCCCGCCATGTTATTCATTTTCGAGGGAAAAGAATTGCCACACCAAAAAATTGACTAAAAAATCCAGAATATGAATAAAAACCCAAAAATAATGAAAAAAATCGAGAAAGTGAATAAACGAATAAAAACCACAAAAATATTTTTAAAAATCCAAAAAATGAATAAAAAAACTAAAATAATAAAAAAAAATACACAAAGTGAATAAAACGCCAAAAATAATGAAAAAAATACAAAAAATGAATAAAAACTCCAAAAATAATGAAAAAATCCAGAAAATGAAGAACAACCCAAAAAAAATGGAAAAAAAATCTGGAAAGTGAATAAAAACCCAAAAATAATGAAAAAAATACAGAAAGTGAATAGAACCAAAAAAATAATTTTAAAAAATCTCGAAAATGAATAAAAATTCGAAAACAATAAAAAACTACAGAAAGTAAATGAAAAAAAATTAATATTAACCTCAGAATTAATTTAAAAAGTACCCAGAAATTTATTAAAAAGTCAGAAACTTATTAATTAGGAAAACAAATAACAAAAAATTGAAAAAATGCTCAGAACAGTAAAAAGAAAAAAATAATGAAAAAAATACATAAAATATATATTAGTCCCGGAATTAATTAAAAAAACACCCAAGAAAAAAAAACTCAGAAAAAAGAGAAATCAATAAAAACACAAAAATAATGAAAAAAAATACAGAAAATGAATAAAAATTGGAAAAAAAAAATTAACCCATGAATTAATTTTAAAAAACATCCACAAATTTATTAAAATGTTAGAAATTTATTAATTAAGAAAAAAATAAAAGAAAATAAAAAATGCTCAAAAAATTAAAAAAATGGAAATGAATAAATACCCTAGAAAACTAATAAAAAGGCAAATATTAGAAAAAAAATTAAAAACCAGGAGGATTAAAAAAAATTAAAGAACAAACCTGGTAACAGGGGGGATGAAACAGTTGGGCGTGGGGGCGAGGGCACGGTGGATTTCGTTTTTATTCATTTTTAGTTTTTTTTCTTAATACTCTTAATACATTTTTTATGTTTTTTTTATATTTGTTTTTTTAAAATTCATTCTGGGGTTAATATTTATTTTTTGTTTTTTTATTCATTTTATGTACTTTTTTTCTTTTTTTTTTGAATTTTTATTCATTTTTTGTGTTTTTTTTCAATTTTCTGGTTATTTTTATTAATTTTCTATTTATATATATTTATATATATATATATATATATATATATATATATATATATATCTACTTTTTTTTCATGGAAAATATTGGGAATAAAACACTTAAAAGATGGAAAACAGAACATTTTCTACCTGAAAAATAATTGCAATCAAACAACACCAACAAATTTTTTCCATGGAAAATTTTTCGAAGTTTTCAATTTCATGGAAATTGACTCTTAGCGTTTATTTTTCATCTTATTTATCAAACACACCCTAAATGTTTTCCTCCATCACAACCTGCAAGCACTTAGGAGAAAACTTTACCTCTGGACTTAGCCGACCTAAAGTTTTAAAGGGAGTATCAATGTAGAAAATGTATATTTTACACATTAGAGTGTCTTGTGTACTTGGTGAACTACATGCTCCATCTACATCTTGTAACAATGCAAGTTCAGAAGTGTGTAAAAAGACTAACAAAATACAATTATGTATAATGTACCTAATTCCCAAGAAGAAATTAATCAATCAAAAATATTAATTTCCCAATTTGTTCTCTCTAGTTTCCTATGTTTTTGTAAGATCATCCCAGTGTGTGTCAGACGCATTATAAACACAAATTATCTACTTCTACATATCTAAAGATATTTCATTTGCCTATATGTAAGTAAAAAGGCAATTTTTGGTCATTTTTAGAACTTCAACATTTTGGGTTTGTGATGAAGTAGTTGGAGTTCAATTGAAGTGTCTAATTTGAGAATTAAAGTATATTTCCCTTTATTTTGCTACAAGGGACAATTTAGCATTGATGCTTCCTCTGTTATATTTGCTACTAAACCACAACAGTATCGTTTTATATCTTGAACTTGTTAGGTCCAACAGTCCAACTAATCTTATGAAATGAATTGTTGGGGAGAACTTAAGGTCTGTTTGTAAACCCCAATTCTATGTTTTGAAGAAGAATTTGAGAAAACTCTCTTCATAGTTAAACTAAATTTGTTACAATTCTAATGGCAAAGTATGGAAATGGGGTTCCCAAAGACACTTTTAAAGGAGTAAAATAAAAGAACTTTGTGCCACTAGTTATCTGTTCCAAGTAATCCAATATGTAAACCATCATTCCTAATATGCTTAAGGAAACAAGGAAAAAAAATCCTGTCTTCATTTCCCAATTCAGCTTGTGATCTCCTAAAATTTGGCGTCTCTTTAGTGAGACAATAAATTTTTTAAACCCACCCCATGTGCAAACCATTTCACAATTTAGCACTACGCAGTGGAAGAAATAACATTGGATAATTGGATTTTAGATTTCCAAAGTGAGATCAAGTTTGTAACTATTAAATTAGATACTCTAGAGGAGGTTATTATTTTTGGAGAGAAAGGAGGGTTGAAGAATATTTTAACTTGTTTGGATTTTATTTCTATATTATTAAATGCAATTGAAAATCATAGGTGTGTAAATAGCCGGACAAATATTTAGGTCTCCCGATCATATCAAGATTTTATTTTAAAGATGAACCAAAGAATCAACAATAGTTACGATAAAATCTTATCCTATGTTGGGAGAATCATTCTCATCAATAGAAGCTTATCCTATTATATTCATTTAAACATCATTAAAAGTGAAAAACAATCAAAGAATAGAGAGTATAACAAGTAAATAACATGCTCTCAAGTTAATGCACAGATGACAAGTATTAGATCTTATTTATAGAGAGGAATAGATCACAGCTAATAACCGAAAGTAGAAGTTGATCCTTTAGTCTAATGCCAAGTGGGATAACAAAACGAGAGAATAAATTGTTATCTAACAACTTATCACAGATGGCCCACGTGAGGTTGCTTCCAGAATATTCATCTAAACGGTGTTTTGATGAGTAACTAATCATTTATCCTAACATCGCAATTTTAGAAACAACGCAAAAACACAACACGAAATTGACTCGAAATTGACCCAATATGTTGTGTTCGTGTCGAATTTTTTTGACACGAAGTCGTATCGTGTCGTGTTCGTGTCAAAATTATGAGTCGCGTTATCGTATCTTGTCGTGTTAATCGTGTTTTTATTCTAGTTATTGTGCCTATCTATGCTTAATTTGGTGTGAAATTTGTAAACTAAAAAAACACGAATTCGTGTTGTGTCGTGTCATGCCGTGTCGGCCCAAAAACATGAATTGTCACCCCAAGACTGTCTTTGAGAAGGTGAAACCTGCTTGCTGATAAGGCTTTAGTTAGACAATCTGCAATTTGATGTGCGGAAGGTACATATCTGATGTCAAGTTCTCGCTATAGGACTTCGTCACGTGTGAAATGGATATCAAGTTCGATATGTTTGGTGCGGGCATGGAAGACAAGGTTGTTGGCAAGAGAGTTGGCACTCATGTTGTCACTGTAGGGCTCTGTCACTGTAGGGCTCTGTCACGTATGAAATGGATATAAATGATTATGCCAGTTCTAAGAGGACAAAAACTAGATGGTTTTATTGTGGGGACAAAGGTGTGTCCACCAGAAAGATTTGTTGATGCTTTCCCAAATCCACAACATTGTCACCGATCAATCTCTGCTGGGCTGGTTGTATGGTTCAATCAATGACACTTGAGGTTGCAAAACATCCAGAGAGAAATGGTTAGCACTGGGGAAGCTTTTTTGATCTCAAAACAGATCAAGAGTAACCCAACTGAGGAATTACCTGCCAATAAGGAAAGGAGGACTAATAAAGGCTGAATATCTCACTCAAATGAAACAACATGCTGACAACATGGCTCTAGGTTCTATCACATGAACTAGTATCTGTTAATTACTTAATCTCTAGTATATTGGCTGGACTAGATGTTGAAATACCTGTAACATGTCCAATAAATGTTATGGGAACACTAACTTGGCAAGAGTTTCACGCAACACTTGTCATCTTTGAAAACACTCTTGAGCAACTAAATATCAACAATTCAAACATAGATCTCACCAGTCCCTCTGCTAATATAGCCTTTTAACAAACAGGGATATATTCAATTTGGCGCAAAATTTCAAGGCCAGGGTAGAGCCAGAGCACCCTCACTTGGTTCCAAAAATTTTAGACCTAGTGGAGGCAGATTTAGAGGCCATCGAGGCAGATAGCAGATTTGGAACCTCAAAACAACCTGCCAAGTCTCTGGCACATATGGTCACTTAGCTGCAAATTATTTCTACCAATATGATGATGGTAACTACATAGGGGCACTAGCAGTCAAGGTAGTAGTGGAGGAAAACCATCAGCCTTTGTTTCTACACCAGAGAAAGTTTGTGATCAAGTATGGTATGCCGATAGTAGAGCAAGAAACCAAACCACTTCACACATAAACAATATGAATCAGCCTGCTCAATACCATGGTTATTATAAACTAACAATTGGTAATGGCGCTAAACTTAAAATAGCACACGTTGGACACTGCATTTTGCCCTCACATCACACCACCTAACCTAAAACTATAATAAAGAACTTACATAACATTTCCAAGATTACTACTAACAATAATGTAATCGTTGAATTTCATGCTAACATGTGGTTTGTGAAGGACAAACTAACAGGGAGAGTGGTGCGGCAAGGGGTGATTAAAGCAGGCCTATATCAGCTGAATACCACACCAGATCCAAATCATCAAAAAGTTAGTCACATCACATTAATAAATTCCCAAGTGTATTATGCTTCAACTTCTTCAAAAAGTCAGTCCAATTTTCAATAGTCAGCCATGAGTCAATAAAAATATGTTTGGCTTAGGCGTCTAGGCCATCCTTCACAAAGAGTCGAGCCAAGTTGCTAGAGTCTGTAATCTCAAATTTATAATAAATAAAAATTATAGTTTATGTGGTGAGTAACAAATCGTTTATCCTAACATTATGCAATTGAAAAAAATCAATAGAATGTTCTAGAAATCTACTAAAAATGGTGACAAAAAAAAAACACCAAGTGGAGTAACCTTAACAAACCGTAACACCTTGGTGGGCTAGGCAGTTGAAATTTTGAATACCTTAACAAAGCTTATAAGATCTGAGATTATGGAAGAAAAGTGGCATAAAGGTAAGGATATTTTGGAGGACAAGCCAAATACGAGAGGGTCCTTCGTGCGGAACGAGTTAATCTTAGTGTATTTTTATAAAAAAAGATGGAAAAGAACACATTTTCCTTGGAAAAAATTTTAAAGTTAAAATTTTCCTTTAGTGTGTTTGATTGTTAAGATGGAAAAGATGGTGACAATGGTAGATAAATGGGGTAAAAATTTCCAACTTTGCATGGAATTCGTTTTACAACGGGGAGATGAAAAATAAAAGTTGGAAAGCTAAAAAAAATAAAGTTTAATATAGTTGTACATTCTAAAAGTGGAAAACGTTATCCCGGAAAGTATTAACTATCAAATAATACCACAAATTGGAAAACACCATAAATGCCTTATTTTTCATGAGAAATAATGACTATCAAACGTACCCTTAATACTATTAAAGAAGGAATTCAGTACAATGTAGGAAGTTGTCTTTTCAATTTTTGGAAGGACCAATTGTTGGGGAAATTCAATATCCTTACAGTTATGGAGAACTTAAACATTCCCATTCATCAACACCGGGAAGATATTGAAGCTTTCGAACCTTGACTCAATAAGACGTTTTATACCTCCCTACATTAGTCATAAAATTCTCAGTACATTTATACCTTATTCAAAACACAAGGAGATTATATTATGGATCTCAAATCCTTATGGATATTTCTCCATCAAACATACACACAACTGTTTGTACATGAGATCCATAAATATCAATATACTTAGTATACTAAACATATATATTAGTCCCACTAGAGAATGTTCTATGTAACAAAAAATGACAATATTTTACACCCTTTTGATGTTAAATAAAAATAAAACTTGGCCTCTGGACTTACCCACCCCCAAGTTTGAAGGGGAGTACCAATTTCAAAAATGCAGTTGTGGTGTACACTGCACAGTGTCCCCCTGTGAACTTATTCAGCAACTGGTGCCATCAACATTATCTATTGTGATAATATCTCCTAGAATATTTGTACCTAACCAATGTATATCCATATCAAAAGAAAAATAATCAATCAAAATCACTACTTTCCCCAATTAATTTTCATATGTTTTAAAACCATTATCCCAGAGTGTGCGAGACACATTATATAACACAAATTATATACGTGTACATATCTAAGGATGTTTGATTGTCAATACGTAATAATACAAATTTTGGTCATTTTAGAATTTCAACTGTTTGATGTGTTGAAGAAGGTAGTTAGAGGTGATTTGAGATGTGCAATCAGAGAATAGAAGAATACTTCCTTAGAAATATTAGCTTTGATATTGTTGTATGGATGCTCACTCACACTTGCCTAAGATCCAAGATGAGGCAAGCTAACAGATAAACAAGAGAAAATACAATTTAAATTTAAAGCAAATGAGAAAGTAACACAAAACACACCAACCAACAAGGATAAGACAAGATCTACGTGGTTCACCAATTTGGCTGCTTCAATAGATGATGATGGCTTCCTTTCTTTGATTGAATCAACATTGGGGTTGCAACTTTCAAGCATCACTATCTCTCAATGTGTATACAGGGTTAACACTCTAGGGTTACAACTTTCAAGCCAAAATTGACTATCTCTACAAGGAAGCACCGGTGGACAGAATACCCAAACAACCCTACACTAAACCCACTTTTTGAAAAACGGTTCACTATCAAGATGGCAATCAGATTGGTGCACTAAATCCAATCAATTGGTGAAGTTTAAATCTCGCTGGTCGTGAATCTTTATCCACCCCCTCCCCCCCCCCCCCCCCCCCCCCAAAAAAAAAAATAGTTTCTATTTGATCTACGCAAGCAGCGACTCCAATATATGCATTTATACTTTGGGCAAACTTTAAAATGTTTTCCAATGCAAATTTGTGAAATCAAGCACACCAAAACTTGGAAAGTAAGGAATAATGTAAATATTGCCAATCAAACACATCTTAAGGGTACAACTGGATAAAATTCAGTTAAAAAACTCAACATTGAACTTGTCGCGTCATGGTGAATTAAGAGGAAAGAAACAAACACAAGATATTGCCGATGGACCTCAATTTAGTATTAAGAAGTGAAAAAAACACCGTTTTAACTCTGGTTTCCCTTGCAATGCTGTTGATAATGGATAGCTCTCCAAGGATTATCACGTTTTAAATTTGTCACCCCTACTTTCCCACCAACATAACCCTTTATGACTTCTTAATTATTCTTTATCTGTTTATTGTTCTTATTCAAAGAAAGAAACAAAGTATACTCTTTCCACATTCACGAAATTCTCTACATATTTTCTCAGTATGATTTCGTTCACCTTTATCATTTGTCATAAGAAGAATTCAACAAAAAACTGTACTCAAAACAACAAAACCTTTTTCCAATTACATGGGTTGGGTTACATGTATCTTATATTGCCATTCTAGTTTGTTTAGCGTAATGTTCTCGGTTAAACCAAGAGCTATCATGTCCATCTCAGTGCTTTTCTCTTAGTGCTTGATTGGTTCGAGTTTTTTTACCTACATGAATTTTAAATTGATAAATCACACGTAAGGTTTAAGTTAAAGGAAATGAAGTCGTTCTTGTTTTTTATACTCTTGACATGTATTAAAAGGATTTGTATGTGAATTTACCATTTAAGATTCCCGGAGAACACAAAAGTTCACTGGGTTTATTTTTTTATCGAAATCACTTTTTTGCTAATAGTGTAATAGTGTATTTTGAATGAAACCATATGAATTGCAAAAAGTTTCCAGTTATAGAAATGACTTTACAACATAGCATACACAAAACTACAGAACTAGGCATAAGGGTGGCAAATCTTTACACAACCGAGTTAACATGACATAAGGTTATCAGGCTTGGGTTTACTCTTAGGTTTTAACTTATTTGGGTCGTTAACAGGTTGACCCATTTGATACGATTATACAAATGTATAAAATGAACCTGTTATACACGAGATAACCCTTAAGAGTGACGAATAAAAGACTTAAACCCATCATGGATACATGATTATAAATGCGCCGAATCTTGACACGTAGCAGCTGAGTACAACTAGTAATGGGTCGTATTGTGTAGTGTCATATTGGATTCTTGTCAAAAAGCAGCTCACCCCGTACCCGCTTCGTTCAGATTCGTGTATAGTCCGCGTCTTGTCATATTGAGTTCAGGTTGTGTTTTAATTGTGTATTCACTCTATATATCGTTTTGTGTCACCCATCTGTCGTGTCTAACGGGTCAACCCGTTATGACCCGAAATCCATTAACTGATAATTTCGAGTCTGTATCACCCCTTGCTTTTCTAAAAAATATTAGAAAAAGATAGCCTTTCGAAATGTGATTTCTTTTCATTTATTTATTCTCTTTTTCTTTTAACACAGATTATACATTTTGAGGGAACATTATCTGACCAGTTTTTCATGTGTTGGGAATCTGAGAAGGCATCATGTTTGAGTTCCATTCTTTCAAATAGCACTCCAACATCAAAGATATTTATCTCGGAAACACCTTTCCTTTGGCAGCTACGAAAAATTATACTTTTGATTTGAATCCTTATGAACATTTATACTTTGTACATAATTTTTTGCAATGAAGTTTCTGATAATATCGATAGAAGATACTGACTTACAGTTTTTATTATTTTTTCAAACAAGTAAAAAGAGTTTACTGTCGTTTTACTTCCTACAGCACTTGCAAATAATTTTTATTGCTTGTATTTCAATGTGTAATGCCCTTTTAGTTTATATAATGCTTTTCATCTTGCTTTTTCTTTTCCTGTTTTTCTCTTTTCTTTTATTCTTTAAACTTTCTTGTTTTACAACCCCCAAACTTGCATAATTTTAGGATAGGACGCAAATCAGATACTCTATACTTTGTGGTATATGTCTGACACATCTTTGACATGTCCATAATTTAATACATAATTTCTTAGTTTTAGACACTTTACACTTCTTAGAAATTTCATGAACTTGAGAATGACGGAGATCGAAAATCCAACTGATTTTTTCTTTAACATGACATAGGATCAAGAAAAATCAAACTAAAGGTTAGATTAATATGGAAATACCTAAACTACAAAAACAAGAGTAAAGAAAGCTATTAGAAGACGGTGAACTTATTATTATTATTATTATTATTATTATTATTATTATTATTATTATTATTATTATTATTATGGTGGTATAACTATATATATTATATATAAATTGCATGTTCACCAATACACACACAGTGTCAAAGCTAAGTATAAATTAAGAGGTCTCATGACCACTCCAAAGAGTGAACATTTTCTTAAGTCTTATTATTTATAAGAGATTCAATTTAAACTATTTTACCTCTTGATTTCATGTAAATTAACATAATATCTAGAATTATTTTAATATTCAAATGTCTTTGATGTGATCTAGAGAAGTACTTAGAGCCATAATCAACATTGCTGCATTCATTGTAGCCATCTTCTCTTGTAATTTCCCCTTTGTAATTCTACCATTTTTAGTGAGATAGTACTTTCAGTAGAGGAGTAGATAATATAATATCTTTTATGTAAGATGGAATATTCTAGCCCCTTATGATGTCATGACTCAAGTTACACAACTATTGATGTCATCCATGACCTCATAAAGAGTGGTTAGGATTAGGATTCCCTCTCCGGCACCTCAATATCTATTCTCAGGCCATTTAGGATGAGACAATCAATTAATAATTCTTTTGAGAGTTTTCTCTTTGGGAGTGTTCCTTTATAGAATGATATTACTAGCCTTTGCATTATTTTGTATCATTATTTTGTATCAGAACTTCGTCGCTTCAAAAGAAGTTGTTGTAAAATCATAAACAAAGCAACAATGATGTTAACGAGAAACGCTCCAACTGGGATAGAACGATGCACCTTTAAGACAAACTCAAGAGTCTCAATGCCACTGTTCTGTCCAGCCACCAGCAGCTAGCCGCGAGAGAAATCGATTGACCCCCAAACTTGCATAGGTACATGATGCAATTGGTTCGACCAATATGGAAGCTTGCAATTGACACCCATCCACCTCAATAACTATTGTTACCCAACCTGTGAAGGAGGACGCATCGTCCCATCTTGCATGTCATCATCGTTCTGCCCTGCCCATCTCAGTCCCGACTCGCAACGGTCCTCTCCCACTCATAGAGACTGTCCCTGGTTCCAACCAGCTTGTGGTTTCGCGCCCTACGCCTCCAACCAAACTGAACCAGCCCAAAACATCTGACGTTCACTTTCACCCCATCGAAGGTCGTGTCCCCATTAAGTTGACACAGATACCTTTCGACACCCGTTCTGCTCTTACCTCCCCCACTGGCTTGCACGGCATTGATAGAGACTACCGGCAGGAGGTCCATGAGTAGTGTCCCTCTCCCTTTCCGGTACCTATACAGTTTGGGCAGTTTTCCAGAGGCGACGACGTACCTTCAACCGACATGTCTGTCTACCAGGATTTGTGACAACTTTCGAGTCTTTGAGCCCAAAGGTCTCCACCTTCGGCCCTGTTGAGACGCGACACTGCAACCATGCCTGCTAAGGTGGTTGAGACACCCTCCCTAACATAAAGTGCTTCACCAATGGCTAGTTGGATCACCGGGTTACTGAGAGCCATAAGGGGATAAAGAAGGTTGTGCTCATAATGGATAGAATGGACAACCGGGATGACATAGGAGATGATGAGGTTTAGATTGAGGCCTTATGAACATTAGTACTTTGTACATAGTTTTATTTCTTCTGCCTTTTTATTGAACTTTCTGATGATATATATGGGAGACACTGATTTACAGTTCATATTAATTTCTCAAACAAGTAAAAGAGTTTATTGTCATTTTACTTCTTACAGTACAGGCATATAATACCCTTTACTTGATTAGTTTATATAATTCTTTTCATCTTCCGTTGCTAAATTAATTCTTTAGTTTTAACTTTCTTGTTTTTCAACCTAAAACTCAAATATTTATGACAAGGCACATTTTAGATACTCAATACTCTGTGGTTCATGTCTGACACTTCTTTGATCTGTCCATAATTTAATAAATAAATTCTTAATTTTAAATACTCAATTGACACTTCTTAGGATCTCAGAAACTTGAGAATGACAAGATCGAAAATCCAACTGAGTTTTTCTTTAACATGCCACAAAATTATATTGGGAAATCATACTATAGGTTATATTATAACAGAAGTAACACACAACTACAAAACTAGACAAAAGAAAGTATACTAAAAAGTGGTGAATTTATCATAGTTTTGTTGGTATAATTATATACACTATTTATACATATAAATTAAATATTCATCAACATTACGCAGTGACGAGGCTAAGTGAAGACTAAGTACGGCCATGGCTGCTCCTAAGAGTGAAAATTTTATCAAGTCCTCTTATATATAAGAGATTCGTTTTGAAATATTATACATTTGTACACCTTGCTTTTATGTAAATAAACATAACATCTCAGAATTATAATTTTAATAGGCCTTATGATGGCAACTGGAGAAGGACTTAGAAGCATAATCAAAATGTTCGCATTTATTTTAGTCTTGTTCTCTCTTATAAATTTCCCCTGTTATTTTACCTTTTTTAGTTACAGTAGATTTGTAGAGTAGGGGGAATTATAGTTATTATGTATTAAGGAAAGTTCTGAAGTATTTCACCCTCTAATCTCATAAGAAATAAGGATACTTAGAGACATTCAATTAATAGATATCGAGTGTTTTCTCTTTGAGTATTTTTTGTAACACCATTGCTATCATTTGCGTCATTTGGTATTAGAGACCTAATTACTAGATTCACCACACCCCTTAGGTGCCGCGATCTGGGGTCACACGACCTGAGATATGATATGTTCTCGATTTTGATCTTTAAAAATGAGACATTCAATTAATTGATATTGAGCGTTTTCTCTTTGTGAGTATTTTTTTTTGTAACACCATTGATATCGTTTGCGTCATTTGGTATTAGAGCCCAAATTACTGGATTCATTACACCCCTATGTACCGCAATCTGGGGTCACACAAACCGAAATATGATTTGTTCTTGATTCCGATCTTAAAATATGGCGTTCCAATATTTAACACTAACTACTTTAGTAGTTACAAGGCAACTTTTGATTTCCATAAAGAAATTGGCAAGAAACAAGACATATATATACATAACTCTTTACATATGTTCCTTATATTTTATAAAGTATTGAGATTATCCATGGCATACATTCTTAGGGAACTTTCTATATATTGGTGGAGTACATGAATCTTGATAACATACACGATTATAATACTAAAATAACCCGGCAAGGGTTTAAAATGCGATTTGAAGTAGTGGACCAACTCTGCATACCTCCACCATAGCGCTTACTAGATAAAGAAACGTACCTTCTCCAAATACCAGACCAACCCATAATCCAGGTAGCATTTAGTGATTCTTCTCTTTAAATCATAAACAAACAATTGTGCCAAATTCCAAGGAGGAACACTCCAGCACCGCTCGGCTAAACTCGAGTCTCACTTTCACTGTTCTGTCCACTTGGCAGTCCCTGCTTTCCATCTGCCTCCGCGGTAGCCACGAGATGTGCCGCCTGTGCCCCACACATCAGGCACCACTACGTAGGACCATCCCAGCCCTCTTTGGTTATCACTGCCCACCTCAGCCCTCACCCCACATCCCACGTCTCAAATACCCTCCTCTTCATCCTGAGGGCAAACAGCCCGTATAGGAAGACGCAGCATCCCATCTCACATTTCATCACCATTTAGTCCTTCTCATCTCAACCCCCTGTCTTGCAGCAGTCCTCTCACACTAGCTCTCAAAGTCGTAACCAAGACCCACCAGCGCTCATCTAAGCCTCCTCACACCCTTCACCTCCAACCAAACAAGCATCGCACCTCTGATCTAAGGTCACGTCCCCATAAAGTTGGCCCGCATATCTTTGGACACCTTTTCTTCTGTTTCCACTCCCACTTACCTGCATGACATCGATAGAGACTACCAGCAGGTGGTCCGTCAGTAGACTCAGCGTCCCTCATCCTTGTCGACCCACACAGGATGATACATTCAATCAATAGCTACTTTGAAAGCTTTCTCTTGTGAGTATTTCGTTTTAGAGCGCCACATATAGCCTTTGACTCATCTGAGCTTCGTCGCTTCAAAAGAAGTTGTAAAATCATAAACAAAGCAACAATTACGCCAAGGAGAAACACTCCAGCTGGGATAGAACAATGCATCTACAAAACTAAAGTATAGACTAAGTGGGGCCATGGCCACTCCTAAGAGTGAAAAATTTTCCAAGTTATTATTCAGAAGAGATTCATTTTGAATTATTATGTATTGGTACCCCTTGCTTATATAGAGATTAACATAACATCTCAGATTAATTATTATTTCAATAGGCCTTATGATGTGCATAATCAACATTTTTGCATTTATTTTAGTCTTGTCCTCTCTTGAAAATTTCCCCTATTGTTTTGCCCTTTTTAGTGATAGTTGTTAAATAGAGTAGGGGAAATTATAGTTTTTATGCACCCTAATCTTTTAAGGAATAAGGATAATTAGAGGATATTCCTCATACCCCACCACTATAACTGTTATAGCCCCATTTGGAATACGACATTCGATTAATAGATATTAAGAGTTTTCTCTTTGTGAGTGTTTCGTTTTTGAGAACCATTGATATTGTTTGCAACATCTGGAATTAAAGCCACAGTTACGGGAATCACTACACCCCCTTTGAACCCGAGGTCACATGACCCGAAATATGGTTGGTTCTTAATTTGGATTTTCAAATATGATGTTCCCAAATTTAGCATCGACTACGTTAGTAGTTACAAGTAGGGCCGGAAAAATGGACCCAAACAGTATCGTCCACCTTTTTGTACCCGCAATGGTTGAGAATGGCTACCATCATGTTTGTTTCAGGTGGGTAGCATATGGGTCACTAAAAACTCACCGGTTATTTGAGGGTTTAGGCGGGTTGAGAAATGACTTGTTGTCCTTCGTATTCATATAAAGTAGGGATTTGTAATTAAAAATTTTGAATGAGAAAACGGGTCGGCGGTTAATCCGACCAAAATCCGGCCCGCAATAACCATCAACCCGCTATTAACCCACCCATACTTCACCCTAACTCGTTACCGACCCGACCAAATCCGCCCACACCCGCCCATTTGCCGGCGCTAGTTATAAGGCAACTTTTGACTTCAATATTAGAATATATTGCAAGAAAAAAGACTCATATATACGTAATTCTTTATATATCTTACTAATATACAACATAATATCAAGATTATCCACCGCATGCATTCTTAGGTCCTTTCTATATTGGTGTAGTACATGAATGTTGACAGCATACGTGATTATTATACTAAAATAACCCAACAAAGGTTTTAAAGTCCACTTGTTATTCGAAGTAGTGAACCAACTACGCATATACACCCACCGTACCACTTATTGGCTAAACCAACGTACCACCGTACCTGCAACCTACATGTCTGCATACGATTTCCTGACGAGAACCACTCTGCTTAATCTACAAAAAAACATAATTCAAAATGACATAAATTAAACAGGTCAACAACACAAACTTAAATAAACCCAACATAAAATCAAGAAACAATTCAAAATTAATAATAAGAAAAGTTTATTTTTTTGTTGTTGTTACCAATGATTAGGTCTTTAACGATGCTAGCTCTTCTACTTCTGAAATCTATAAAAACCTCTTCTACCTTTAGATGATTGTACTGTTAACCTCCATCCATTAACACTGTGTGTGTGAATTTTTGGGTGTCAAATCGTGTACTTGGGTATTGTTTTGCCGACAAAACATGGCAAGACCCGTTAAAACACTAAGGACAGATATTATTTTTTTTCTTGACACAAACACGACTAAAAACCCAATACGATATGACACAATTCATGATATTCACACCTAAAGGGAATGAAAACATGAATAAATACACAAAAACATGAACAACACAACTAACACGAATGATAATTTTGATAAGAACGCGACAAGATTTCGTGCCACAAAAGAACGAGATTGTGAATAATATGCATCTAGTACTAATATACGGTCCTGTTTTTCAAAATTTTATTGCATCCAGTACCTTCCATATTCTGTTTAGTTTCCGATCCCATATTTCCCAACTATATTTCCTGTTAACATTAATGCCCCTGCACAAATATGTTTTAACAAAGGAAGTTATATAAACAAAAATGTAAAATAATAAATAGCTTTTTAGTTTTTAGGCTTTAGGCTTTAGGCTTTGGGCTTGTTTTGTGGGTTGTTGTTGTATCTGTTTGGTTTAATAGTAATGTGTTGTGATTGGGTTGGGTTGGGTTGTTGCGTGTGTTGTTTTGTTTGGTAGCCAGTTTGTCCTGGTTTTTTCTTGGATTGTTTTCTTTTCGGCTTGGCCCAGTTCTAATATATTACCTTTTCTTAAAAAAAAAAAAGCTTTTTAGGCTTTAGTTCCACTTCGAAAGTTTAATTGTCACCCATTCCATGCATATTTATAATTTTAATTAGTCCCATAACCTCTCAACAATTTTTGACCACCGTTTAGAGAGACAACCTGAATAATCAGAATCAACATACCCACTTAATTGGTACTGATAAACCTTCTGGTACACTAGTCCCGCATCCAAGTAACCTTGAAGGGATCGCAAAATCCACTTCACTGCATACTAATGTTGTTGGCCTGGATTTGACATGTATCTACTTACCATGCTGACTGTGTGAGCAATATCAAGACGAGTACACACCACAACATACATTAAGCTACCAACAGCACTCGCATAAGGAACCTGTGATATAAACTCATGTTCCTTTTCAGTATACGGAGACATACTCCCTGAAAGTTAAGCATGCAGCTAACGAGGTACTCACAGGCTTTAAATTTTCCAAAACGTGCAACCACCTTCCTCAAATATTGTCTTTGATAGAAACAAGACCTGCCCTTCTGCCTTTCCCAGGAAATCTCCATCCCTAATATTTTCTTTTATCTACCCAAGTCTTTCATCTTAAATTCCTTACTCAATTTTTTAACGTGTCAATCTCTACCATGCTCTTAGCAACAATGAGCATATTATGCACAAATAGGAGAAGATGAATGAAAGAACCATCTTTTAGCTTCTTGAAATACACGCAGTGATCGTAATCACTACGTTTATACTTTTCGCCCATCATGAATGCATCGAACCTATTATACCACTGTCGAAGTGATTGTTTTAGCCCATACAATGAATTATTCAACTTGCACACATGATTCTCCTTACCAATAACCTTGAATCCTTTGGGTTGTGACCTATAAATGTCTTCTAAGTCTCCATGCAAGTTTGTAGTTTTGACATCGAGTTGCTTGAGCTGCAAGTCAAACTACGCCACCATAGTCAATATGGTTTGGATGGAAGTGTGCTTAACCACTGGAGAGAAAACTTCATTGTAATCCACACCTTCCATTTATGCATACCCTTTAGTGAACCCTGCCCCAATAGCATATGTCCCTGAAGCAACTCCGAGAATGTCAGCGAGTCCTGTCTACTCAAAGTATATTCCACAACCATACAACAAGCGACATGAATCTCCCATTCGAGCTCCACCTAGGGAGATAGAACTACAGAACTCCCCTAATCCCATCATTCACATGATCCGAACAGACGTTGATGGCAGCATCGACCCTTCCCTATTGAGAGTAAACACCACCTTGCTGGGATAAACACCGCTTCCGGCGACCTAGAACCAATCTCAGAATCCTCGGTCTCTGAATCCAGATATGGTGGGGAACACATCTCCAGTGTCCGGAGCCGAGTTTGTCCCCAACCCCCAAATTTGATGAATGATGGCAGAGTGGGATCACTCTCCATGAAAAGGGTTAGGCCTACACGAGCAAGGACCTACATCCTTCAAGGTTCCCAACACCTGAGATTACAAGTTTGGGATTGGATACAAAGCCACCATAGAAGAGCTCGATCTCCTTGAACAACATGGACACAGGATCGACCGAATGAAAAAACAAGGCTACACTGCAGAAAATTTACAACCAAGTCTCTCGTATGAAGGCTCACCCCTCCAGTTTTTAGGTAGATCCTAATCCACCCGAAGTTGTCCCTCCCCTTGAGAGATATCCCAAGGAAGATCTCTCCGATCCCTACAGTGAGCTAGATACGCTCATTCCACAGCTGGCATTCGACCTTTGTGCTCGGGATTTCACCATGGATACATCACCATACCAATGTGGGCCGTAGCTATTGAAGCACATAGCTGAGTGCAGCCCACAGCATTGGCGTCATCGAACTCCAAGAGGAAATGACCAGCCGAGACCATTCCCCACCGGAAGGTCCCCTCACCCGGAGATATTCTTATCTCTATAAGGTGTTTTAATAATCTCTATGAGGTGTTTTAATACTATCTAAACAAGTGATAACCAATCAAATTGAATTTTTAATATGTTAATGAAATATTCAGATTTAGTGATTTTCATAATATTATATTATTTAATTAACTTGTAAATATGACAATTCTGAATTTGATTCACAAGTTATAAGTCTAAATCACTAAACTACGTAAACATCCAATTTTAAATATTAGAAACTGATTTTAATTGATTTCAGAATAAATATACACTTTGTTTCATAGCTAATATTCAACATAAAATTCAGAATAGATAAAAATATGTAAGACACAATTTTTAGTGTGGAAACCTTTCGGGAAAACCATAAAAAACAATCGAAACTATATATTCAACATTATAATTAAGTTCACACAATCTTACAGCATATTCAGATGCACTACGCAACTTGACACACATGTTAATCACAAAGTTCCCAAATCGTTATCAGCAAATTATAGCTCCATACACAGCACTCCATGCACGTCGGTATCCACCGATCTCTGGTCTCAACTCCATCTTAATCTGTTGGAGGTTTAATTGTTGAATAAGAAAATAATATTTTGTATTGATTTATGTAGAAAAATATTTTCTTAATCATTCATGTGGTAGGAAATTGAGTTGGAAAAAAAATGGTGCTCTTAAGCTTTAAGCAACCATTAAAATGGGGTGAAAATGATGTAGGCGGAATGATGTAAAGGCTTGTGTCAAATGAGGCGAGCTGAGGGTTTTTCAAAACGAGTATGTAAGGGTACCATAGGAAAAGATAAGCATTTTATAAAACCCAAGGCTTGAAACAAACTTGCAGAGCCAAAAAAATCACCCCGCTGTAGCGCCTAGTAGAGGCCGCTATAGCGGTTAATCAAACCGCTACCAACCGCTTTCTTGCCGCTATGGAGGCTATAACTTTTGGGCGCACAGGACTCAGCTTAGCTTATTATAAACTTATTTTATAATATATACAGTTTCAAAACAAAACATTTCTTAGCATATATAGTTTCCTGCCAACCTTTAACATAAATAAACCATATAAATAAATTTGTTTAAAAACAACGTTTACTTAAATTATTTTAAACACCAATTCTAATTAATAAATTTAAAAACTAATTCATTTTAATTAGTTTAAAAATCAGTTCAAGGAATATAACTGATAACGAGTTTTGCACACTAGGCTTTTTACCCGATTGGCTTGGACTCTGGGGACTTAGTTGATGCCTTCAATGCAGTCCCACTCGTGTGGTTTTGTAGATCGGGAGAAGACAAAATTTTGTCTTTACAGATCTCCCCTTTGTCGATACCGGGACAAAACACCCTTTATCATCTAATCTCAACTCTAATACTAAGTGCGGAAATAAAATGAGATATAATTGCACTTGCAGACTCAACTAACACACAACTCCTCCAATGATGTAAATGTCCATAGTAGTATCCCAAAGACTCAATATGCTTGTCAACTTTGTTGCAGCTATTTGAAAAATAATATATATTCCCCTGCACAACTCAACATAAAACTATCACGGGCATATGCGGTATTGAGTGAGAGATAAATATTAAACAATTACTCTCCCTTAATTTGTAAATTTTCTCCCTTTTTTGTCACAGATAGACAAAGGGAAACAACACAACATATGGAAATACAAGAGTTTATAGCATATAAACAAGATTGTGAGTAGCAACTAATAAACTGCAACAGAGTAGCAACAAAACCAGCTAAGCATACATATAGAAAATCCAGATAAACATCACTGAGGGCCAGGAGGTGGCTGGTGACGAGGTTGCTCCTGCTGAATCAGCGCATAGCAGTGAAGAAGACCTGTCATGGCATGTTGAATCTCTGCCTGGCGTGTGGACAGATCATCCTGTCTAGAAGATATGGCGGTGAGCTGGGTGTTCAGCTGCTCTTGGCGAGTATGCATGGATGTGAACTGGTCCTCAATGTACATCTGCAAGGCATCCTGTCGAGTATGAACGGATGTGAACTGGTCCTGAATGTATGTCTGCAACCCATCCTGTTTATTATGAAGTAAACTGATTTGGACAGACAACTGATCCAAAGTAGAACTCATGTGGGCAAATGACGAATCGGACTGCTGTGACGGCTGAGATGAGGTGGAGCCGGGAGTGGAGCGAGGACGAGTGCGAGACTGTGCGAGATATTTGTTGCCGATAGCGGAAATGGCAACAGTCGTAGGCTCATGCGACATAAGAGAAACACAGCAGTCCCGGGGGAATGATGTAAGAAATACACCATAGGGAAGAGTGAAACGGTCATAGGCAGACCTCTCAGAAGTAATAAGTTTGACCATATAATCAAACATAAGTCTAGTAATCTCGATAGCCTGCCCAGTCCCAAAAGCGTATAGGAACTCTAGCATATCATCTGGAATGGTAGACTCGTGTGAAGTGGGAAGGAAATTAAAAACGGCCACCTTATGAATATGCTTATAATCAGAAGTCAAACTAGACCTACCCCTACCGGTAGCCGATCCAAAGAGTGTAGTCTCAACTACCTGAGATGCAGAAGGTGCAAAAAGTTGGGTTAAGCGAAAGTCTGTGCCAACAA